>JAUTXW010000663.1:0-229365 GCA_030620095.1 Kuschelorhynchus macadamiae | reverse complement strand
GTGCAAAATGAGGGTTTTTTTATGGCAATGAGAGTGTTAATTTTTTGCCAGCCATTTTCGACAAGTTGCAGCGCTTTCTGTACAGTGCTGAACGCACCCCTCCTATCTACATCACTGCATACGTTTAGGTTAGGAATCATCGCTGAAATATAAATAATATAAGAAATACGTTATTATTAAATAATATAAGAAATACCACAATACTTATAAGCCATAAAAGCAAACAGCTGTACCAATTTAATTATTTATCTGCACTAAAAAAAAAATCTGGCTGTTATAAGTAGTGTGGTTAATTCAAAAGTAAAGCAAAAAGGACACTCCTCCACTGCCAGCCCTTTGGTACTTCTTACTGAATGCGAAGAAACTGAACTTGATAGCAGCGCAGCATATTTAATAAGTAATAAAGCTTTTGTGTGGAACAGACTGTAAATTTCGGTATTTGTTTGCTTTTTACGGTGGTTAATCTGAAATCGGGCAATTATCTATGTTATGTCGTAGGCTGCTTCTGCTTTACCCTTTGCTAGACGGATTAAAAATTGTATTGTAAGAAAAAAATTGACTTTTTGTTAAAATAGCTACCTAGAATATACTAATAACATTTTCCGACAACTGCTTTCTCAATATTCGTTCATTGTAGAGTCTCTGGTACTAGAAATAGTCTGACTGTATCCATCCCAGTACCTGATAACCTATACAGCTTGTTACCTTCAAGGCAAACTTTTAGTTTCCATGTTACCCCAGTATTTTTTAACATAGGTAAGTTTTTCGTGTGGAATTATAAGTAGCCTTTATTATATTACGGTGTCCGGTAAGTATGGCACTGGTAAATATAGCTACGCAATAGGTCGAACAAGACGCGACAACGTTCAGGTCCCCCTTGCTTCCTTCCGAGAAATTAACGCGCAGTGTTGCCAAGTGTGTTGAGGAAGCCGGCAGACTAGAGTATCGACCGCAGACTTTTGCCAAAGATAATTTGCTATTTATATTGTTTCTGCCAAATTTTGTTGATTATGAAAAATCCGCTTGTCTAATTTACGATGTGTATAGTAAGAAGAAATGATTTAGTTTCTTTTTGATTACCTAATTTAAAAAAGTGATTACTTTTTGACGTGTTTCAAAAATGTACAGGGTGATTCGTTATATTTTGACACCTACCGACAGGGTTTATTAACGAAGATAGAGAAAAAGTTGAAATATAAAAGCTTTAGGGTTTTTTTAAACTGCCAGAATCGGTTATGAAAAAAAACTAACGACTATCGAATGCATGTCTATATGCTTTAAAAAATATAACGGAATACGTTTTCTTAAATGGAACATCCTGTATTTTTATAATTTTTATGAATGTGCTTTTTTTCTAGTTTCAAAAATATATAGTTTGACTACTTTGGCGCAACCCGTTTTTCAATTATTTTGGTTTAACCGTATAAAGTTTTGCATTATAATATAATATTACCTTAGACTTATATTGCAAGAAATGTGGCAGTTAAACTAAAATAAATGATAAACGCTTTGCGCCAATATAACCAAATTATGTATTTTTGAAATCAGTAGAGAATGGCCTTTCATAAAAATAAACCATATACAGGGCATTCCATTAAAAAAAAAATGTATTTCTTACCTTACACTTTTTCTCTATCTTTGTCAATAAATAACCTTGTCCTGTAGATGGGTGTCATAACATAATAGCTCACCCCATACATACAAGTATCTCAAAAAGCAAAAAATGCTCCTTTATAAGTGAAAAGATTTAAAACTGCTTTTTGATTAAAATAATATTTAGCGTTGTTTATTTGATTTAGTTATTCAGGTTTTTGTACGAATAAGAAACTTTATTTCAAGCTAACCTGTATCAAATTTCAACCCCAAAGATTAACCGCCAAATTCAATATTCCTCTTTTAACACTAAAAGATCTCTTATAATATATAACGAATAATATAGTTTCGGCGAGGATTGATGTCTCCGGACCGATTCAAGGCGTCACATTTAAATGAGTTATCTATTGCGTAAGCTATAATGGATCTTTGGTATGGCCAACTCTTGACACTGTGTCACGTGACGAATGTCAGAATAACCTTGATGTTTCATATAAGAATTTTTCTGAAGGTACCCATTATGTACGTTAACGGCCCCAAAGGGCTATAAATGTAACTTTTCTAAATTTTCAACCGTATCTATATATTATAATTAAATTTTAATATTTTATGTAGTTCCTAAAGACGCGTAAACCCTTACTACAGTGAATCTTTTTACATCGTTAAGGGAAATCAGGAACTCTTGACACTGTGTAGTGAATGTCAGAATAACCTTAATGTTTCATATAAGAATTTTTCTGGAGGTACCCGTTATGTACGTTAACGTACATAAGGCCCCAAAGGGCTATAAATGTACCTTTTCTAAATTTTCAACCGCATCTATATATTATAATTAAATTTTAATATTTTATGTAGGTCCTAAAGACGCGTAAACCCTTACTACATTGAATCTTTTTACATCGTTAAGGGAAATTAGGAACTTACTTAACACAGTCGTTGGCCTAAAATTTGACATATGTCATTTTACAGAGCTGAATATTGATTTTTAAAAAAACCTCTCAACATTTTAGGCCATATACATGATAATGTAAACTATCCTCCGATTACCAGTTTTTTCCAACAGAAGTATTTCTGTAGTGGTTGACGGCCATTCAACAAAGTTTCACCAAATCAACGCCGACGCCCACTGTTGTTTGAGTGATGGCATCTACTCTGTTCCTATCAATGATCTGTTTTCTTCTACCAGCAATCCTATGCATAGCTATGCTGATGATAGTATACTCCACTCCAATATTCAATTTCCCAAACCTGACTCCAAGACTGAAATTGATGATAGGCGTAATGACTATCCCTAACCGAGGATATCTCGGAACCTTGTCCAGTTTAATGCCACTAAGACATAATCATGTCTACTATCTCAGAAATTATCTCCCAATATCCACACCATTCAAATGAATAATCAAATGCTTAAAGCCAAAGATTCCTTTACCTAATTGGTATCACTTTTCAGAAAGATCTTCGCTGGTATGATCACATTACCTCAATTGCCAAAGCAGCCATGAAGCCTTTTCCGGGTTCGAAAATACTTTTCTTCAGCCAACGTGTATAACCTTTACACTTCGCATATGAGATTCTGTCTTGAGTATTGCTCTCACATATGGGGAACAGTCTCTTCTTCAATTATTAATGTCCTTTACGTTGCCCCAAGAAGAGCATCGTCGAATTGTGAGCGATCTGTCCCTGTTTTACAGGTACTACCATGGATCCTGTTTTGATGAATTATCATCCATTATGCCCTCCTTAGTCAATCCTGCCAGGAACACACGAGCATTGACCCACGTTGTTCTCTTCTTTATTCCCAGAGTGACCCGATTATAGAATGTATTGCAAGCAAATGCCTTTCCCTCTTCTCCTAATTTGCAAGTCTTTAAATCCTGTATCAATAAACTTTCCCTGCCTTCACTTAAAGCACCCACGATATCTAGTACTTAGATATTCTGCCTTTGTGGTCTACTCAGAGATAAAAAATAGCCTACATAAAATGTTAAAATTTAATTAAAAATGTACAAATCGATTCAAAAGTTAAAGACCAAAAAGGTCCATCAATAGGTACGCCTTTGCGGCCCTGTATCTCCGCCAAGGGGTAACTTAAGAAACATCATGATGGAGGAAAAAATTAGGGTCATTTTAACGTCATCTAATACATTGAGAAGAGTTGTTGTACTTACCGGACACCCTGTTTACCACCTGTAGTATATAAGTATATATTTTTTGCAATTAATTTCAGTATAACAGTTGTCAGGGCGATATTATTTATATATCAAGATAAAAGAAACGTAAAAAATATTTCTAAAAATAAACTTTTATTTGCAACTATTTAAAATTTTAAATATTTTCTTGCTTGAGGTTTTATTTCTAGTGCGATGACTCGGCTTAACTTCATAAACTAAATATTATCTTTTATTTTTTGATTACTAATTATCAAGTTCCCGGTCTTTTTTTTTAATCTTAATGGGTTGAGGTTTCCAAAAATAGACCAAATATCATGTATTTTTCTTTTATTTCGCTGCGTTTCGGCAGATGTTTGCTGCCGTCATCAGGCTAAAATGATACAATGTTTGTTTACACGAACAAATTAAGAAATATGAATATATGAAAAAAGAAAAAAATTTACTAGTTTTTTTTTGTTTTTTTTAAGTATTTTTAAAATTGACAAGGTTCATATACATGTAATGTCACAAACAAAACATATATTCTTCTATAATTATATAATATTATAGTTTGTTAGGTAACCAAGAGAGAAAATGTTTGTGTTTCTTATATATTAGAAAAAACATTTGTTATTATTTTTCATAAAAAACGTAATCATTAAACAGCAAATTATACCTTTTTGGGAGGGTTTTTACTTTTTTACTTCAATAGTTTATAAATAAAAGCTTGTTTTAAAAGATTTTTTATATTTATTTTATTTTGTCCTTTTTAGCATTATTTTTTACGCACCCTTATTTTTTGTCATGCAAAAAATGAGAAATCTACAAGGCATCTGACATCCATCTGGCATTATATATTAGATATTTGAACCTGCATTCGATTATTAAATATAGCCAATTTTCTTCAAGCCTGTCGATTGATAATTTTTACCAATTTTTTCCCATTTTTATTTGTCGTACAAAACGGTTAATAATACCTACTTTGAGAAGGATTATAGTCTTAAAGTGATCCGATTCGAATTGTAGGAATTAATGAAATGGCTTCCATTGCTGAAAGCATAGGCGCCACAAAACCTCAAGAACGTTCTAACATTGACAACTTTGACCGACTGTATGAGTACTTCCTTCGGTACCGAAAGATCAATCTGTGCGACAATTCCAGACAGTCAACCGGGGCGTCAACGACACGGCCATTGTCGGAGTTGCTGGAAGATCTCCGCGCGGAGGTTCACAACGGCAAGCCAAAGAACATCGAGGTATTACGGTTGTCTGCGCAGATTTGTAGGCAGGTGAAGGGTAAGAAATTTATTTACTATCAGGAGAATTAATTTCAAAATTCATAATATTAGAATAGTATGTGGATTAACAAATTAATATTTTTGCTTTCCCATATAACAGCCCTTATATTATTAATACACTAAACGTGCTATATATGGAGAGTATTGTGATCGCAAGCAGTTTTCGAAAGTTGGGTTTTTTCGACATTTTGAAGTAACCAGAACGCGAAAAAAACATATTTTTAGAAAAAAAAAACATTATGATGTCTGTATGGATTGATGTGTGTAAACACGCTAACTTCACAACGATTAAACCAATGCCTTTCAAATTTGCTTCAAAATTACTACACTATTTTGGTGCAATTTCGAATGTCTTGCGGGGATTAGATTTTGGAAGTAATGGGCGTAAATCTTCGATATTTTTAATTGGCATAAAAATATAAAAAATGTATATTTAGAGAACACGCAAACCGATATCAGTTAAATTGAACATAAATAGTTAGGGTAAGTATTTTGACATCGAAAATTTGCTGAAATCATTGGCGTAGATAATTTTTCTCGATTATACAGGATATTTCACTGAAAACTCTAAATGTCATTTTCTCAGGAATTAACGGGGATATCAAAATTTACGGCTAAAATAAAAATGTCTCAGTTACACTATAGGCGTCACGACGCAGAAAAAAACAAAAGAATTGCAAGAATTTTAAAAGTCTAAATTTTAAATCTATGTCACAGAAATCGCCCAAAAATAATACTCTCACTCAAGGCAACGTCCCTTCGTTCGGTTTACTGATTTATTAGATTTTTAAGTGGCATTATATAGAAATAAAATACAGGTTAGCCGAATAATTATTTTTTTTTTGTAATATTTATCTACGGTTATTGAAATAGTACATAAGTTATTAATACAGTATTAGAACCGGCTAAAAAATTAATTTTAATATCAACGAGTATAGATTTTGTTCTATGTAAGATTAAAATTAATAAACACCCTTTCCGGTTAACCAAATCAAGATGATACAATAGACTAAAACAAGTCATGATTTAGACAATGTATGATTGCATTCAGATTAAAACATATCCGTTTATCAGTTATTATATCTATGTTACAACTGCTTTTTTAAAACAAAAATAGTGTTTTATTTTAGAAGCTGTATAAATATTTTTAGGAAACGCTAAATACGCCATATTTATTGTATTTTTATGCAAATAAACCTCAGCTTTTTTTTCTTCTTTAAGGCTTGCAGAACTTAGGAGCAAAATACTTATTCTATAACGTAAATAATTAAGAAATTGACTCGGTTCTTTATATAGATTTTATGTGTGTGTTACTTTATTTGGAAGGTAATATTATTTATTTGTTTTGTATATTTTCAGGTATAAGATTTACTAGCTGTAAGAGTGCCAAAGATAGAACTGGAATGTCGATAACCTTAGAACAGTGTAGGATATTGGCTGATGAGTACCATCTTGCTGAACACGAATTCCAAAAAGCCTTGGATTGTATGAGAAGGTAGGTCCAAAATAGATAATTGCATTAAGAGTGTCATTTCCAGGATCAAAACTTTTTAATTTTAATATTATTCTTGTTAGTATTCCCTGTATAGTGTAATTTATATTAGGTGTCTGCGAACTGGACTTACATCTCTATTATTTGTTGATATGAAAAATAGATGATTGTAACGCGTTTATAAATATCGTGGAAAGGCAATTTGATGTCGAATTAAAAAAAGGTGAGACATAAAATGATTTTAAAAGCTCGTAATTTTAAACGGAACTCTGTATTTTATTACGTTTTTGGATTCCACCTAACTAAAAGTTTAGATCATCAACTGTACGCGAAATATACAGGGTTGAACACGTAACTGGGATAAACCCATAATTTGTAAAAATTGTTTTAATCGTGACGTCATATTTGTAAGAATTAAAGAGATCCCTAGATTGTAATAAGTTAAGATGGGAAAGTGCAAGTCATTTTGTCCTTTTTGTTTAACCGTTTTTGCCTTTAAATTTTGGTATAGTGCATGTAAAATAAAATGTGAGGTCACAGTCGACTCCATATTACTAAACGATCCGGAGTCGGAGAAATCAGCTTGACGGGTAAAACCGTTTTTCATATTATGACTAGCTTTCAAGTTATAAAACTAATTCAAGTTAAATGTTCCACCCTGTATAGCAAAGCCTAAAATGTTAAATTAAATATCCGTACATTTAATATAAACCTCAAAAATGTAACTATAAAAATGATTTGCACTTTTCTATTCTGGTATTTTATAAATTGACAAAATCTGTTATTAGACTATTTCTTCAACTTTGAGGCAAAATGGCTGTTTATCATTACTTAAAAAAACCTTTAACTAAAAATATTCAGAGCCGTATTAAAGCATGTGGAGGCCCCGGTGTAGTAAGGCCAATGGAGGCCCCTAACTAGGGATGGGCGTTTTATTGATAGGATATCGACTTATCGAATAACAATGGATAAGTAAAAAATATTGATAGTATCGGATAGGCATCCAATAATGCCGATAGGTATCCGATAACTATCGACAGTTATTAAATTATTAAATGTGTTACATATTTATGTAGGTGGGGACTTTTTTGCTCGCTGATTTATTTGCGGGACGTTACTCCCCTAGCAAAATCTCCCAAAACCGCCTTTGTTGCAATCATCGATAGGTACCAATAACTATCGATAAGTGCTTCTCTTGTGGCTCATTATCAACTTTGCAGTCATCTTGATGACAATTTTACTTGCTCTTTTTTAAGACTGACTTCAAGCTCGTGATCGCAAACGTTTATTAAATTAGAGACGCTTAAATCCTACCAAATGATTCAAAAACCCATTAGATGATGTAGAAAGTTGATTTAGTACGGGTATAGAGCTTTCGACCCTGAACTTGTTCCTGATATTTCTTGTCCTGCAACGTGTTTGAGCTTAGTCATCAGTGCCTGATGAATTTCCCGCTGCTTCTTCCTATTCATGAAACTTTACTCTCGTTTTTTTGGCTACCTGGTAAGAAGCGAAGCCTATAGACATAGACATAGATGGGGAGCCCGACAAGGGCAGCACTTAGGCTCACTGGGGCCCATTGTGCTATCCCCCCAAGTAGGCGTGTCAGGCCAAGAGCCCACTCCTTTTTAGAAAGGAAAAGACCCTTTCAGGTCGCGCACGTCCCACAAGCTCGGGTTCCACATAGGTGTCACCCAAGCAAAGCAGTCTGGCGTTGACTAAAGCGTCACATCGACAGACTAGATGCTCGGTAGTTTCATCTACCTCAGCACAAAACCTGCAGTATGGATCGTTGTCGAGTCCAATCTTATGCAGGTAATATTTCACTAGCCAGTGTCCAGTTAGGACCCCGGTAATAGTTCTAAGTTGACTTCTGTTTAGGTTTAGAAGTCTATTAGACTCAGAACGGCTATAAGGGCCTGATATGAAGACCTTAGACTGTCTGAGTCCTGCTAGCTCGTGCCATTCAGCACGGAATTCCTCGACAGTGCGATTCTTAATCCTAGCCTTGACAACTGAAGGAGCAATTCCAAGAGCAGGTTCCGGCCCAGTGAAAGCAGTGTTGCTACCTTTCCGAGCCAGCTGATCCGCCCCTTCATTACCCCCAATGCCCTGATGGCCAGGCACCCAAATGAGGCTAACCCTATTGGACTCACACAGCCTCTCTAGGGCTCTCCTGCATTCAAGCGTTAGCAGCGAATTGACTCTGTTCGAGGACAGAGCTTTAATCGCGGCTTGACTATCACAACATATATAGATATGCTTGTCGTGGTATCCTCTGGAGAGGTTTTCCTGTACGCAGTCCAAGATTGCTGTAATCTCAGCCTGATATACAGTCGCATACCGTCCAAGAGCAAGACTAATTCTTGCCCTGGGACTCTCCCCATAAATTCCCGCCCCAGAACCCTCCTTCATTAGAGAGCCATCTGTAAACCAGACAAGGCCCTCCGGTTTGAGGAAGGATGGAGAGGAATCCCTCCATTGTTCTCTCTCGGGAACAATTACACAAAACCTTTTAGAGGCAATTGAGACCGGAATAATGGCATCTCTCCTTGCTAGGAGAGGGTCTGATCTGATCAGTTCAGTCCAAACTCGCGTATGCCCAAAATTCCAGTATCTGTGTATCCAACGACCCCAGTCGTTTAAACGAATAGAAGCTTTCCGAGCCTCCTCCTCTACAAGCAAGTGCAGAGGACTTAGTCCCAGAATAGCCTCCATAGATCGGGTCGGTGTGGTTCTTATGGCTCCAGTTATGCCCAGACACGCCAGTCTCTGGAGCTTGTCAAGCATCCTTCTGTATGTGGTCTTGCGAGTGGCGGGCCACCACACAAGAGCGCCATAAGTGATCATTGGCCTTATCATTGACGTGTAAAGCCAATGCACAATACGAGGTTTTAAACCCCAAGTTGATCCGAAGGACCGCCTGCACGCCCATAGACACGCTGTGGTCCTTCTTGTGATCCTTTCAATATGATCCCTCCAGGTCAGTCGGGAGTCTATTAAGACGCCCAGATATTTTACCGACCCGGAAGGTCTCAGCTTTTTCCCAAAGAGGGTGAGCCTCTCAAGGTCCACTTTTCTCTTATGGGTAAATGGTACCATTTCGGTCTTATCCGGATTAACAGACAGACCGTGTTTTTGGCACCACTTTTCCACCATGGCCAAAGCCCTCTGCATGAGCTTTATAATGGTGTTTGGGAACTTGCCTATTACTATAATGGCAAGATCATCAGCGTAGCTTTGAGCATAAACTCCGCTCTCGTTGAGAGTATGAAGCAGCCCATCCACAACCAGACACCACAAGAGCGGAGAAAGAACTCCGCCCTGCGGACATCCTTTGACCACGGACGAGCATACTGTCACGCTCCCAAGAGAAGATGTTATGATTCTGCTTTCAAGCATGACGCGAACCAAGGCAAAATGGCTGTTTATCATTACTTAAAAAAACCTTTAACTAAGAATATTCAGAGCCGTATTAAAGCATGTGGAGGCCCCGGTGTAGTAAGGCCAATGGGGGCCCCTAACTAGGGATGGGCGTTTTATTGATAGGATATCGACTTATCGAATAACAATGGATAAGTAAAAAATATTGATAGTATCGGATAGGCATCCAATAATGCCGATAGGTATCCGATAACTATCGACAGTTATTAAATTATTAAATGTGTTACATATTTTTGTAGGTGGGGACTTTTTTGCTCGCTGATTTATTTGCGGGACGTTACTCCCCTAGCAAAATCTCCCAAAACCACCTTTGTTGCAATCATCGATAGGTACCAATAACTATCGATAAGTGCTTCTCTTGTGGCTCATTATCAACTTTGCAGTCATCTTGATGACAATTTTACTTGCTCTTTTTTAAGACTGACTTCAAGCTCGTGATCGCAAACGTTTATTAAATTAGAGACGCTTAAATCCTACCAAATGATTCAAAAACCCATTAGATGATGTAGAAAGTTGATTTAGTACGGGTATAGAGCTTTCGACCCTGAACTTGTTCCTGATATTTCTTGTCCTGCAACGTGTTTGAGCTTAGTCATCAGTGCCTGATGAATTTCCCGCTGCTTCTTCCTAATCATGAAACTTTACTCTCGTTTTTTTGGCTACCTGGTAAGAAGCGAAGCCTATGAGATGAAATTAAAAAAATTATAAATTGTAAAAAATTACCTATTATGAAACAAAAATTATATTTCAGGATTGGTTTTGAGAAATATAAGAAACCTACTGCAAAATTTAACAATATAAAATGAAACACAGTAGTTAATATATAAAACATTTATTACACCCCTCTCAATTTGGTTTAGTTTAGTTAGTCAGTTTGCAGTCAGTAGAAACAACAGACAAACTTTTGCTTTGACGAGAAACTGATGGGCAAAATAAAATTTTTGTTAGATAACAAAATACTAACCTATGAAGGTGAAGTGCATTTTGTTCTTAGTTATTTAATTTAGAATTAGACGATCCCAACTCCGTACAAATGGAAGTGAGCACTTATGACATTGCCAATTTTGATTGCATTTTGTATCTTTTACCTTATTTTTACCTATTCCTTTGAATTAATGAATCAATTGGTTTATTATTTATGTATTGTACAGTATTAAAAAAAATAAAGTTAGTACCTATTGGAACAACATCCCAAATTTAAAATTTTGTATTTCCTTTCCACCTCTTGGGGAAAAAAAGGAAAAATTGTAACGTGAATCGTATTTTTGTAACAAGCATAAGCTCTTGCTGAAAGTGACTTTTTTCCGAAAAACTATATTTTAGTTTTGTCTTTTTGTCACCTCTATCCGCAGGAATATTTTCTTCATTCGTTTCTTGCTTTTCACACGAACACGAAGAAATAAAGATTCTTTGGAAACTGTAAAATTTTGAAGTCAGTATATTGGAAAGATTGAATACAGACATAAGGCATGCTGTAGCAAATTGTCTTACAATTTTACGTACAATTAAAAAACGTAATGAAATACAAGGTTTTTCATTTAGTTGGGGACAAATATCAAAATGATCGAAGAAACACATTGTCAGCTGTCAAACATGCAAAAATTACTTGCATTTTTTTAAAAGAGGCACCCTTGTTACATAATAAAATTATACTTTCTATTTTTATTGAATTCTAAATATACTGGACTTGATGCCTTTATCCTTAAAAATGAATGATGAAATGAAGAACATTACCATAAGGCAAATGTGGTGTAGAAAGTGATATACATATTTGCCTTTGTCATTCACAATGGTCTTACGTTCAGTTTTTCTTTACTTAAATATAAAGACAATAACTCTATTATATATAAAATCAGGAAAAAGAAACCCAATTTATTGAAAGTCAAATTTACGAGGTTTCATATATTGTGAGTCAGGAACGGCTCCATCACTTTATGTTTAGTAAAAATGCAGGCTATAGAAAAAGGTATAAAAACATTTTATTAGAGTTATGAAAAGAATCGGTAACTACATTAACGATCCTAGCGAACTTTAAACCAAAAACTAGACCTTACCAATTAAATCGGTCCATCATCTACATTTCCTGCTTACGTTAACATTTTAATTCGGGTCATATCAGATCTCTGAATTCTCCCAACTCTCTGCTGATGATCTTATTTATATCCAACTGGAAAATTAAACAAATCTCCTGTAGCATTCGACGAACTATTACCTTGGCTAACCACTCATGAAATTATTTGCTCCATTTTTGTGTTTGCCATTGAACTATGTTTCAATTGCATTTTTTAGTAATTCATTTGAATTCAAAAATCCTATATCATATCTATATATTTAACAACTGACACTTTTTTTATTTTATTCCTATTTTATTTATGTTTAAAAAAATGGTAACTAGCCATACAATTTATTTTTTGGTATATTTTGATATATCGAAAAATAGAAAGTTATACCAGAATTAAATGTGATCAAGTTAACCACGCTGTCAAGGGGTTCAACCTAGACCTATTGGCAGACCAATAGTATTGGTGTTGTGCATCTAAAATAACCAACCCCCCCCCCCCATCCATGTTCATACGTATCGGATTCCCGTGCTGCTTTTTTTTGAACTTGTGTAAACATTAATTTTTTTTAGCGAGGGCTGCAGAAGGGAGAACACCATGAAGAACATAGGACTAAGGAAGTACGCGTTCAACGCTATGCAGTTGTTAGCTTTCCCTAGGCACTTCAAACCTCCGCCAGGCACATTTGGTTCCGCTCAAAGTTAGGAATGTAGGACTCGTAGCAATTTAACGAATTTCTTCTACAGGTGCCAATACAGTTATCGACGAATATTGTCACTGGCTAGTCCGATAATGCTTTTACTCGGTTCTAATTGTCAAATGGAATGTCAAAAAATAGTAGGCGTATTTTTTAATTAGTGATATTTTCGTATTTGTGCCATTAGTTATTTGAAAGTCGTATGAAACCTAAAGTATGTCCGAATTTGACATTTTTATTTAATTTAACAATGAAATATACAAAACACTGTATAATGTTATTATTATATTTTGAAATACAACTGTTGTGGTTAATAATGAAAAAAGTGACCCGGCAAGATAAGAGAAATGAAGGGAAAGCGATCCTTTAAAATAGTGGTACTCCATAAGCAAATTTTTTCGAGTATCGGATAAGCTCGGTAACCTTCGTTTCCATATATCGGACGGCGATTTTGATATATAAGTAATTCTATAAACATCGTTATTTAGGTTAAGGCCAAGTATGAAGTAAATGCAAAGAAGAAGAATGATGCTTTGTAAACATAACCTTATACTTTTGTTTTCACTATTTTGTCTAATAGTTTTATTTTTTAATTAATAATATAAATTACCTATTATTAACCGATAGTTGAGTGAACTGTGTTAAAATGTTTCCAGCTCAAATGTGTTTAGTTAACGAACTTGAGAATAGGGAAAGAAAATATCAACTTTATTTAATTTAGAAAAAAGGGATAATGCGAGATGCCAGTGACCCATTTGGTTTGCCAGATCGGAGATTTATCGATCTTTTTCGGTTTCTTTATCTATTCCGATATACAGTGCCAGTTTTGGAAAATGAACAAAGGGCTTGACGTATTCCTCGTCAAACACGAATATTAATTGCTTTGCGGTGTTTTGCAACAGTCCCACGTCAATCTTAACTGTTTAATGTCCCTTTCGTAACCACTTGATTTTAGAGATTGTTTATGTTTTCCATTTCCCATGGATAGACTAAACCAAATACATATTTATATGGACTAAACTAAACATAGAAATGCCACAGTCCCTACGCAGCTGGTAGAAGTAGATATTTTCGTATAAACGATATTCCTATGTCCCCACCACCACATAAGCAGTAATTATTTTACATTAGGTACACAATTAATTTATGAAATTTACTATTTAGTAGTTTAAGCACTGGCAACAGGTAATCTTATAATCTATGTATCTTTAGCATATACTTTTGTTTCTACTGTAATTATATACAGCCATGATACCTAATTGTTTTTGTAAGATAAAATTTTTTCTTGATAATATAACAAACATGATCCCTACCTGAAATAATTACCAAAATACGAACGCAAAAATTGCATATCATTGGACTATTTTTTTATTCATATATAATATACAAAAACAGATAATATGTAACTATAATAAGATGGACAGAGATAGTTATGCGCTTTCGTTTAAGTTCGCCGACCCTCGTGTTACCCGATGTCTCTTACAGATTGCGAAATAGCGAAGCGACCGATATCTCTATGAATCTCTATCGCTATTTTGCTTATAGAGTGGCACCTCTGGTTTTTCTCACTATTCTGCAATTCTGCTTGTTTACTTATCCACCAATTTGAAATTAGCTACCGGTTATTTTCTTTTAAAAATCGTTATTTTCTTGCCTTCTTTCTAAGCACTAGTTCCCAAGCATTTGATGTAAGCCTTGATCGTCTGGTTTTTATTTTTGAATTAACGGTATTTTAAAAGCTTTTAAATTAACGAATTCCTTTAAAATGTCATTCAGACTCGATCTTCTATACAAATACACAAAACAAGTTCAGCTCTTATATTAGAAAAAGAAATGTTACATTTAAAGTAAACCACGAATTACACGGAAAAAGTAAAGATATTCGTAAATTACGATTTGGGTCTCTGGTTGACGACTTGGTATATACGGTTTTGTTACACGTGGCAAAAAATATACGCATTTTTTTCCTCGTAAGTCAATTTTCATGATCTATAAATGTTTCTCACCCAAGGTATTGAGAACGATTGCACAAACAATATATAAAAAAACTATTTTCAAGTTATTTCTCTACATTTTCGGCCAACGTTGAACCACCATATCTCCGAAACGATTTGTTGCATCGAATTCCTACCAGCCATTTTCTGTATTACACATTTTTCCCTCTGAATTCTTTCGTGAATTTCAAATTCTCTTACTGGCCTATATAGCAATTATCACGGAACGGAATCTAGCAAAACTACCCTCTTTATGATTTCTTATTTAACGTCTGTTGGTTCAAACTGTATGATTTAGCATTATTTTTTATAAACTTTATATATATATATATATATATATATATATATATATATATATATATATATAAATATATATATATATATATAAATATAAATATAAATATATATGTTTCATGGATGGAGCAGTATGAATTTTTGTTAATCCGTTTCGTTGATATTATTCCTGTTGGAATCTTGCAGACGTTTTACCAAGACCTCACTTTTCAGTGCTTACTGACTGGTGCCTAGTGATGCACTTGCATTTCAAATTCCGTTTCCATTTAATATTAGATTGTAAAAACAGTTTGATTATATAATGTGTTTTAATTGTTGAACTGCGTTTTTGTTTAGGTTTCGAGCGTTTTTTTTTGTTTTAATATAAAATAAGGGTATAAAACTAAATGTATCTATACATTATTAAATTGTTTGTATATATACATAACGATACTAGGTTCGACTCAGGATAGGAGCATAGTTATAAAAAGTCATATTTATAAAAGTGAAACAAATTCAATAAATTTCATGTCGAAGCCCATGGAATTGGATGCTTGCTCTCGACACATACAAAGCAGTTAAGTCTGGCAGAAGGCGCTTTTTAAATAGATTTTCCTTCTGCAATTTTTCTCCAAAACTTCAGTTTCTGCATTGGCGCCTACCCTATTTCCGCATGCACCAGTAAGCCTGGGATATTATCACCAGTTATGCAGATATCACACAGTATACAATCCCCATACAATCAAGCCTATATCCAAGATTGAAATGTGTTGTAAAGTTGACTGCCTTGCTACTATTTGAGACCCAAAAGATCAGTTGAAAATTACCAGTACTATAGTGTTAGATTACAGTTTTGACCTGCAGTCCTGTGCCTATAAATATATCCGAAATTCGTCGGTCCTGGTTGAAAATGTATATGTCAAGAACTTGACCCATTATCATATGAAAACAAACATTGATCACCCCTTCCTCTATGCTGCCTCCAAGAATCAAACGGAAAATATCGATTTGCTCCAAAGCCGCGCAAGAAAAATAAATTGTCGGAACAAAAACAGGTAGTTGAGGATTTTGAACTGAAAAGTGCCTTAGCACTTTTTCGCCAAATCAACCGTTCTTTCATAAATGACGATTCAAATAATCCCATTTTCTAAATTCTTTCACACACACATATATGAATTCATAAAATGTATTTATTTGTGTGCCTGTATGAGGCAAGTTTTGTTGTTAATTTATTTTTATATTATTATTATCGGATAATAATTTACCAAAGAAAATCGAGGAAGTAAATAATGTTGAAAAGTTCAAGAAAGTACTAAGAAGGTTTTTCCTGGAATAATGAGTTAAAAAGTTATGAGTTATATTTCTTGTAGTTCTTTTTGTATTAAGAATATTTTCTTATTATTTTTATATTTTTAGTTTAGTATTTTCCCTGTAATAAACTATTATAGTTGGTTGGGAATAAATTAATAAAAAAAAAACTTTTGATTTGACAGGTTAGTTGGGTTATAATTAAAAATTTTTAATTTAATTTAAAGAGTTTCAGTAGAATGAAAATATTGATGCTAAAGATATGATATATTGCAAAATTCCCATACACAGATCTGAAACTTCTTATCTAAAAGTGGATCGGGTGCGAACTTACGCTACCTTTATTCTATTTTCTATTTCCTAAATATATGAACAAATTTCATTTGTTTCGTGCCATTCGAAAGTTTAATTGTGTTTTTGTCTCTAGGCACTAGACTACAGCAGTTCTTTAGATTTTTTAATTGCATATTTCCAAAATATGTACAAGCTTTTCAGTCGTTTTAGTTGAATGTAATGCGTTGTCGGACATAACCGTTACAGAGTTTAGTCACTGTTGATATACCAGATTGTTGTAGTTTATTGTTGTACTTACAATGTTTTTTCTAGTTAAATTATTTATAGTTGTACTGTATTATTTTATTATTTATTTTATTTGATATTGTAACTGTCAGTGAAAGTTGTAGGACAATCTATATGTTCAAATTTGAGTAAAGTTATTTTACAAAATACAACGTTTTATTATCCAATCTTTTTAGGTACCAATATTTATTTTTTGTATAACGACGCCACGTTCGAAGAAGATGCATTTACAGAAATGTTTGGTTGGAGTAGGAAACAAAGGAAAAAAGTACAGGGTTTTTATTCATATTTTGACACAGATTTAAGTAAACGGTCTTCCAATAGGGGTATATATTAAATAGGGATATCTTGGAACCTAATATATATATTTTTTACTTCCAGGTGTCAAATTATCCAGTATAGTTTGCAGTTCGAGCATGTCGCGTTTGACTCTTCCCGAACGTTTAGAAATTATTAAAAAATATTATCAAAGTTCGAGATCAGTTGTAGGTGCTCATCGTTTGTTCACCAGAGTTGGGACGCCGGCACCGTTACTCTCAGCAGGTTATACGCCGCACCGTAGAAATGTTTGAGCGCGATTTCACTTTACACGACACTAAACTACCCACAAGACAACGTGAGGCGCAAAGAGAAGCGAATATCGCTGCTGCAGCGGCCAGTATTGCTGATTAAAATTTATCGATTTCCCGACGATCGCAACAACTGGGGCTTGCGCAAACTTCAACTTCGAGAATATTGCGTAAGGATTTGGGCCTACATACATACAAGGTCGTACTAACTCAGGAGTTGAAGCCAAACGATCGCAGACTGTGTCGGGAGTTTGCTGATTGGAGCCTTCAACAGTTTGAAGCTGATCCTGATTTTGGCCAAAAAAAGATCATCTACTCCGACGAGGCGCATTTTTGGTTGAACGGCTTTGTTAATAAACAAAATTGCCTTTATTGGTGCGAGAACAATCCACAAGTGTTACATGAAGTAACGTTACATACCCAAAAACTCACTGTGTGGGGCCGTTTATGGCATAGCAGCATCATCGGACCTTAGTTCTTTCGCGATGAAGAGGGAAGGGCCGTAACCATGACGACCGTTACAGAGCCATGTTAGTCGAATTCCTGTGTCCAGAACTTAAAAACATTAATATGATGAGAATTTGTTCCAACAGGATGTTGCTACATGCCATACAGCTGGTGCTACACTCGACTTGCTGAGGAAGAAGTTTGGTGAATGGATCGTCTCACGACGAGGATTTCTTAATTGGTCTCCGCGGTCATGTGATTTGACTGCCCTCGATTATTTTTGTTGGGGCTACATCAAAGCACAAGTCTATGCAGACAATCCAGACTTTCGAAGCTAACATTCACCAAGATATCGCCGGCATTTAGCCGCAAATGTTAGACAGGGTAATCAAAAATTGGAGCGATCGAGTGCATTAGTGCAGACAAAGCCGTGGTGGACATTTGAACGATATGTTATTCCGAATATAATTGCAAGGCCTAAGCTTCAAAATAAAACCAAAACTAAAGTGATATGTCAAACCTCTGTTATTTTATTGGAAATTAAAATCTCACTCACTCTTAATGAAAGACCCATTATAAGACGTACAAAAAAACTTTAAATACAGAAGTAGTATTTTTTTAAACTATCTTTTAGGATGAAAATTTTTAAAAAATCATTACAAAAAAATATATAGATACACCCTATATATTATTATTTCGTTAAATGCTGATTATAAATATACCAATTGATATCTTTAAAGACAATCGAGAAAATTGATAAAGATCCTGCCAAACGAGACGTCTCCGGATTTATGTACTAGCTATTGGAAATGTCTCTCTCCCTCACTCTCTACTTCACTGCCTCTTTGTCACTTTCGTCGGTTGTCTTTAAATATAAAGGTACCAAACCTAATATATTTGGATGGTGTTTATTGAAAAAGAATCAAAAAAACCTATCATATGTGTAAAAATAATATGTGTAAAAGATCTAAACGTATACTTGGATAAACAAGGCTCTAGGTTAAAATAAATTAAGTATTAATGCCGATTGTACCCTTTGAAAAAAATATCTGTAATATACAAGCACCCTTCATAGTTGGTGCTTCGTTACTTTTATTCAAAATGGCAAAAAATACAAATTGGAATAAATTTGTTAAAATTTAAATCCAGTAAGAATGTTAAATGCTGTATGTTATGAATTTGAAAATTAATGTGAATTATGAAAAATATATTGGTTCCTTGTAACTAATATTTTTTAAATTACGAATTCCACAAATGAAGTTTTAACAAAAGTGACAATGCTCCAAATATAACCCCATATATTTTTAAGAGACACATTTCTTTTCAGCATTTTAAAGAAGTTAATATATGTGTCCAAACCTGGAAAAGGTAAACTATATTTAATATACTCATAGATTTCGTTCAAATAGATACATTCTATATTTTACACTTTGCTCCAAGAACAACCAGAACAGAAATGATTGTGCCTTGGTATCTTTTTAAAGAAATAAAATGTTTACAGTATTTATTGAAAGAGAACTATCTGTCAAAAATAACCAACAACATACTAAACTAGTGCCCTAAGGGCTATGATACAATTACTAGATTGTAAATTTAACATAAAAAAAATTGAAGATATTTCATAAATACATACTAGTTATTTTTAAAAAGTGTAAAATGATTGTCAATTACTAAATATAACCAACTGGCACTTGGTTCATTTTTAGTAAACATCCATTCATAATTAGCAAGATATCCATTTATTAAAATATCAATATAGAGGGAGTTCAAATCCTACAATTTTTGTATATAAAGTTTTTTTTTACATCCTATAGTTAGAGCTGTAGGTAGGTATCAAAATATAAATGAAAACCCTGTACAGATCAGTTAAAAAATTCCAAGACTTGCAATTACTGCTTTAATACTTTCGCCTCTGTACGAATGCTTAATCAGATTATTTGCTTTAAAAGAAAAGCCTAGAGTTGAAGCACCAATCAACATATAAACAAAAAATTGCAAAGAATTGTATGCAGATTGCTAAATATTAGCGTTCGTTCTGCAAACGAATTATCAATAATACATATTACAATAATGGAAACCAAATTATCTTTTCAAAATATATTTATTTAAAAAATAGTAAAATACATACATATATATTGTTTGTATAGAGTACAAAAATAATACATTTTTTTAATACATTTCATACAGGTTGTTTTCAGTATCATGCTGATTAAAAAAAAGTTCATATAGATCCTGCTTAACTTACCATCGGTGAAATTAGTCGGGACAAGTCGATCCCAACATTTTTTCTTTCATTATGCTTAAGATAAAACAGAGCACGTCTATAGGAATAATTTTTTTTTATTCCCAGTATTTGCATGATATTTGGGACCACCTAGATATATATCTAAAAATATCACATCATTTTAAGTATAATCGCGTACAAAATATTTACGTTTTTTTTTTTAATATGAAGTTTTAACTATTATTTTATTAATTTTCCTATTTGTATATGGTTTTGAAAAGTTACTGTTCGTAAGTTTATGTTTATATTTATAAACCATTTGTACAGATATAATGCAGTTAATATTAATTCTTTTAGTATGTACTTGTTCAACTGTGTCAACTATCCCTATCTTTTGATATACCCCGATTAAACGGGTCGTTGAGTATCATGGAAATGTTAAATTGTTTAAAATATGAAGACTAATTGAGCTAGCTAAAATTTACAATATTACTAGACGTGCCAGGTTAATTAACCAAAATTTTCGAAGTGATGGATAAAGTAAGGCAGTTTTCTTCCCATGTTGACTTCGTCGCATGCAGACATTACGCTTTTTGTAAGCGGCCTCGGTCCGCAACTGAACACTCCTATTTTGCTTACCTAAAATTCAGAAAATGTATTAAAGCTAATTAACGACATATACCAAAAAATATATATACAATCAGTGGCGGCTGGTCATATTAAGCAACTGAGGCCGGGCCTCAATGAAAAAATTACAGTATAATATAAAATGTTTTAGTATTATTTATAAAAACTTAGTTTCAATTATTAAAAGTATGAATTAGTAGATCAAAACATCAAATTAATTTTAAACATTAAAGTTTAAAATATTCTCTTTTAAATTTAGCGCGCACTCTTATGAACTTTGCCTAATCGCTGAAATCGTGACCCGACCGCATAATAAAATAGTAAGCCCAGAAATTTGAGCTTCATACGCGTCACAAATCGCCGCCAATATGACGCGCCACAACGATATTGATACGTAGAATTTTCTACGTTTGAGGCCCAAAACTTTGGGCTTGCATCCTATTAATAGCTTGCAATGAAGCTTACTTGTTGCCAGATGATTGCTTTGTTTTCGAACATTCTCTTATTTTTTAAATGTTTATTTTTAAAAACATATATCTCTTTTCTTCTTGAAGGGTCAGGGGTCAAGTGTTAAGTATTGAAGGATCTATTTCTTTTCTCTTTTCTTTCTATTAGAAAATTAGAATTCTGAATTAGATCAGCGCGCCGGTAATTCACTGCAGTACGGAATTCCTGACTGCATTTTAACGATTGACCGTTAATAATTGTTGATTTTATCTTTTATCAGAGGGCGGTGTGGTTTCTGATTCGTTTACTTTTTGTTAATTTGTGTCGGTTTAAAAACTCATAATAAATAAAATGAATACTATAATATTGTTATTTGCATGGTTGTGTTGTGATTGTGTTGATAAGGAGGTAAGGTAAGGCAAAAGCCCTTACAACAAGGTAAGCAGGCATATTTGCTTTGTATTGCCAAGGTGTTTAATACTAAGAAATATTTGTTGTTTTGTTGTATCCGATGATTCCGTGGTTGTATCGAATTTAATTTAATAAATATTGTAAGATAGGGTAATAATTTATAATGAACCTCTTTCACGATATTGTTTTGTCTTTGTTTGAAACACCTTTCTCGCGACGACCTGAAGTAGAAAAACGGCAGTTTTTAGCGAAAAGAGGGTGGGTCGGCAAACTTTGCGAACGTTTCAAACTTTCTGGTATAATACTTATAAATGGCTTTGCGGGAGTTCATACAAACAGAGGCTGGCCGTGTATTTTTTGGGTAAAGCAAAAAATTCATGGTGCTCAAAGGATGGTTTTATGGACTTAAAAATTTTTATTTTATTGGGTAAAGCAAAAAATTCATCTCGTAGTACAAAAATACATGAGGCTTCTAAAGAGCACATACAAAACTTTATGGCTGTAATACGATTAGGGCAAAATAGGGCGACCTTTCAGGATGCATTAAAGGAAAACGCCAGTTTAAACAAAATTTTATACAACGAAAATGTCCGCAAAAATCGATTATTATTTAGTTATTTAATTGATGTCACACTTACGTTGGGAAAACAAGAACTGCCTTTTCGGGGACATAATGAAAGTTTAGTCATTAAATCGCGGCAATTTTAAAGAGGTTTTTAAGTGCGTAATTAAACGTAATCAAGAACTTACGGAACCTGGTGAAAAATTTAGCAATATTTTTACAGGTCAGTCTAAAACAATACAAAATGAACTCATTTGTTGTATTAACGGATATTTAACAGATTGTATTAAAAAATGAAGTCAATGATAAAAATGTTTTTTTTTGTGTAACGGCAGATGATACAACAGATATAACAGAGCGTTCCCAATGTGCCATAACTAATCGATACGTCAGCAAAGGGCGACTTTATTAAAGATTTTTGGGTTTTTTTGATGTTAGTGAAAATCAACTGCAGATGCTCTTTATAATTTGTTCGAAAGCGTTTTGGAGCTATATAATTTTAGGGAAAGATTAGTGCGCGCCTTTGTCATCGATCAAATAGTGGGGAAAAGGATACCACGATCAGTCGAAACGCGCTGGTATACCCGTTTCAAAATCTTAAATTTAGTCGCCGCTGAATGGGACAAGTTAATATTAGTGTTTCAAACCATAATTGACGACGAAACTTCCGGTTCAGAATCGGTTAACATGTCAAAAGCATTTCTAAAACATTTTCGTGCACAGATTTACTTTTTCGAATTTTGCCAACTAATCTAGATATAAACCACTGCTCTAATCAGATCAAAATCACTGCCCAAGAAAAATTTAAAAAGTTTTTTCATTGGGCAAAAAGCAAAACTGATGAATTACCAAGAAAACGGGGCAAAAGTCACAATCAATTAGAAATCTTTTCGAGTTATAAAATGTTCTACGAAATTATATATTGTACTCATTAGTAGATTCTTCAAAATTTACGGAATATGTTAAAAAAATTTCCGAAAAATCATTTGAATGTTTATTAAAAATATATCCAAATGTTTTTAAAATAGATCGGCTAAAAAACGAACTTGGGTATTATACAAGAATTTTAAAATTATCGTTTCGAAAACCTACAAACTCTTTTGCCTAGTTTTAACTATTCCTGCAACAAATTGTGTCGGTAGAAAGAGATTTTTCGTGTCTTAAGCAAGCGAATTAAAACATATTTAAGAAATACGATCACACAAGAGTGTCTAACGGGTTTGTCAACGATATCTATAGAAAAAGGAATTTTACAGTCTTAGTGAGGATACTCACTAAGCAAATTTAAAAAACCGTCGAATAGACTTAATATACAAAAAGTAAAAAATGTTTGGGTTTATTTATTATTTTGCTTAAACTTATTTATTTTTAACCTATTTTTTTATTAATTTGATTTAAAAAAAAATAAAGCTACGACGTGACGCGGCATATTTTTTATTTGGTGCTAATAGATAATAGACTTTCAACACTTAAGATCAGAGCGAGAATCTGTAGCGTTGTCATTTTTAAGATCCTTGTTTTATTTATTGGGACAGTTTTTACTGATTTTGACAAATTTATTACTTATTGTGATATTTATATACCTATTGTGACCTTAGTAACCCTATTGTGACATTTATAACCCTATTGTGACATTTTACCTCTATGGTAAAAGGTTTTCGATTTGAAATTTCATTTTCCTTTCAAAAAATCGAATGAGGCGCAACTAAAGGCTTACTTCACGACTGGCAGCCGTGTTTAAACTAAATTTAAAAGCCCATTTATATAACAAAAATGTAACCCTGTGGTGGATGAGATAAAAAGCAATTTAGTTTTTTACAAAATGGTGAATGCTCCAAAAATTCGCCTACGCCGCACAATTTTTCGCATACATCGCATTTTTATTTTTTTTTTTGGGAATCGCCTACTTTTGGTGCCACGAGCCGCCACTGATATACATTGACTAGTACCCCTTTAGTAGTTTTAAGTCTCTTATGCAGGTCAACGAACAATTTCATGCCCTAACCCGTGTAAATAATTTAATACCATGCAGGTCGTAGCTGATGAATGCTCAAAAGAACGAAACATATACCATCTTAAAAATATATTCTAATGCTTAGACTAGAATTGTCAATATAATTCAGATTTGATCAAAATTGTTTAAACACGTTAGATTCTTAAAAATATGAGTTAAAATAATTTTTTTCATGATATAGAAAACTTATTTTAACTTTTACACTGAAAATTGGACGTAGTATTAAACAGTTTTTCTCAGGAGAATCGAGAATTTCGAATATATATATATATATATATATATATATATATATATATATATATATATATATGATGAAAATTAAATGACTGCAAATTTTTAAATAGTTGCATAAGATTTAGATATTAGATTTAAAATTTTGCATGTCGAATTCTTAAAAAAAACCTGCGAATAGTTATTGTTTTTTCGGTCTTGCTATTTACAGAAGCACTGCAACAGTCAATCAAGTTTTCAGAAACTGCTTGAAGGGTGTCTGGGGTGTTTTATCTGCTCCGTTGCGGCAGAAATGAGACGGCAAAAACCGTCATCGTCAGGACTTCAAAAATAAAAAGTTATTGAAGTCAGTTCGGTAGAATTACGTTTCCTGTCTCTCGTACGCGTTGATACTAACAAACACGTTTGGTATCCTTGTTTATTGCAGCTAAATGTGGGTTTTGGCATACTTCGCCGTAAATAAGCATTCAACTGTGGTATATATTTTCAAACACACACTATAGCACATCTCCTTGTGGAAATTACATTAACATTAGTAAGTACAAAAAAAGTTTTTTGATCATTTAAATTTTTTAAATGTTCACAGTAACAAAAAAAACTGTGGAGGCAGGTGGGTTTCTTTGCGTGTTTCCAGATTGAAATTAGATAATTTAATATTTAGGTATTTTTTGGGACTTTTTTTTCAGAAATGGTTGTTTAGACCTCCTGTATAAGACTTTTTTTTTGCTTAAAATGGCCCCATAGTTTCACGTGTGAAATATTTGGAGTCATATCCGTTTTACCACTCTGTATTTTGAGAAGAATCGACTGAAACCCATTTTTCGTAATTTTATGTCGTTCCTTATTCCTTTACAGAAGAGCAGTGTTTAATTTCATCAGATATTGTTTACTAGATGAGAAAAAGTTCCTACATTGTGCTCAAAATTCCAGGCACGCTGTAAATTAAGAGTATACTTACATAGCTGTGCCTTTTCTGTACAAATTTCAAAAAAGAGGTCATATCCGGCCTGCCGAAGTGATTTACTGCTTTTAAGCCGGTGAATATCGAAGTTTTCGAAAGCCTTTGGAAGTGATTCTCACAAATGTACTACAAAAAAAAAACAATATGACATAAAAGAAAATTCCGTTTTTCAGCGTCAGTCTAAATCTAATACTTACCAGCATGGTTGTTCTCAGATCAAATTTGTGGAAGAACTGAGTGATAAATATGTGAATTTCAAGGACATTGGTGACATCTTTTCTTTCTACGTCTCTAAGTACATCAATGAACCATTCAAAATGTTTGTGAGACGGACAGATCCATAGAAAATAGACCTATAAATAAAAGTTATCAAGTTATAAGCTTGTCTAGCAAACAACTATTTGTTTTGACTTTTAACTTTTTAGTTTAATGTGGGGCAAAAAAAGTCCTCTGAATTTACAGTAAATACGTAGTGAAAATTATAAACGTAATTCATGGCTGTTGCTAGATCAGGATCTGGCCTGTTGGTAAAATATTTGGGCCTTAAGGATACTAGGAGATAAGTATTTTAATCAGTAGGAAATTTAAAATGTTATAGTGACAGTGGTATGAGGGTTGACAATAGTGATAGGTCTAAAAATATGATCCATAGCTTATATATAGTTCATATCTACATGGCAACCCTGCGATATGAAGCCAACAACAAACCGACATAGTTTTTTGATATTTTTAATCTTCGGTCGAAAACAGTGATCCGTATGATAAATGTATGACGCAAGCGAAGTTTTAAAAATATTTAGAAAATGTTTCAAAGCATCGATTCCGAAATGGATTAGGGTTTCGTGTTTGGTAAGAAAATAGGTAAGGTCATCGCCTTATTTCGAAAAACAGTTAATGTTCTCATTAAACTAATTTCAATGTGAGCTATAGTATTTTATTTTATTTCAGTTCCATGTTCAACCGGAATAGTTTTTTTATGTTCCATCATTAATAAATTATTGGTAATTTTAATTTATTATTAACTGTGTTTTGTAAGGTAGAGATTAATTCCAAGTCGGAGTATAGCAGAGCGCGGAGGCACTAGGTGGATCGGTACCAAGGTAGCACAAGGTTAAAAGTTTTCTCTCTAGTCTAAGATAAAATATTGTAAAAATATACGAATTACGACGTGTTATTAATAAAATATTTCAAAAAGCCCGCCGCGCGAAATAGAAACGTCGAGGATTTCGCTGCTGTTTAGAAACGTTCATTTTTCCGGGCCTGTTTTTCATTTTCAGACCGCGTTCGACCAACCAATATAAATCCACACTATCTTAAAAGTTTTGTTATTTGTTTGTGTTAGTTTTCCTGCAATTTTTATTTAATTATGATATGTTTCATGGCCCAAACTATTCAAATAAAAAAAAAATAAGATTTTAGTCAATCAGAAGAAAATGTTAGGACTGTTTAAAATCGAATAGAATTTCAGAATTTTGATCGTCGCCTAGGAGAAGCCCATAGCTAGAGTTGGCAACACTGTGGCTAACGGGGAATTAGTAGTACTTTCCACATCACTGGATTGTTTCATACCGAATGCACTACTCTCCTCTCCCTCGCGTTTATCAAAGTCAGAATCTGCCTATCAAGGACAAGGACAGGCTTGATCAAGTGGGATAATATTGGTTCAGGAGATCTAGAAAAGTGATAAGGGAATACACAGAAAATGGAATAAAGAGATCACCATATTTAGTAATTGATTTATATAACACGTTATTTAGCTTTTACTCAATGTCTAAATATTTTATACTCACCTTTTTACAAGCAACTCCGGAATATCTATTAGTAGAGGTACCAAATACCAAATCATTCAAAATGGAAGCATATGGTGTCACACCGATACCCCCGCCTACCATAACGGCCACTTCAAACTTGTACCAGTCCTGATTGCCACCTCCAAACGGTCCTTCAAGAAGAATTTTTGGGTGATCCTCAGGGTTGTAGTTGCACGGGTCAAAGTAATTTCGAAGTTTCCATGTCCAAGGACCTATAATTCAGAACTATATGTTAAATATATTACTGGAGAAAAAAGAAGCAGCTCATAGCAGCAACGAAATTTTGTTGGGATTTCAAACTAATATATGTGCTAATATTAAGATAAAAATTGAGTATTCATTATTGGAAAGATTCTCTGAAAAAAAAAAATCAGTTGGTAGCATCACAGAGGAAGGGGCACCTAACTTTTTGCATCGCACGACCTCCGAAGGCATAAATATAGGGACTTCTATTAGTCCACTCAGAACAAAAAAAAAAACAGTTTCTCAGTTTTACAACTTGCTATACAACTACGTTGATTTCGGACGTCTATGCTCAATACGTAACCTACAAAACAGCAAAATTTGCATACTTTTACTTGTGTTGATGAAATCTCCGGAAAATATACTTCTAGTGGTCACTATAAGCAAACACAATTTTACGTCTGTATATACAGGGTGGAACATTTACATGAAAACTATTCAAAATTTAGAAAAAACAAACTGTTTTACCCGTCAAATTGATTTATTCGACTTCCTATCTTTTGATAATACCAATTTGATCATGATGTAATCGGTGTAAGAATTATGACACTTAGAACCAATTGGTCGAACGGTTAAACTTAAATATTATGAAGAAAATTAAAAATTACGTTGACATAGGCGTCTGAAACCATGGTTTTATCAAATTGGAAGATTAAGAAATTGCTTTTTCTGGTTCCGATCGGGCTAATAGAAGTCGCTACATGCTTTCGGTGAAAAAAAAGTCAAAAATGTCACTTTTCTACAAAAGTCACAAAAAAATAAGATTTCCGAACGGAACGGTCGTGTAATATGAAAACTCAGAATTTCCTTACTCTGTGACGGCACCTACATGTTTATTAACAAAAAAAAAACGAGAGTAATAGCAATTCCTTTCCGACATAAAGTTCCAGTAGACTGACACTCCATCATTTATACATAACTTGCTTTGTAATGAGCTCATTTTTTTTTCAGACAAGGTTAAAATACACAAAGTTGCAATTGAATTTTTTCCATGTCTATTAAATACAGCGTGTAACAAAAGTATGGAAACTGCGAAATATCTCAGGTACCGCTTACGTGAATTTAATGAAAATATGTACACTTAGGTATGAAATTATGCCGAATCCAATGGCGAGTTCCGCGTTGCCTCCAAGTTTAAAGCTTTTTTGTTCTAAAAGGAAAATTATTTATTTTTAATGGCACACCCTATATTATATTACTTTTTAAAATCTGCGTAAAATTATGAAAACTTTTTACTAAGAGCACTTTTTATGAAAGTCAACAGTTTTTGCGAAAATAAGGGTCTAATATCCATAATTTAATGTATTACCTTTTATAAAAATACACAAGGTTACCTGATGTGTTTGGCAATGACATTTTTGTTGATTTATAAAAATGGATGAAACCCAGAGAATTGAAATTTGAATTATACTGGGTCATGGGGATAGAATTTCGAGAAAATGTCGTAAAACTGGAAAGGTAAAAGATGCTGTACGTTCTGGCAGTTCTAAAAGCGCAAGCCATGGTGATAAGGCTCTTCTGAATGTTTTAATCAGTTCAGAAGAAAATCCGCACATTTCTATTAGAACATTAGGAAGAGATTATGACGTCTCACACATGTTCGTAGACCGACTTCTATAAACCGAAAAGTTTCATCCATACAAAATAACTGGTGCAAGAACTCTCTGAGGATGATCACGATAGGCGCTTCAAATTTTGTCAAACCATGATGGAACGTTCAAGACAAGCTAAATTTTGTCAAATCAAATTATTTTTTCTGACGAAGCAACTTTTTTTTGAATGGAAATGTTGACAGGCTTAATTGTCGACATTGGGCCAGGGAAAATCCACAATGGATACGTGAAAATCATATCCAATTTCCCCAAAAGATAAATGTTTGGTGTGGTATAAAGGATAAAAAAAATAATCGGTCCCACATATTAGCTGGAGAAAGATATTTGAATCTTTTAAGGACCTAAGTTGTTCCATACCAATCTAAATTTTGTCAAATCAAATTATTTTTTCTGAAGAAGCACCTTTTTTTTTAATAGAAAAATTATAGGCAATGTCAACAATTGTGCCAGGGAAAAATCCACAATGGATACGTGAAAATCATATCCAATTTTCCCAAAAGCTAAATGTTTGGTGTGGTATAAAGTTCCTTACTTTACCTGCTGTATTAAGTATTTAAACTTGCCTTTTTTTGGTAATGGTGCACCAAATGATGAAATGTAGTTTCAGCAGGATGGTGCTCTAGCGTATTTTATGTTTTTTTTTTTTGGAAGATTGATTGGACGTAGGGGTACAATAGAGTGGCCACCTCGTTCTCCGGATTTGACGCCCCTCGACTACTTTTTGGAAGGACACCACCTTAAAAATGTCGTGTATAAAACTAAGCCCAATGACCTCGGGGATTTAAAGAAGCGAATAGAAATCGAATGTAGACTAATCGAAGAGGCTAGCATTCTTTTTAATGTATTAAATGTTTTTCCACAGTATTTGGCCTACTGTCAGGAAGTAAATGGACAACATTTTAAACACCTTACTTAGTTTCATTAATTTATTAATCGTTGTATTAGGTATTTGTCATTTGTATTCTATTGTTTCCGTTGTTTTTTTACAACCTATTTTTAAAGTTGAGATGCAGTTTTCTCTTGCTAGTGTTTTGATAACAAGATGAGGAATTATTGTGCTTTCCGGTCTGCCAGAACGTACAGCATCTGTTACCTTCCCAGTTTCACGAAATTTTTTGTTAATTTTACTTACGGTAGATATAGTTATTAGATTTCTGTTATAATGGTTGTCATTACAAATGTTAAAAACATTTTACAAGTTTCGCATTCTAGATCCCCATAACCCAGTATAATTAAAAACATCAATTCTTTAGGCTTCAGTTAAACCATACATTTTTGTAAATCAACAAAACTGACATTGTCAAACGCATCTGGTAAGCTTTTGTGTGCAGGTATTTTAATAAATGGTAATACATTAAATTATGTATATTGGACCCTTATTTTCGCAGACACTGTAGACTTTCATAAAAAGTGCTCTTAATAAAAATTATTTAGAATTTTTAAAAAAGTAATATATTATAGGGTGTTCCATTAAAAAAAATATTTTTTCTTTTATAACAGAAAAACAGTAAACTTGGCAGCAATGCGGAACTCACCATTGGATCCGCTATAAGTTCATACTTAGACAAGAAAAGAGAGAGGACGCGTAACAACCATTTATGCGCCGTCTCAGAAGTGAGGCCAATTTATCCATCGACGCCATTTTCTGGTGGCAGACAATTGTGGTGGCAGCGTGGTTTTGTAGTGTGATTTTTAGAGAAAAGTGAATTAAAGACATTGTGATTATTATCGAACTAAAATGGTGAATTGTTGTGCTTTTGGTTGCAAAAGTCGTAGCGAGAGAAAAGAAGCTGGAATAACCTTTCACAGGTAAATAAAAGAAAATTGTATATTTTAGGTGTGCCTATAATTCGCGTTTTCATTATTAAAGGCGGCCTAATACCCATATTTCTATCCACACAGTTTATATTTACTGGTAGACAAATAGGTAACTCAGCATTTTGGTCCTCTTTCATTCAGAATAGCTTATAAAATTATCTAATTTATGATCTAATTAGGCGTGAAGATCGATTTATTCCAGTGGCGTAGGCCATGCTTCATGGATATAAAGAAATAATAGTTATTCAACCTTCATGTGTGGTGAATATTATTATAATTCAATTAAATGTATTTTTCTTTTTAGGTTTCCTCTAAAAGATTTGCAAAAAACTGCTTTATGGGTAAAGCAGCTGCATATTGCAGACTGGACACCTACAAAAAATGATTTTGACCCCAAACTGTTTTATCGTGTTGGCGAAAAAAAATGTCTACTAGATGAAGCAGTATCAACATTGTTCCCTGATGTATCAAAATATAGGCAGCCAAGTAGTCATTATCGCAAGGTAAGTTTTATCAGCAATATTGATTTTTGTGTAAAATATAAATGACAGAATATTAATTCATCCCATCTATTTATCTTCATTCATAATTCACATATTATTTCATAAAATATTTTTTACTTTCCAACATATTGTTTGATTTTAATGTTCATTTTGCTTTTAATGTATTGTTTAAATTTAATATTAGCATTTGTTTGAATTTTATCTTAGTTGTTAAGTTTTTTATGACACCATTTATTTAAAAACACATTGATGTATTTTTATAAATATAGAAATTTGTGTCTAACTTTTTTTTGATATATTGTGTATTTTATTTCAGGGGACAAAAAGACCTCATCAGGAAGAAGCATCTACTTCTTCAGTTCCAGACGAGGTTCCAGACACAGCAGTTCTAGATACTCCTAGAAAACAAAAATTGAAGCGAAAACTTTTCAGTCAAGTTGCTAAAAGTCGTGCAAAGTCTAAGAAAATTAAAGTTTTGCGAGAAAAAGTAAGAAGGTTGAAAAAAAAAGGTTACCTCTTTGAAACAATTGATTACTTCTTTTTAAAATCTATTGTCATCAGAAAGTTCTTATTTATTTGAAAATATGCTAGAAATAACTAAAGAACTGCAAAAAAGAAAATTAGGAAAGAAAATTAAGTACTCCCCAGAACTTAGAAAATTTGCGATAACTTTAAGTTTTTTTTCTCCAAAAGCTTACGATTATGTTCGTTCTGTGTTCGATACATGTTTACCACACAGAAGTACTATAGGTAAATGGTTTAGAAATATTAATGCGGATCCTGGCTTTACAAGTGAGTCATTTGACATTCTAAAAAAACAATGTGACCTTTCTCATAAGCCTATTTTTCTTGCTCTCATTGTAGATGAGATGTCTATCAGAAAACATATTGATTGGGACGGAGTTGAATTTCACGGTTATATAAATTATGGCATCGACTTACAAGATGACAATAATCCTATGGCAAAAGAGGTTTTTGTTTTAATGGTTGTGTGCATTAATGGTCAGTGGAAATTGCCAGTAGGTTACTTTTTAACTGATGGATTGAGTGGTCAACAGAAAAGTGCTCTTGTCTCCCAATGCATAAGTTTATTAACTGAGACAGGGGCACGTGTAGTATCACTTACATTTGATGGTGCGCCATCCAACATTGCAATGTCAAATATTTTGGGTTGTGATAATAATATGCCAACCTTACAAACTTTTTTTACTTTAAGAGGAAACAATATTTATAATTTTTATGACCCTTGTCATATGGTTAAAATGATACGTAATGCTTTTGGTGAAAAAAAGGTTCTTATAGATGGCAACGGACATTTAATTAAGTGGGAATATATGGAAAATTTAGGGAAATTGCAAGATTCAGAAGGTTTGCATTTAGGGAATAAACTACGAAAAGCTCACATAATTTTTTTCAAACAAAAAATGAAAGTCAGATTAGCAGTACAAATTATTAAGTGAATCGGTTGCTGATTCGCTTAATTATTGTGGGGAAAAATTGCAGTTAAAAGAATTTATGGGTTGTAAGGCAACCTCTGACTTTATTAGAATAATTAACCACTGCTTTGATATTTTAAACTCCAGATCACTAATTCCTCCAGGTTTTAAAAAGGCAGTTTGTGAAAGAAATATAGAACAGACAAAAAGTTTTATTGCTAACTCTATTGATTATCTTTCTTTATTAAAATTTCATGATGGGGAATTAGTAGTTCAATCCAAAATAAAAACAGGCTTTATGGGTCTTATAATTTCTTTAAAAAGTGCATTGTTGATGTATGATGAATTAGTTACAAATAACAAACAATTAATTTATCTTCCTTTATATGAAGTCAGTCAAGATCATTTAGAATTATATTATTCTTCAATAAGATCAAAAGGTGGCTTCAATAATAACCCTACTACACGGCAGTTTATGGCATCGTATAAGAGATTATTAGTAAGAGCAGAAATAAGGGAGGGTGGTATGGGAAATTGTATACCCTTAGACGATATACCTATTTTAACAGGATCAAGTAGATTCGATTCACCTGAAGAAAATATTAATTCAAATAGGATGTATTTGAGCTGTCAAAATGAACCATTTCCTTTGGAAAGTGTTTGGCATGATCATAATTACCTTATAAATAGTGAGATGTTAAGCAATTGTTCAAAACAAATTATTATTTATATTGCTGATTTTGTTGCCCGTCAGCTTATTAAGGTTGTCAAAAATGTGAAAGCTATTTGACTACATTAAGTGGTAACCGAGAAAACTTTTTGCATTCGCTGATAACAAAAAAAAGTCATGGTGGATTGACCTATCCCTCAGAGGATGTGATAAAAATTTGTAATATCTGCGAGCATTTTATAAGAATAAATGAAAATGAGTTGGTAAAAGCCAATTTTAGAATTAATGTCTTAAAAAGGAGAATAATGTTTGAATGCATTGAATCCCAATGTTTTAGCAGTTTGGAACAACATGTTTTAATTTCTAATGCTAATTGTAACCATATATACTTTTTAACAGAATCTGTTATCTTAATATTCGCATACATTTTATAACTAAAAGATTGTCTGCAATAACAGATCCTGTTAGAAATCAATATAAAAAACTTATTTTATTTAGAGGACAATAAATGAGTGTTAATTTTTATTGTTAAGATTATTTTTTTCCTTGGATATCACTTTTAATTTTTACCTACTTAGGTACTTTTTTATGTGATATATTTTTAGTAATGTATTTTTATGGTAATATATGGATTTATAATGATTGCATATTTTATTTCATTAACAATAATTGGTTGTTGGTCTTAGAGATCTTTCTTTGCAATTTGCAAACTTAAAAAAAATTAAACCCTAAATAAAATAGGAAATTTGACATAATTTTTGAAATTTTAAACAAATTCCCTTCATTTTTAAAATTTGTTATATAACCCCATTATTTACTGAATTTTTCAATTGGCTCTAATATATCGATAAACACACTTTCAGGCATTATTTTACTTAAAACCGAGTGTTACGCCACTGGGCGAGCCAGCCTGGTGGCAGCTGGCAGCAAATCATATGCATAGAGTACGCGTCCTCTCTCTTTCCATGTCTAAGAGTTTATACCTAAGTGTACATATTTTCATTAAATTCAGGTAAGCGGTACCTGAGATATTTCTCCGTTTCCTTATTTTTGTTACACGCTGTATGTAGATATAGCAAGAGATAATATAATTTCCTATATTACTATTTACAAGGCACATAGTGAAGAATTGTATAAATTTTACCTTGAGCTTTAATGTGACAAGACAAAAAGTTTTCGTGCGGTGCCGATGTCAACGTGAATGAATGGAACTCTCTGTCTTTGAAAGCAGTACAAGCTAGTCTCACCCACTGGCCAGACAAGTATTTTAGGTTAGGAGGCCTATAGAATTTGATCTTTATTACATCAGATGGCAGCAGTTCTGTCTCCAATACGTCGAGTGGGATATATCTTGTACGCATGCTAACTATCTGTAAAATTAATATTCAATATCATTTCTGACAGCTGATACAGTTTTCATTTTTGGCATTCCCTACATTTAAAATTGATAATACTTTATAGTTATTTTCAGAAAAAAAAACCTGCCATCGTCAAAAGACTGTGTAGAAGATTAAAAAAAAAATGTTAAAGACTAGTAATGTTATTAAGAAAAACTTCACCAACACTTTAACAACATAAGAATTATGGAAACACTATACTATTTTAACAAAAACGAAAGTTTTAAAGAAAATCAGGAAACTAATTTCAAACCTTATCCAAAGTAAAAATAATCCCAGGTCCAATAAAGAACATCCAAAATCTTGGAGCTCCAGTCAACCTCGCCAGCCCGTGAATGAGGCACAATGCATATAGTAAGACGTACAGACTATGAGTGAACCAGAAAAATTTGTAGGCTTTTTTTCTTATGGTAGGATGAGCGAATACTATAATTACGCACATTATGACGAAAAGTAACACTCCGGTAACTCCTAAAAAATAATTGTTTAAGATTACTTAGTTGTTTATGTTATACAGGTGTAGGATATACCTACGCAATTTGAATCTTTCGCAATATTTGTGAGAAACGACAGATTTAGTCGTGCTTTTATAGTCGAATAGTAAAGTAAAAATTAAGTATTCTGTGCTTGCAAAGTAAAGTTTGAACAAAATTATTGGCCGCCGAGATCACCAGATTTAATTGCCTCAGATTTTTCTCTGTAGGACCAAAGCCTTGTTCTTTAAAAGCAACTGAGATATTTCGTTTGCGTTCTTTCTTGTAACCACGGCGGGAGTTAGTGAATAGACCGGAAATGTTAAAAGAAAGGACCTTCGGAATATTTGCTAAGCAATTAGTAACAACAGACACATCAAGTCGGAAGTTCTGGGAACTGGGGTCATTTCCATTTCGTACAGTACTTGTTATTAAGGAAACAAATTTCTTAGTTATTTTTGACGCATCTTTTATTCAGAAACGGATAGATTATCAAATATTGAGCTAACTGTTACTTTGTAATTAGTGGGCATTATTAAAAAACTACAGATACTAAATATCTTAATTAATTGCTTTAAGAGTGCTAAAGACATTAAGATATCATACAGCTGATGTAATTATAATTTCCGGAGTTATTTAAATGATTTTAATATATTTTTGTCGCTACACTTTATACCTACCAGTTATAGTTTGGAACAACCAAAAACTGATTCCAGGTTTATAATCCGATGGAAAACGAATTTCATTAGTTAAGCATTTTAGATTCTCAACGGGCTGTGTGGACACATGATAAAAATTCACTATATGACCGACAGTGTGTAAAACAGAGAAAAAGAGTGCTGTACAGGCAGCTATTTTATGAAATTGAATGTTAGCATCCAAAGGAATATATTGTTGTATGGAGAATTCTTTAAGCTTAGTTATGAGGTTCCTGGACATCGTGAGCAACAGTATGGCGTAGCAAAAGGAAAGAGAGGCCGCTGAGCCTCTTGTAATTGCTATACCTACGCCCATAATATGTCTTAGATCCGTATGTTCTGCCATGAATGAATAATCTAGAAATAATACAAATTATCAAATACAGAATATACAAAAATGGATATTTTTCATAATTTAAAAAAGTTAAATATTAGAATTAACAAATTAATATTTTTTTGTATTATGATATTAAACATAATTTAAATATATTCTATTTAAGTTATTTGCAACGAAAAATAAATCTGTTAAGGGAGAACTGCACGCAAAAAGTGAAAAATCAGCCACAAGGTCTAGTCAAGTTCAAAGTAAGACGAAATGGTACCTACGTAATAGAAAAAACTTCCTGCGCGTCCGACTTCAAAAAAATGTGTTATGTATAGGCAATTTAAATTACATTTCGGTTAAAAATGGGTTCAAAAGGGTTCAAGCGCTGCAGAAATACAAAGACATGAGTACGATTTATCATCTCAAATTTTGCAGTTACGCAGACAAAGGATCAATGCGAGGCGGCAAAGAGCCATTTTGTGGATAAAAAAAATTATATGCGATGGCATTTGCGTCAAAAAGTGGTCAAAAAATGGTCGAAAATGGACAAATCGACTTCTGTTTCATAATTATATTTTTAATTATTTCATAAAAAATCGTATTTAGCGCCCAACTATACATATTTCCCTAATTAAATCACCTTGAAGCTAATAAATATCTCTTACAGCTTTAACATAATATTGTAGCACCGGAAGGCTTGCAAATGATCCATAATACTGCGTGCAGTTCCCCCTTAAGCAAATTCCCTTTAGATTTCAAATCTAGTAATTTTTGAAAATTATAAACTTACGGATAAATCTTTCCACGAATAAAGCAATTGTAACTACATAGAAAATAAACAGATAGAATATATTTTGCCTATTCTCTTCCAAAAAGGTCGTAAGACTGTCCCATTTCAATCTTATGCAAGATTTCTCGGTATCCAGAGTCGGCTCTATATGGAAACTAGTCATCCTTGCCACGTTAGTTGAAGTATCCAGGAAATTCTGTTTAGCTCCTTTACAGTCTAGACCTATGGCTACAAAATCGCCTTTGTATTCTCGCATCATCTCTTTGAAATCCTGATAGGTTAGGTAGTCTTTGTGTTGAAGCCCCGCATCCTAAAAAAATCAAATAAATAAGAATTTATACATATGAACTAAATTTGACCCCTTACCAAAAACATTCCATCGATTAGCTCAGTAACATGGTCGTCGGACAAACTAGTGGTTCTCGCGATTTCTACGAGGCTCCTCAACATTTCTGAGAATTCTTCTTTGTCTATCACTCCATTCCTGTCATTATCACACATGTCGAAAATGATCCGCAATTTATCATCGGTCTTTCCCCTCGAAAATAGAACAACAGTATCCAGAAATTCTTGGAAAGATATCCTTCCATCTCCATCTTTATCTACGATGTTGAACATTTTTTTCACGAAAACCGCATCAGTTTTCATGCCCAGAGCACTAGCGAACTCCGATTTGGTTAGAGAGGTGCGCATTACGGTTACAACCTGTAATAGCCAAGAAAATAAGCAATAATATTTGACATCTCTCAATTAAGTAATATACTAAACATTCGATGTTTTGAGCGGATGCTATCATTAACGGTTACTTACTTCCCCATCTGTAGTGTCATCACTTCCCCTTCTCCTTTCGCCAGGTCTCAGTCCAAAGGTGAGAGCATACGCTTCTCTAAAGAAGTGTTCTAACTTTTTTTCTCGTCGTTGTTTCGTTTCTGCTTTGGCTAGCATAATTTCTCTAACAACCTATATAAAAATTCGTATCTATCAGAGCGTCAAACGATTGTATTCTTAAAACAAAAGGTTAAATACATTTTTATTTGTCATTTACCTGAGTTAGTATTAAATTCTTCTTGTTCGAGTTCAAAAACACCTCCAGTTTATTCATAAATTTCTTTTTGCTGCCAATGGTATCGAATTCAAGCACTAGATCATGGTCTCTTTGAACTCGGATAAGTATCATTGGTTTTTTGACCGTAGTGACATCTAACGACTCTTCTACCATTACGGAATCCGAATTTTTGAAATTGACAGTACGTAGGTTTTCACTCTGTAAAAGGTTATTATGGTATAAAGTTTGCATTATATCCGTTACTGGGTCTTACAGGCCAAGATGCAGGCAACGGTTTCCCACAAAAGAATGACAGACGTCGGATACTGGTATACAAATTACATACGGAAGATCTAGACGAGGGGGATCGATTATATTATGGTGTAGAAGGAAATACCAATTTTTTCAACATAAGCAATTGTATAGTTCCAGGGAAAGTGTACCCGAGAATCGTATCTCAAAACAAAACGGTCCGACTTGAAAGTTAATTTTTTAAATGAAAGCTTGTAGTGTAATCTATAGTTTTCATTTGTATGTGTTTTTCGATAGGCGCCCCTATTACTGGTAAATCAACAATTAGTAAAAAAAAAAATTTTAAAAGTAATTTTCTCAAAGTATTTTTGCCAGCGAAGATTTCAGATTATTAGAGGTCACTAATTTTTCTTTGTACCACCGAAGTACAAAGATGTCAAAAAAGTAAACTGGCACTTCGATGTTGTATAATATAAAAACGTATCCAATACTTCGAGGTGTTGCTCCACGTAATACAGATCTTCAAGTTTGATTCACAGATGGCTTGCGAATATCAGTACAGAGGACCGATCAAGGAAGAGGGTAGTAGAGCTCCTCAAGAATATTGAAGAGAGATTTCTTCGCTAGGAAACTACTAAACTAGAGCAGATGTCAAGCTGGGTGATTTGCTTCTACTTCAACAGCCGAGAGGAATTAAGGAAACCTAAAGCCGTCAAACTGAGTTCGCTCTATGGGGGAGGTGGGAACTTCTATTGATTTGCATAGACATCAAGTGTCCATGAGTGTGCCTAGGTACAAATAAAGAGAAGTAGATGGGAAGAGAAGGATGTATACAAGACAAGAGGGATGTGATTCATAATTCAGGCAGCTTAACGGTAACCAGGTTGTTATTAATTAAAGAGCCCTGAAAAGGAACCTGCAATGATGACAGGTTATAGTAGACCAAACAGACATCTGCGTTCCTGGCCATGCTGCAAGTGCTGAGTAGGAAAATATTTTTGGTGTAGCTACTCCCCGCCGACCAAAATTTACATCTGTCGTCTAAGACAGAGTATTAATTCACCTTCATTAAGACGGTCTACTTAGAAAGAAGGAATAAACTTGGACCAAACTTGTGGCCAACTTGAATCTTAATTATTATTACTACTCACAAGCCACAGAAACATAAAAATGAACTAATTAACTCCCCCATTACAGAATAAAGAATCTGATACTTGTAAGGATTTATAGCAATACAAATCAACTTGAACCTTCACAACGTATAAGTTCTTACCTTTCTTCCAATAATATTGACGGCAGCATCCGGCCCGAACTTGATTTTGACCAGCCTTTTGTGATTAGCGTGAAGCCATTCATGCACCATCATAGCGTCCACAGGGAGCTTACAGCTTTTTGTTTTGAGCTCCTCCTGCTTCATTTTGAGGCGCCGCCTGCGACGATTTTGAAGTTTGACTACTCCGTACCCTGCGCCGGCACACACGATAGGCACGAAACCGAGGAATACGCAGGCGTAGATGTAAACGAGTTCATTACCCTAGAATGAACAAGTAAACAGTGAGAGAAACGTTGTGAAATAAAATCTGGTAAATGAAATATTCTTTTTTTTTCGATTTCCTATTGTGTCAGACAAGACAAACGAAATTGAGAACTTTGAAATAGTAGATGTAGATTAAATTCAATTTCAGATTCTTAAAATGGTTATTTAGGTGGGGCAAAATAGGCAATTAACCCCCCAGGCCTAATCACCCAAGTAAATAAAAATTATTTGATAAGACATTAGTAAACATTTTGTTCGCTGACAGTGAGAACATTTTTTTTAAGTCGTCGCTGATATTTCTATAGGTGTTATGCTTATGTTGTTTGTACGTATGTATGTATTAACAAAAAGCAAGGAATTCAGTAGCCCCAATGTTGCCCTCTGCCCGGAAAACATTTTTTAGAAGGTAAACGTATTTTTAATAATAATTTTACGACATAGTATTTCTATTCTGAAAGAATAAACTGTTACTATACTATATTTACTATTCTTACATTTAATTAAGTGCATATTAATATAAATAAGACATTTGTTAAACATATATAGCTTTAACTCGAAAAAAAATCCATTTTGCAAAATTTGTGTGTAATTTGTCGGTCACTGTCTGATATTCTAATTTGTTTTCAGTATCACAAATATTTATTTTTTCAAGCAGAAAGCATTATTTTATATGAAATCTTTAGTAACTGTGCCATTAAAACTACTTGCAATATAAAAATGTAAAACGGCAGGGTATTTTTGAATACTAGTAATAATTCTTCATAGTTTTTTAATTGAAAACATCTAGTGTAAAATATTTGACTGTTTGCTAAATTTGCATATTGTCTCTGTAACGCGTAGGATTATTGAATATAAATGCACCGTCCCCTTAAGTTTTATAAAATTTGTTTTAGAATACAAAGTTTTAAATTAAAGTCGTCACTAGTAAGATAACTTTTTACTGTGAAAACTGTTTGTATATAGGGTGAGACAAAAACGCGTCGTAATACAAAGTTATGTTTTTCAAAATAGAATACCCTGAATATGTTCATCAAATGGATCTCTTTTTGCTGATTATAAATATAATAAGTTTGATACTTTAGACGTACCCAAGAAATTTGAGAAAAATCTTGCCATAAGAAGCAATGTATTCCCATTGACTACAATATGTAGTAAAACGCACTCTATTGCAACTCTACTAGTCTTTTACCTTTTTTGTCAAATTTCTCGGGTACCTTAACGACAAAAATATTAAACCTAGTTTATTATATAATAAATATGTGAGTAACTTGAAGGCACTTTAGCAGTAGACATAAGATAATCATTTATTTTTACGCACAAGTAAATATCGTTTTATAAGTTTTTCTTGAAGTAAGTCAAGATTTCCTTCCGGTCTGACATAAAAAATGTAGACTGTCTGATCCTGACAGTTGACAGGGCAATACCAAGAACATATTCTCTCAGAAGAAGCAGTCTTACTGCCTTCCTGAGCTACTTTTAATTAATGTATACTGTACAACATTGAAAATGTCACACGTCAATTTTTCCCATAAGATGCAAAACAAACACAATGTGCTATAGATCAAGGTATCTTCCTTAAAATGGAAATGTAAAAGATATTGACCCCTACAGGGTGTTAAGAATTTTTAATGAAAATGTTTTCCATTTACTTAACATTGGAAGACTTCATCAAAACTTCTGAGTTGCCCTGTATAAATTACCAGTTATAATAAATATGCCAGTTGCAATATGCTCGAAGTTTGTAGTCTTATTTTTTGTTGACATTCTCTTGACTCTGATTTCTCTCTTTTTAAGGGTTATACCTTGAGCTATAGCATATTATGTTTGTATCGTCTTATGGGAAAAATTAAATTGTTGCATTTTCAAAATATTTCTCTTCCAAAATGAAATTTTAATTGCAGCGACATTCTAGCTATAAGTTAGTAGGGCAGGTCTTCTGCAGGGCAGCAATTTTAGAAAGTTCTACTTTCTTTTATTACTGTTATTGTCGAATTATTCGTGTTGCTTTAATGCTGGCTTCTGACTGCAGATGCTCAATCAGCATATTTTATCCGAAGTAACAACATAATTCAATTTTTATTTGTATTTTCTACAGAACTGAATATGACTATATGGGCGTACATCGCAATAATACACCCTTCAGCTTGCCTTTCATACAAATTGTGAAACTAGACGAGATGTCACTATTAACAACAATACGTATATTCTCATTAGATGAGGTTTTAAAGATAAAATTAAAGAAGCTTACGGGGTCCTTATAAAAATTGTTTGAAAAAAAGGTGCGGGCGAGGTGTTTCCCATAAATCTAAAGAACTTGGTTGGCTTAGCATGCATATTCGGCGATTACTTACTCCACATCTTACCTACAAAATTATTAAGCAAAAAATCGTCAGCGTACTTATTTGAAAAAGTATCATGTCCCTGCTTTCGAACGTAATTGAAAATAAACTGCGCTGCTTTGAGTATCGTTTTAGTGATTTGAACAACAGAATATAGTATAAGTGACCTTGCACTTTGGTACCCCCACTAGTTTACTTTTTAGGTCTTATTTCCTTCTCACTCTATAACCCTCACTTCCTTTCTAAATTGTATCTCTATTTCTTTTCCCTATATAAAGCATATCATTATTATCGATGTATAATGGTTATATACTGATTTTTATCTACGATCGTGAGATAAGAAGCCATTACTGCACTGATTTTAGTTAGGTAATGTTAGATATTACCGCACTAGTGCGGTAATGACCTCTACTAATATTAAAATTAAAACAGAATTAAAGAACAAACGTTTATTTTTGTTTAAAATACAGCATTACAAACTATTTATTGTAAATATTAATTACACAACTATTGTAGTTATTTAAATTAATACCAAATGTACTTGATAAACTTGCGATGAACTTGCATTAAATATGTCCAGTTTTTGGAGACTAGTTGCTTCATTTTCCTTATTTCCGAGTGTACTCAAAGCAGTCTTCTTTTTGTTTTCTTTCGAAGCCTCAATATATCCTTCTATAACTGTATTTGACCGCCATCCCCCGTGCCTCTTTACGGTCAAAATATCCACTCTAGTGTTGGCTAATAGTGATGTAGAAGACCTTCTAAAAAAGTGGCCGATATATTGTTCTGGATTGGATAATTTTAAAAACAAGACAATAGTCTTAAGTATACCTCCAAAAGTGTTTATTCCCACTGGCAGTTTTGTACATTTACCGTTCTTATAGCACACGAAGAAACGACCATGATCAACGTGTTTAGTGCGTAACTTGATGTAACTTCCGATAATTTCCACCATATCTAAATTTATGTCTCCTGATGTTACAAAAAACTCTCGAGCTATTTTTGTCTTCGAGAATGGTATTACAAATCGAAAACGCGCACCTTCATCTTTCACATTTTCCAAGAGTAAGTTTGTCAGCTCTTTTCTTCTACATGCTTCTGCTAGTCCAACAATAAGTGCTACTTTCGCCATAAAAACTTGTTATTATAAGCTTCCTGCACAAAAACACCAATATCGATTTTCGTTAATATCTTCGATTTTGTACGTCTATATACCTCCGACTTCTATTTAAAAATGCAATTAAATGCGAGTATTTATTAATATCCGCATTTTTTCTCACACTCTACAACATTGTATAGTATGCCCAAAGAGAGGATGATTTTTGAATTTTGAATAGATCATTAAAATAGGCTAGAATGCCTTCTCACTGGACATAATTTGTATGTTCCTTTCTTCGCACCATGTCTGATACCGGGAGTACGCCAACTCTATTTTGCCTGTGAATTTCGAGCAGAAGATTAGAAATTACGCCGGAAGCCACTTTTTCGATGTCTAGATCTGAATCGCTCATGTTGCAAATGTATGAAACTCGTTTCGAACTTTGTGACAAATTGCAAATTGTTTTACAGCATTATTTTCTAATGTTTTCTAACAAAACTTAGTTATTTGGTTACTATGGTATAGTAATTACGGGTAAGCCAGGTAATTTATTTTTAAATATTTGATAGTATCATATTTTCACAAAAATGTAAATTATATTATTACTCGGATAAGATGTTAAACCACCGTAGATAAAATTGTGTACAATACACGTGTGATACATCGTTATTAATGTTAATAACGCTTTCATACCACTTGTATCGTAAATATCTATTTTGTTTAGTTTTTGTTCTTTATTTTGCTTGAAAAGTAAAAACTAGTATTGCTCAAAAACATTAGAATAAAAAAAATTATTTAGTTATAATTTGAAACTTACCTCAAAATAGTCGTGGCCTGTTATAACCTTACATGGTTCCATTAGAGAGACGTTGAGCTGCACAGGTTGAGGACAAGGATCGCCTTCGTTCCAAAAGAAAACATTCTTTTGAACAGCGTTCGACCTGATGTTTGTACTGTTCACAATAACGTCCCATAAAGATATTTTCCTTAACTCTTCTATTTCTTTTTTACTAAATATTCTGTAAAAGAAGAACGAATTCATTTAAGTTCTAATATAGCCTGATTAAAATAAATTTATGAAAAAAAGCTTACCCGCTGGCCTCATTCTCAAACCAAAACCTGTCCGAATCTCTTAACCGGGCAAATTGCTCCTTAATGACTGTCCTGAATAATTCACCGGGTTGTCCGAAACTTTCTAACATCCCGCCTACGTAGACGTCTACATTGTCTAGATTGTTGGAATATGCCGACACCAAAGTTCTCAGCAATTCTGGTTTTTCTTTAAAAAGTCGGGGGTTGATTTCTGTCCAGTTTGATCGCTTTGGGAGGCCGTAGAATACACGAACCTACATAGCAGAAAAAAATGCAGGACTTGAAAAGAATTTTATATATTTTTGACAATATGTTTTTGATAGGTGGAAAATCTCCCGGATATGAAAAATTCACGGGGATTTAAAATTTTAAATGCTTAACTGAAGTGGTTTATGTGTCATAGGACTTATAATTTAAACGTTGTTGTCTGGAAAGGATGGGTACAGGAGGGCCCCTTGAAGTCCTGCCAAAAATCTGTTAGATTTTCAATTTTTGCGTCGCCTGAAAGAATTGGTGTAGAGATACAGAGTTATTGGTTATAAATGTCTTGGTTGGTGAATGGTTATAAAAAGCTTATTTTTTTACTGAGTTGTAGGGGATCGTCTGAATTTTTTTATTGAAAATATTAATATGATACTGGGTGTTTCACAAAGAAGCACCGAATCAAACTTATATTTTTTAAATGGAACACCCTATATAATATTGAAAATTTAGATTCTACTCGTAAAAGTAATAATTTTGTGTATTTAAAATTTTCGTGTATCTTCAACTATTTTCGAGATAATGACAGTTGAAAAATAAAAATTTGAGATTTCGAAGTGCTGTCAAATTTGAAAGGATCAAATTAGAGTAAAACGGTGTGCACTTTCTTCTCTTAGTTTTTGACAGTTCCAGAAAAAATCTTTAATTTCACAATAATCTTGAAACTAGTATCACTGGCTTTTTACCAACCAACCTAAATAGTTAAAGGTGTCTAAAACTGTAGGGAATTGTCTGAATTTTTTTCTCGACAATATAAAAAGCGCACCGAATTAAACTTTTTTTTAAGGAACACCCTGTATATTATCGAATATTTAGATTTTTCTTGAAAAACTAAATTTTTTTGTATTGATAATTTTTGCGCATCTTCAACTGTTTTCGAGATAATGGCAGTTGAAAATTAAAATTGGGACTTTGAAGGGCTTTCAAATCCCATTGGATCAATTTTCCAAAATAAAACCTAATTTTGTATATTATTGCCGGATTCTACATAAAATTCTACCATACTTAAAACCGAATATGTAACCTAGAATATATTTTGTCTAAGTTGGCCATGATGTTAAATAAACAGATATATATATATATATATATATATATAATACATATATATTATATATATATATATACATATATATTATATATATATATATACATATACATTATATATATATATATATATATAACTATATATATATTATATATATATATATATATATATATATATATATATATATATATATATATATATATATATATATATATATATATATATATATATATATATATATATATATACATATATATATATATATATATATTATATATATATATATATATATATATATATATATATATATATATATATATATATATATATATATATATATATATATATATATATATATATATATATATATATATATATATATATATATATATATATATATATATATATATATATATATATATATATATATATATATATATATATATATATATATATATATATATATATATATATATATATAGTAGGCTTTGACATTATTCAATCAAATTTACTAATGTTAGCATCAGAATGTCTGCTTCAGAGAATGAAAAACGGAAAATTTACGAACTTTATATAAAAAATGGTTATAATGCCAAACTTGCTGTACGGGAATACCGAAGACTTTATGAAGGACTATCAGCCCAGTAGTTCAAAATTTAAATGGCACAACGTGATTTGATTGAAATATTTTGGCAAAATATAGGCGCTCCATTCTAAAAAATATTGTTGACGTAACCGCATTTTTAAACGAAAATTTTCCGTTTTGGATCGGTAGATTTAGCCAAATGAGGTGGCCAGCAAATAGCCCAGACTTGACCGTAATGCATACTTTTCTATGGGGCTTTTAAAAAGGGAAGTTGGGAGAAGAAAGACGCCCGCTAACGGTTAATATTATAAGAGAAATAATAACCCAAGAAATTGAAACACTAAATCATCGCAATCAGGGAACTATTTTGGCAGCTATAGAAAGGCAGAAGAGAATTTATAGGAAATGCATTGAGCAAAATGGGGGGCATGTGGAACATAAAATGTATTAAATATTGTCGTGGGCAGCATAAAAGTTACTGTTATTGTTTTCTTCATGTTGCTCATTTAATTTTCGGATTTCATTTTTGTTTTATTTCAAATTGGCTAATATAATATAATTATTAATAGGGTTGAGATGTAACTCTAATTTTTAAAAATAAACTTCTAACAACTATATCCGAGGATGTTTTCAATTTCAGTTATTTGTAAAACATACAAAAATCCTCACAACTGTTCTACATTAGTTTTTTTATATCCCTCTAAACAAGCAAGGTAACATGGTCTGAAATTACTAATAATAAGCTGCTATCTGCCCACGGCAACGATAGCTTTTGAAAAATTAAGTTCGAAAAGTGCGCGTCATTTTTAATCATATTTAACTATTTTGCTGTTGCAATTTTTTGCAAGGTTGGTTGGTAAAAAGCCAGTGATACTAGTTTCAAGACTATTGTGAAATTAAAGTTTTTTTTCTGGAACTGTCAAAAATTGATGTTCTCCGTTTGATCATGCATTAGTGTCATTAAATAGAGTTTCAAAAACGAAGATAAGAAAGTGCAATCCGTTTTACTCTAATTTGATCCTTTCAAATTTGACAGCATTTCGAAATCTTAAATTTTCATTTTTCAACTGCCATTATCTCGAAAACAGTTGATATAAGATATGCGAAAATTTTAAATACAAAAAATTATTAGTTTTACGAGTAGACTCTACATTTTCGATAATATATAGGGTATTCCATTTAAAAAATATAATTTTGATTCAGTGCGTCTTTGTGAAACACCCTGTATCATATTTATATTGTGAATAAAAAATTTAGACGATTCCCTACAATTCAGGAAAAATATGAGCTTTCTATCTTTAAGAATAAAGATGTTAGTGGGGGGTGACATTTATAACCAAAAACCCTGTACCTATTCCAGTCCGGTCTATACCACAGAGAATAATCTATTAAGAATTGCACTCCAATGTGGCCAAATAACCGACAAACTTGCCAGGATGGCGGCCAGTCTAAATATTTTTGCACCTGCCAATTGCAACAATGGTACAACTCGTTATAGAAAAAAATTAATTAATTTAAAAATCTGTAAGTTGAACCCTAAGAGTTTAGAATTTTCTAAGGAAATCAAGATACTCGCTGGAAGATTAGTGTGCTGCCTGTATAGCCACATTTTGCATGAAATACCCACAAATGGAATATCGCAAATTGTGTAGGTCTTTCCGCATCTTTAATTTAGATAAGGCTATAACAAAACACACCTACCGTATTATAATCAGGCAAACCGTTATCCCGACCTCTCATGATATTTAAAGCACCTAGGTCCCGCCTAGAAAACTCCATGGGTCCAAATAATTTATCTCGAACGTCTGAGCAAAGCACTGAATCCTCTCTTTCCGCTAATTGTGAGGTCATACCCATAAGGAGTTCTTCAAGAGAGTTGTTTGTTAGGACATCCTGCAATTAAAATTGTTGTAGAGATATTTCATTGGCGGCTCGTTGTGAATTATATTGGGAGCAGTGGCGGCTCGCGGGTGAAAAAGTAAGTGAAGTGCAAATGAAGCAAGAAAATATCACAATAATTTTTTTTCCAGAATTTTTTTATATGTAGAACGGGTAGAATATTTTTATACGACTTACCTAAATTTTGTATAATAAATCAATTCTCCGGTTTCGGTAAACTATGTTGACACTCTTAAATCTCGTTTATTTTTGTTTCTTTTTGTTTTTATCCACCATTCTAGCAGTCCAAATTGAGAAAATGTGTGGAAAACTCTCATCAGCACTCAAAAATTACTACTAGATGTGATTATTATACAAATTAAAGGTAATGTTGATTTCAAACATCTTTCCGAGTGTTCCCATCGCCATGCTTATTTTAATTTGATGTGCGACGTTGCCGTATTCATAATTAAAGAAATACCTATAAGTTATGATCCAACAAAACTTATAATTAATACAAATGCGGATTAGGTTAGGTTAGGATTGGCTAGGTTTTCTGTAAAAAAAGCCCGCGCCAACCGAATTCCGAGTCTATATTGAAAGAGGGATGTTTCTGTAACAAAAACTATATTGTTAGGTGAATCTGTCCAGTTAACATTAGGTTAGCACAGGTTCGTCAATAAAACCTTCATTAAAACTATAATAATAACAATAAATAATTACAATTCTAATGTCCAAATAATTTTCAATTGCTCATTTCATTTCCTTTAACAAATTGGTAAATCTAAAATCTGGCAACATTGCTAAATTTTTCGTGATTTTTAATTAAATTTTTTTTTTAGGAAAACTCTTGCATATTCCGCATTTTTTATTTTTGAAATGTAATATTGCAAATGGGTACTTTTTGGAAAAAAATAAAATATGCAAAAATCGTCTGTCAGAATAGTTTACCGGACCCCAATTCTCCTATCCTTCATAGTAGCAAATTTATTTATAACATGCTCATAAAATGGATGAGTTGCCCTAATCTCCTCCAGAAATTCCTTTTGAACTGAAATATTGCCAAGAGAAGTAAGTCTTTCTTGAGATATTGTATTTCTTAAAAAAGTTTTTACACAGTTGAAGCAAGAAAAACTTCTTTCCACTGAAGCACTTGTCGACGGTATTGTCAAAATAAGGGAAAACAATTTATATGCTTCGGTAAAAATATATTTATTTTTATTATCTTTTTCACTTGCTCTTGCAGGGATATATTCCAATTACTCTCATTGGCAAAAATAAGACCAAGCTCATTTTTAAGTCGTTGACTTTTTGAAAATATTTCCCCAGGTAACTGTAACAAATTTTCAAACGGGCCAGTCGGAAAATTTAAACTATATTCGGAAAATTTAGCAGAACCTGCCGAACATGAAAATGTAAGTTTTTCACAGTCTTGAAATCTTAGTGTCATTTCCATTAAAATATGGTCCAATATTTCATAAAAAAGGGTTCTATACTTAGCCCTAGCACGTTTGTAATGATTTATTTCTGTAATAGAATTTGCTTTATCAAACATGGTATTAAAAAAAATGTTCATTACTTTTATTTACAAAGCACGTCACGACAGCGTTTTATATTGGATATGCAAAAATGAGTGTCAAGCGATTTTTTTTGAAGAACGTCAAATAGTATGTCCACACACTTTAATTAATTAAACACTAATGCCAGAAACGTGAATTCAAAGTCGTTCATCTCACCTAAAAATCCTTTCGCAAGGCGGATTGATTTTTCATCAGATTTGTCACAGTTTGTAATAAATTCAAAGACGTCTTTTAATTTATTCCAGTATTGAACAATCACATTTACTAACTTCGAATTTGAAGTTGTAACCACACCATAAATAAATATAACACAAAATAGTCAAGTTAACTGCAAAGGAACTCACCGATTGCAGCGGAATCCGCGAAAATAGAAGTAAAACAACCACCGCAAACTGAACGACACGTGCGTGTAGTGTACTGCGCCTGCAATTCACCGAGAGCTTTGTATTGCGCTGGTTAACATTATTCTTCCATGTGCTCGACGTCAACGCGAAGGCATTGTCATGGCAACGTAGTAGGAAAATCGTAAACTAAACATAGCACCTCCAGCAAAGTCGAAGCGGTTTGCGCCACTGTTATAGTTGTTATAATAAACTTCGATTGAAAGTTTTAAAAATACATGCCGCCAACGGTCAAGTAAAATATTTATTCGAGATGTCCAGTTTATTTTTTACCAATTAGGTGAATAAATGAATGTAAAAACTAAAACTTTAAGAGATATGTAATAAATATAGTTAAGTGTTTGCTTGTTTATTTTTCCTGGTGAAGTAGCACTTCACCTACTTCACCTGAATAGCCGCCACTGATTGGGAGGTCAATAACAAATTTAAAAATAGGCATACTTAAAATAAAAATAAATATCTTATCTTTAAATTGAGCTTTAAAGTCTGTTGAAGTTCAGGTCTACTCTTCGTTCTTTAGAATTGGAAAAATGCTGAATGACACGTTCGTTAAAATTGCACGCACATTCCTTTTATAAACGATTTCTCGATACTTAACATTGCTAATGCGGATAGTCTATCTTGGCCCAACTCTTCAACAAAATTTATAAGCACTCGAAAAACCTCTGGATTTTCAGACAAAGCCGTTTCATCACGGCCACGTAGTGCCAGCTCGAATGCCCCACAAAATTTTACACAATCTATAATATTGTTTAAAATATAGCGATTTTTGGATACATTTTCATTAAAATTTCTAAGGGATTTACTATAAGCTGTTCCTAGCTGAGTGCGACTATCAGTACTTCCGACCGTAGCATAGTTCACCGAACATTTCATGTGATCTGCAGAAAACGCATGTTTTTTTTATTGTTTTCTTTAAGTGTTTTAAGTCTTTAACACCGGTTTTGCACTATAATAAGTCCGACGAGTCCTTAGAAAACAACAAACAAACATAACAGTAAAATGAGACTTCACAACCACATATCCAGTTACCTAAATCGTACATACTTTTGCGAAAGTTTCGATGAACCTGTATATTTTTGTCTTTACTAATTTGTCGTATACTAAGTTCTAGCAAATTGCGACCACTTACCTTGAATTCGGTTATTTTCTCAAAATTAAGTTCGTTAGCCCTCTGTAGTTGTTTAATTTTTTGCACTTCCGACATTTTATTTCATCTACATTCACAACTTAAACATAGACCACCTTGAAATTGGCTATTTTTACAAAATTAAGTTCGTAAGCATTTTTTAGTTGTTTATATTTTTTTGCACTAGTCACTACCAACATTTTATTTCCTGTATATTTCCAACTCACACATGGATCATAAAAATAAAAATATATATATTACAAAAAACAGTATATAAATCAATTTTCATCGATTAAAAACGTCCGAAACAATATCGAGTTACAATATCAACCGCGCGACCTCTGAACAATTGAACTTCCGCATGCCGACGTGATGCCGCGACCGATCCATCGAATTATAGGAAGAGATCGGCTGGTGACCCAAATCGAGATTTCATATTCCGTTTGCTATCATGTTCGGCTGCCGCTCGGTGGCTGTGAAATCTTCGGGTACTTTCGTCAAGCTTTAAGGTAATCAGAACAATTCGTACTGTCCAGCCTAGCTTAGTATAGCGTATTTAACTGTTCCCAAGGTTCGCGTTTTATTACTACTAACTTCTAAATACTAACTATTAGGAGGGACGGTCAAACGAATAATTTATTTCCTGAAATATTTTTGGGGGCTCATTGACCAATGGACCCTATGGAAGAGCCGCCACTGTTCATATTTAACTCGCTCTTGTTTTTACCATGAAAATTATTTGAATCCTAATTTTAATCCATATTTAATTAATACTTACATTTGAATCCCACCAAGTTGAACACAGTCTTAATGCCAAATAACCCATGGGTGTTTTCTTAAAGTTGCATTTGGCATCTCTTCTATAAAGTCCTGGCGGAATTAACGAATGTCCGAATCTAAATGCCGCACTCTGGAACACGTGAGTGACTCCCGGATGCACATTCTGATGGTAACCATGGTATTCGGGTAAGGATTCTCCTAAGAAAGCAGGTAGGTACTCGTAGACAATGATGTTCTGTAAGAGTGTAGAAAATATTGAAGCTTATCTGTGATCTTAATGGCACATTTTACTTCTATGCGAGTAAGTAAATGATATAATTTTCAATTTGATCAATTATTAGATTTTTTTAATTCTTAAGGAAAACACCAATGAGGTACTGACAATAATTTAACATTAAAACAAAATTCTTTGAAAGTATACTTGCAGCGTTGCCACGACGATTCGTCGAGCCTTTTGGAACACGTCCTCGTCGGTCCAACTGGGGTTACTCTTTTGGATGCGCATCGCGACCACGTTATGCCATCGAAAGAACAATATTCCTAGAGTCAACAGGGCTGGGTTCTGGTTCGTACGAGGGTCGCCCAATACTGAAAAGACAATTCGTGATTTTTTTTATCATAATATCTGTTCTTTTCTGGCATCGTTAGAGAAATTCTGAATTAAAAATTCTTTATTATAAAAACTATAAAGTAATTACATATATAAACTGCTAATCATAATAAATGCATAAAACGATAGCTTTTTAGGGTAGATTTGGAAGTCAACTATTTGGAAAACCAGAAGCCCAGCTTTTAATAGCGAAATTCTTTGTGAACGAACAAACCAATGTCATAATTATTTTCAAATAAATAAGGTTTATAAGAAAAGCTTAATTTTTATCCCCTTCCACATTTCTACAAAAATATTCCTCTATTATATTTTTTGAAAAGGCAACTTAAAAAGAATTTATTGGATACATGTTTTCTTTTTTTAGTTATCTTAATTTTACCAAAAAATGTGCAATTTTGTAAAAATTCCTTTTTAAGAATTATTTATATTTAGCATGAGACAATAATTTTTATTTGTTCTTTTTTTTTCAACCCAAACTCTTATTGTGTACAGTGGCGTGCATAGAGTTGAACCATTCGTGTTTTCTCAACATGTGTGTTATGTAAAGTTGTTTTTTAATTCAAGGAAGGGGATAAAAACTAATTCTCGTCGACAAACGCAATAACTAAATTATGCTCTCGAAACGGTTTTGTACTATTTTTAAAAAGTTCACCATCGCCTAGGATACCTATTTTCAGAATTGCAAGATTTATTTAAAACATTAAATACAGAAGGTTCATAGATGCATCTGTACTTTTAATGCGTTATTTTGTATAAACAGGATGTTCGGATTTTCGTGAATAGGTATCAATTTAGGGAAAACCATGTATATTATTACGGACTTAAGTTTTCTTAAAAAAAATCAACGATATGAATATAATATAGACCTGGAGTTTAGCGACTTCGACGGGGTTGTAAACATAATTTCCTAAATTGCTAAATTTTTATAATACTTCTACGACCAGTCAGATATACGAATGAAATGGCTTAACTTTTATAAATTTGAATAATACACACTGCTGTCAGATTTAAAATTGTATTCATATTTCCATATTTTTAAATAGAACAGTTTACAATAACAGAGAATGAACAAAGTTATTCAAAATTAATTCATTCATAGTAATAATAAACAGCTGTGGTTCAATTTTTCGGTCGGAATTATCAATAGTTATGTTAAGTAAATAGTTTAATACGCTTTTTTGCACAATGTATTTATATTATTATGACGTTTTTTTAAGTTAATGTGATGATATTATGATTTGTTATGATTGCAATGTTGACAGATTGCATATCAAGTATCTTATATAAGTCGACTATATAAGAAATTTATAATAAACATTGCTTAATTAAAACATTTTTCATTTAAAAAAGAAAATATACAGAGTGTCCACGGATTGACTCCGGGAGAGGAAAAACTTTTTTATTTGTGGATTTAGGAGAAAAAAAAATAATTTAAGAATTTTTTTTTCAAATATTAATTTAATTAAATAATGAGCTATAATAAGAATCACAAAATTTGGTAACTAAATTATTCAGATGTAACACCACTAACTGCTGGCCACTTATCAACTTTTTTAAATCTTATAACTGTTGTGAATTTCCTGAATTTCAATATTTTTAAGGGTTTAGAAAATTCGGTGTTTTAAAACATCTAAGTTATTACTGAGAGGATCAGATATATTTTCTTCTTTAAATATCCCCAAAAATAAAAATATATGGTAATATCAGGTCCCTGTAGTGGCTAAGGGATTGGGCCGTATCGACCGATTCAATGTTCAATCAATTCAATCTAACTATTCTCGAACAACTGCGTGTGGTGTGTGGCTATCTCGCTGAGAAAACGCATGTATACGGGCATTTAAGGGTGTACTTACTATAGTCAAAAGCAGTGTTATCGTGCGGGTCATACGATTTATCAACGACAAACTTTTTAAGTTTGTTTTTCTATTATTACGTGTAATCATATCCTCTGCATAAAATCCAGAAGATGAATTAGATAGACCTATGATATTTTCATATAAAAAAAGAGGATAAACATATAAATACCAGCAGTTGCAAAAATCTTTAAGCGATGTCACTTCAAAGTCAGATTGACAATTCAGTGACAAAATGAGTAATAGAAAATAATTTTCGGGTTTTTTTGCATCCACAAGCGAAAAAAATGTTATTAAATCTAATAAAATATTACGAAAATGAAAATTCACCGGCCAATATCCAGGGACAGTAGCAAAAGCTCTGAGAATCGGTATAAGGACTGTGCAGAAAATTGTGCAAGAAAAAAGCATAATTTACTACCGAAGAAATGTACACGAAAAAAGCCAAAGACAGAAGACTTAAGTGGCAATGTAAAAATGGATGTTCGTAATGCAATTTACGATTTATACACATCAAAAACTAATATAACCCTTCAAGTTTTAAAAGAAGCTTAAAAAAATTGAGGCATATTGGAAATTGGACTAAAATCGTTGTCAAAATTAATAAAACTTTGGGTTTTCGATATAAAAAGGACTGTAATCGAAGATTTTTATGCGAGTTGCCACATATAGGAAATCAGGGTATCCAGTTTTTAAAGAAATACAAGGAAAATGTTAATTCAAAATTTAGAAAAGTGGTATTTTTAGACGAGACTTGGATATTTTCTAATGGAAGTGGTCTGTAAAAAGTGTCAAGAGAAAAAAGGGATGTGGGACGGGAAAACGGTTCATAATTTTGCATGTAGGTTCTTCAACAGGATTTCTCCCAGATGCAAGTTTACTGTTTTCTTCAACATCCAAAAGTATGGACTACCATGATAATATGAACTGTGAACTGTTTGAAAAGTGGTTAAAAGAACAACTGATTCCAAATTTAGATGCTCCATCTTTAATCATTCTGGACAATGCATCTTATCATGCAAGAATCTTAAATAAACAACCTACTTCATCCTGGAAGAAAAGTGATATTTATGACTGGCTAATAAAACAAAAGCAAAATCCTTTACCCAATATGCTGAGACTAGAACTTCTTTTAATGGCAAAATCTATTAAAAAACCAACAATATATGCCGTAGATGAAATATTACAGGAAAATCCATGAGGTTTTAAGACTGCCGCCATACCATTGCCAGTTTAACCCAATAGAATTAATATGGTCTGGGGTAAAATCATATTACGAAAAACACGTGAACGATGGTCTTACATGAAGTGCAAATTGTTTGGCAAGATTCATTAAATTATATTACGCCGGAGTACTGGAAGAAATCTGTGGAACATACGGAGAAATGAGAATAGGATTGGTGGAATCGATAACGAGTTCTAGATGTCGAAATAACACCAATGATCATTGAGCCATTTGAGAACGACTCAGAAGATGAGAACTTTTTAAGTGATGATATTTTTTAGTCTATAATATTAAAAGGATTATATTAGTCTTTGACGTGTATAAATCATAAATTGCATTATGAATATCCATTTTTGCATTGTAACTTAAGTCTTTTTGCTTTGGATTTTTTTGTGTACTTTTCTTAAACTTCTTCGGAAGTAAATTATGTTTTTTTTTCATGCACAAGTTTCTGTACATTCCTTATACCTATTCTCAGAGCTTTTGCCACTGGCTTCTGTATATTAGCCAGTGAATTTTAATTTAAAAATTTTTTTTATTAGATTTGACACCATTTTTTTGCTTACTTTTTTAGTACATTTGTAATTTTGTAGGCAATAATAAATAACTATACAATACTTGTTCCAATTTTAGAGCGTGTTTAAAATAAGTAATTTTTTTTATTAATTATAAGACATGCATGCATGGCCCTTAATTTAAGACTGAACTTTGAAGAAATCGGATAAGTAGTTTTTTAGCTATGTCGCGAACAGACAGACATACCTACAGACAGACGAAATTGAGAAAACATGTTTTCCGGCATCTAGGGACCCTTAAACGTAAAGATCTTAAAAAATCTCACGAGGGAAGTAATAACTAATTATCTTGTATTTTTAGCAAAAGTGTATAATATTTCTGCAAAATAAAATTTAATAACTAATTATCTTGTATTTTTAACAAAAGTGTATAATATTTCTGCAAAATAAAATTTTTTTGTTATCACAATACAAAAAAAAACAAGTTTTTCTTTGCACAGGGGTGGCCCGCATTTAACTAGATGACATGGCGCTTGCCATTTTGTGTATTTTTGTTTTTGCCAACCAAAAAATTTTAACCAAATACATATTTAGCGAATTTTCTTATTTAGTCCCTCGGCATTTAATATATAAAATAATATTAAGTGGCTATCTTAATAATACTGCGTAATATAATAAAAAAAAACTATATTCTTTCTTCCTGTATATTTGTAAATAGCCCATCGAGATTTAATAGCTCGATAAAAGAATCACACAACATTTTGGTATTCACTGTGTTTTCTGATTTGATTCATAATGTTGTGAACCTTTGAACCCACACGATAAGACTGCATTCGACTATATCTAATTAGTCTAGCTTTATAGAACTTAACATATGCAAATATGTATTCCTTTTCATATTTTCGTTAAAAGACATATTACACTAAACATTAACTTATTTAGTATATTAAATCCTAAAATTAATATAAAAATTTTGAATTTCAGACTTAACTGTCCCATCTTTGGTAAAGGTAGCGTCGTCCAAAAAATATTTTTCAAGAAATTAGGAATTTAAATAAATTAAGGACGATTTTCAACATCCTGTATAATAAATTAGAAAAGTGAAACGGTTTTTCAATGCTTTGGTCTAAAGAGATGTTTTTATAAAGAATGACTTTTTCCCCTAAATCCACAAGTAAAAAAGTTTTTTCGTGGACACACTGTATATCCAAAACCTGAGAAACTTGATTTTTTTCTTTGAAGTTTTCCTCTATTAAAGGAAAAATTTGAAACATTTTTGTAGAAACCCGGAAGCAATGAATATTGGAGAATTCTCTTATACACCCTGCAAAAAATTCACCTATTAATTTGGAGAACATTATGATATTAGTCCGTTAACAAAGAATTTTTCTGTTAAAGTTAGCACGCGAATGCCGATATCTTGATCTGTTTTTGCAATTTTCACTTAGGGTCTTAACATCTACGGCAGCTTACTAGTATACTTACAGAACAACCTTTCAGTGCTCAGCATCTTCATCATGTGAGGTACAGGATTGTTAAACAATGGTACTTTTTTGTAGTTTCTTATAGGCATTCGTCCAGTATTGTCGGTTAGAAAAGTACCATTTTTGAAAGATCTCATCGCGCTTACCCAAGGTTCACTGGTGCTGTAAATGAAACTGCCATCTATCCAGCTACTGACTTGATTTAACTACAACATAATTGGGAGATACTGAATTAACTTCAGTTGTCAAATCAGTTGTTTATTCAAAATATAAATATAATTGCTGATAGATATTTTTTTTCTTTTAACCGAGAAAAGCCTCTATTCGAAATACTTGTTCGAATCAAATACTTACTTGTTCCCGAGGACTATTCGGACTTTGTCCAGTTTCCCTATCGTAGGAAGCTCGATGAAATGGAATGTATTTATTGCCTTTACACTCTTTATCATACATTTCATCGCATTTTTCGATTTCGATGTGATGCATCTCAATAGGACAGCCACTTTCACTGGCCATAACTACCTAGAAGAGAAATAGGAGCAATTAATAATTATAATATTTCAAACGTTCAAAACAGCTTTCGCGAAAATGATTGCATTATTTTAATTACTATAAACTATATTATTTCGTGCGGCTTTTTTAGCTAACAGAGGAATATTAAATTTGGCTCTTAATCTTTGGGGTTGAAATTTAATACAGGTTAGTTTGAAATAAAGTTTAACATAGCCGCCATAGAAATGTATATCCATCGAGGGATAGCCGCATGTATGTATAATGTATCTCCAAAACCATACATCTTACAACTTTGGAATATAAAATATATTAATATATATATATATATACTATATATATATATATATATATATATATATATATATATGTATAATGTATCAAATATGACTATAAGAATTCAGTAGAAAATATTTTTAAGTTCCTACTTGTACCGGTAGGGAGCCCTGGCGCTATGCTAATGTAAAAAATCCTTATTTTCTACAAATATCTTCAAGGCAATGTAGGTCAGAAATTACTTTTTTTATTACCTCTAGACAATCTCCTATAAATGTTGTATTAAGTATTTTTTTCTAGTTACTATGGTAACGGCGTGGGGAAGTGTAACAATTGAAAATACTGAAAGAGTTTTAACTTCGGTTTGCATGAACCAAATTTAATAAACTATGGCTTGTTTTCAAGGCATTTTTATTCTCATTAAATAACGTTATATATTATTTTAAAATTAGTTCGTTCGTTTGCTAAAGGAGGGCGCTTTCTTGGAAAAAATGTTCTACCTTCGATTTCTCTAAAAAATTAAAGGCAACCATTCATCGATTTTATCGCGGTTTTACAGCCTATTAATTAGTTAAAACAACTCAAAAACCGAAAAGCATTTTCTCTTACCGTTAAGAAATTATCGCAAAAATAGCCAGTGTAATTATTCCGTGTTGACCTTTTTATACATATCGAAATGTTGCATTTATTGCCAAGAGGGCCATGGACGACTACGAAATAAAACGAAAGATGACCAGCACCATGTCTGTTTAAAATTCTGCATGTTAGTTTATAATAAGTTCCTAATTGTACAGCTAGGGGGCGCAGGAACTATGCTAATATACAAAATCATTATTTTCTACAAATATCTTCGAGGTAATGTAGGTCAGAAATTACTTTTTTATTATCTCTGCACAATCTCCTATAAATGTTGTATCAAGCATTTTTTTCTAGTTAGCATGGTAACGCCGTGAGGAAGTGTAACAATTGAAAATACTGAAAGAGCTCTAACTTCGGTTCGCGTTAACCGAATTTAACAAACTGTAGCTTATTTTAAAGACATTTTTATCCTCATTAAATATCATTATAAACGATCTTAATATTAGTTCGTTCGTTTGATAAAAGAGGGCACTTTGTTGGAAAAAATATTCTAGCTTCGATTTTTAAATTAAATTAAATGCAGCCATTCATCCCTTTTACCAGCGGTTTTATAGCATATTAACTGGTAAAAACAACTGAAAAACCGAAGACCGTTTTCTCCTATCATTTAGGAATTATCGCAAAAATAGTCAGAGAATGTAATTTCATATTGGTTTTTCCCTTTTTCGAAACTTTTATTGCCAATGCTATGAACAATTACGAAATATAACAGAAAAATCAATAATACAATTATATTTGTGTGCCTAATTAAAAAAATACTAACAATACTAACAGTATTTATCAAATTGTTTTTCATTGTTTGAAAATCAAATATTTAGACGTCTTCTAGTTGAAAATACGGCTGCTTCTATTTCAGCTTGAGGTAAACTATTCAGCGCATTTCTAGTTCGAATGATCATGTCTTCTTTACGGCCAGGCAAATGTACTTCCCCTGCCAATCCACCGATCAGGAAAATTTTCATCAATAAAATCTCGTACAATACGTGAATAATGAGCGGGGCATCTATCCAGCTGTAACCACATGTTTCTTCTCACAAATAGAGGAACATTTTCTAGTAATCCCGGTAATTCAGAATTTAAAAAATTAAGGTACATTTCTCCTGTTAAAGTACCTTCAAAAATATACGGACCGATAATCATTCCGTTGATTATACCACACCAAACATTAACTGTCCATCGATGTTGATTATCAACTTCACGCATCCAACGTGGATTGGTTTCTGACCAATAATGCATGTTGTGCAGGTTTACTCTACTAGTATTGTTAAATGACGCCTCATCCGTCCACAATATTTGAAATAAAAACTGAGGATTATCTCTTATCATATTCTTTAACCAATAACAATAGTTTAATCTATTATCAAAATCAGCATTACTTAAGGCTTGGTGTAGTACATTGCCTTGAAGATATTTGTAGAAAATAAGGATTTTGTATATATATATATATATATATATATATATATATATATATATATATATATATATATATGATAATACCTGAAACTGTTTTAAGATGCAAGATTTCAATTAATTTTGGTAACCATTAACAATAATAGAATGTTTTATTAATAAAAAAGATAGAGTATTTCTAGAAATTACAATCATTAAACCGATTTTTGTTATTCTGATTAATAGCTGATATTATCTAATAATTCACTCTGAATAACTCTCACTCATAATAATGGAAGCTAACTATGTACAGTGTGGGACAAAATATTTGCAAAAACTTTTTGATTATCGATTGATTGTACAGGATGTCAAAAAAAAAACAAAAATACGATATGGACAGGTAAAAAGTAACGTTAGATAACTAAAATATCGAAATATATTAACAAATAGGTAACACATTTTGCGTTTAGCTGTAAAATAATTTTAAATATTTTACTCGTATAGTTTCGAGAGAATTAAATAAAAATATTATCGTATTACTCTATATCAAATTAAAATGATTGATAACATGTCAACAGAGGAGTTCCCTGTGCGAACGAGAATTCTTAACATTTAATAATTATTTTATATCTCAATACGCAAATACTCGATTTATTTTTAATAGCAAAACCTGCATTATACTCTTTCATACGTACAGGGTGTCCCAAATTTGAGGCGTATCATTGGGATCTCGGAAACCATAAGAGATACAAAGTCGGTTAAATTAGCGCAAAGTTACGCAATTTTATGCGAATCAAAATGCGGCTTTAAAAGTTTGAAAATTCCGAATACTTCCGAAGAAATTCGAAAAAAACCAAATATCCGCGATTCCGTTTTTATTTTTTTCTGACTCTATTTGAAGGGATATGACAAAATAAATTCAACATTCTCGTTGTTACTTTCAATTAATTCATATAATCCATATTATCACTAACCTCGGATGATACCAGCTGTCCAAAAAAGGCTAATAAGGCCGTTCTGTTGATCATTGATCCCAATCCGTCGATTCCTTTCATGAAAAATCTGCTAAGCTTCCTAGGGCTGGGCCGATCTTGTCCTGATAACATATACACTCCATCTGAATACGCCGGTGGGGCTCGACGTATCAGATGACTATCTGTAAATAAAATTAATGCGTAAATACCGATTATTACTACTAAAAAATGTAAAAACAAGCAACTAAAAAAAGACAAGACAGAAGCCGTTTTACTACAAAATTGTAAGACAATCGAATATTATTTTATCTTACTTACTAAAAGCGTAAGCTAACAGCATACGCATCGGTAATAAGTAACAAGTTGCAGACCTTTTTTAAGTCCTCACAATTAATCAATAATAATTGCTGCCAAAAAAGAAAAATTTGCTTACCACACTATTAAACATGTATATCTAAGTTGGTCTACAATTCATTTTAATGAAAATTTAATTCTGTTCGATCCAAAATCGGGGAAATTGTAAAAACATATTTGCAAAAAAATTACAGTCACGGTTGAAAACAGGTATGCAGAAGGCAAAGTTTGTTAGTATCATTATTTATTCGTCAAATAATGGTGACCTAAAACTGATACACCTATCCCTACTAATAAGATATTTCGATGTTAAAAAAGGTATATAAATTAAATTTCTATTTACAAAGTGTTAGAAAAATAAAAAATCTCTAAAAGATTGTTTGATTATTAGCAGATAACGCAAATACTAATTTTGGTGGGATGAAAAGGAAAGGGACAAATAACTTATTCACTAAACTTAAAAATGCATGTGGGAAGTCTTTAAACGGTGTTGGTTGTGTAGCCAGGTTGAACAATTTTATTTAAAATGATACTGATGTGTTACCAATAAACAACCAAGTTATTGCAGTAATAGTATTTTTATGTAACAAGTGACTAAAAAGGGGTTTTTTCTGATGTGTGCTCGTTATCGCTCGTGCTATAAAGCACACGAGTAAAAAAAACACTGTTGTTTAGCCATGAGATACAATATTTTTTCATCGCTACTTAAATTTCACAAAAAAACCAATGATATCCTTCAAACAATGATAATGATAATAATTTTGAATTTTTTTTTATCATAAAAAGTGGATTATATATAGGTTGGGTTACTAAGAAACATAATATTGTGATTGGTCATTAGGTGTCAAAACTTTAGAGTTTAAAAGTGTTTGTGTTAGTGCTCAAAATTGTGGAATTTTCGTGAAGTTGTTGCCGAAACTGTTTGAAGTACCAGAAGTGCAGTTTAAGCATTGGTAAGTATCCCTAATGTAACGTAGAGCTTTTTTTGGTATTAGAGAGTAGTAAGAAGGGTTTAACTTTTAAAATAAAAAATTATTTCACATGTTAACATGTTAAATAAACGCACATTTTTGATACTCCAAAACGGCTGGAAAAATATTACTTTAGGTAACGACGATAAAACAAAATATTTAAAACTATTATATTTACACTGTCAGAATGGATAGACTTAAATTATTTTGTGAGTTGTGAGAACGAAAATCTTAATTTTAGTCACTTGATGACTGCTCAATAATTATTAAGTAGTTTTTTGATAATGCTCAGAAGTGTGGATATGGTTTGTGCATAATATGGACATCATCAAACAATCACAAGAATTAAAGGCAACAATATAAATGCTATAAAACCCGCTTAAAAAATAAATTGGAACACCGTCTAAATGAGTTATTATTTCCACTAAAATTGATAGAATGCCTTTTTCAACTGAATTATCACGAGAGAGAGAGAGTAATACCCAAATTTCAGTAGTCAAGTGCAACTATTTTATTCAAATTGTGTGACCTATTTGAACAACTGGAGCTTTAATTTAAATAAAATGATGAAACTTTTTGAATGGAAAGGTTTACGCGGTGGTAAAATTAACTGAAGTGATGTCTCTTATTGCGTAGAAACCTTCGTATTTGGGAGAGGTACTGAATAAAGATTAACTTGTTGATGAAGTTGAAATATTAAATAATCTATTTGCTACTAAAGAAATCATTGAGTGGAACAATGAAAATAAGAGTAGTGAAAATCGGTGTGTTGGGAAATGTTGGAATTATTCAAGTATTTGGAAGCAGATACTGCTAGGTTAACTAATTTACAATTGTTATCTGACTTGTAGGTATGTCTACCTGGTACCAGCGCAGCTATTGTACGATAATTTTCCATCATTAATAACTACTGGAGGTCAGGAAAGTCTCAAATAAGTATTTTCCCTGTGGAGGCAGTAATACAAGTGTTTACAAACTGCGACGAAATGTTTTATTTTCTTTAGTATAAACACATTTTTCTTAATTTATTTATTTACTTATTTATTCAAACTCTACAGAGAATATTTGCTATTGGCTTAGGCTAGTCACATAGAAAACTTAACTTAAGTATCAGCATTAAGGGTCCAAAGTTAAAGTTAAACAAACAGATTAACAAATTAAAAGAAATAGGTTTATAAAAATATACTAATATAAAACTTACAGATAAGAACAAACATAGCCGCATAACAGTTGTAAATACTGCAGATAATAATTTTAAAACATCATACACAATATAAAATTAGACATTTGAACCTTTTAAAGTTATTACAAAACCGATCATGATTTGAAAACCGATTATAATTTTTCACTATTCAGTTGATAAAAGAATTATTACCGTAATTTATGCGGTGATAATTTTCCAAATAGGACCACTAATTCACCACAATCTATAAAACCATTCAAAAGTTTATACAGAAAAAGAGCCATTGCGATGTGTCTATGTTTTTCGAGACTATTGAGTCTAATCAGTTGTAGCTTAGTATATTTTCAATTCTATTAATGTGACATAAATACGATGGAGACGAAATTATACTACAATGTTCAACAATACTCCTAGCTAAACAATTATACATGGACATAACAGCTTTGGTATCGCAGATCCTACAGTTCCGTTTTAAAAATCCCAACATTCTATATGCTTTTAAGACAATACTGTCAATATGTTTATAAAAATTTATCTCCTTGTCAAAAGCTACATACAAATCATTTATCATATCCACTAATTCTAAAATATCATTTCCAATACAATAGTCAAATATTATTGGATCCTTACATCTATAAAAGCGCATGATTTTACATTTGATAATATTATGATTCAAAAAGTTTTCCCCGACACCAGTGAACTAAATTATCTGGATCCGACTGAACGGAAACACAATCTTCGTAACTCTTGACAACATTGAAGAATTTAAGGATATCTGCGTACAAGAAACATCTACATTTTAAAAAAATAGAAACGGCGCTATTTAGAAACAATAAAAATAATTTAGGTCCCAAATGACACCCTCACTCAGTTTCACATACTGTTTTCGTTTACTTGTAGAATCGGATCCACTCCAAGTAAGTACCACAGATACCAATAGAACGAAGCTTGTTGATGAACACTGTCAAAGGCTTTTGAAATGTCCGGGTAAATGACATCAACCTGGTATCCCTTTTCTATATTGATACTAAAGAAGTTCTGATAGATCGCAAGATTTGTTGTTATAGTCCTGCCTTGGAAAAAACCATGTTGCTCTGGTATAATGCAATTTCTGTAAGTTTGAAACAGTTCATTCGCTTCTATTGCTTCAAACATTTTTGCAACAATCTGTATCCAAGATATCCCCTATAGTTCTTGATATCTCCTCTTGAACCAGATTTATAAACAGGAAATAATATTGACCATTCCGAAAACAGTCTGTCTGAAGGACTGTTGAAGTATTTGACACAGAGGACCACATAAAGTATTGGAGCGCTTCTTATAGATTATTGGATGTATACCATCGCGTCCAGTAGTTTTATTTATGCCTAGGGATGCCATCTTATTTCCAACTTCTCTAGGTGTAAAAACATGTTAAAGAAGTGAACTGTCCAGAACCTTAGAAACGTCTCCAAATTGATGAAAAGGGTCCCAATACCAAAAACAAGATCCGAAATGGTTCGCAAAAGCATTAGCATTGTCTCTAGGAGTTTCCACTGTACTCGAGGACCTTTGGAATAATTGGAATACCATTATTTTTACGTAAAGAGTTGACATATGACCAAAAATACTTGATATTTGTAGGAATTTCTTCTGTGTTTAATACGTTAATTATATAGCATAACTATATTAGGTATTTGGTTTCTTATCTTACTTTTGAATAAGCTAAATAATCAAAATGTCGACCTTTATGTTTATATTTCTTATAAAATTTGTTCTTGTTATTTATAAGTTTTTTTAGTTCCTTGCTGTATCACTTAGGCATTATTTCATAGAACCTGTTAATAGTAGTGTTAATGTCCTTGGAGTCAATAATAAAACTCCAGTCCATGCTATTGAAATAGTCATTTATCTGAGCAAAGTTGGCTTTATCAAACACATGTACCTTGACATTAGTCTTATTACCTAAAAATGGTGCAGACTTGGCACAAAAAGTTATCTTCAATGGAGGGTGGTGCATATCAGGAATACTTAGTGGGCTGGTACACTTCACAACGTTGATGCTATCAAAGAAATCGTGAAAAACTAGATCTAGAATTCGGTTGTTCAAATTCCCAATTTGATTTACTTGCCGAAGCTCTAAGTAGTAGACATGGTTGACAAACACTTCGCCAGGACCAGAATTAGTATTACTAGGTATCTGTCCTCATTTTATCTGGAGTAAGTTAAGGTCTACACTGATGAGAAATATGTCTTTTTCATTTAAGTTCTTAAGTTAATCTACAGTATCGACAAGTTCGTTGTATAATTCAATGCTGGAGTTAGACGGTAGAAATATCAGAGTTTCATCCAGTTTGAGAGATACCCACAGGTCTTCATAAAGGTTGTTGGAGCTTCCTTCAGCAGCTTCGCAGACACCGCTTCTCTGACAATTCATATCTTCATAATCTCTATAACAGAGAAATACCTGATAGCAAGTTCATAGTCTGATATATCGGTAGAGAGCCAAGTTTTCGTCAAGATGATGATATCGTAGTCAGAATTTTTGGCTGCTAAGGAAAAATGTATGTATGTGCTTTAATTGCTTCATCCATCACTGATCGTAATTGGTCATTTTGAGTTTAAATGATTGTATTTAAAACATATCTATTATTATGAAGGGGATGTTTCACGAGAATTAAATTCGTATTTCTACGATTCTTAGGATGTTAAGTGATGTTGCTTTTGTTGGTTTTACAGTTACTTGGCTTCCCGGTTTGATTTGGATGCAGTTTGTCGATTATTAGGATGATCAATTTCAAAGTTACTTAATTCAACTAATTCATTAAATCAATATTGAGCTCGAAAAAATATAATTGGAACACAAAATCGAAAGTTGAATGAGTTAATATCCAAGTACATTAGCGGAGAAATCATAATGGAATTTAAATACATTAATTTGCTATGGTTATTCAAGAAGTGTAAATTATGTTTGATGTTTCAACTTTTTGTGGTGTTCAAATACTAGTCAATAAAAATTATATATTATTAACTCGTATTTGGAGTTTCATTTAATCCAGACAACTTTTTTACAAGATTGTTCATTCGCAAAAAACTTAATGTACTTTTTTTTCTCAACAAATTATGGTCATCGTACTCTTAGGTAACCATAATGTTCCAACTAATACTGAACCGGACCCATGTAAAAAAAAGGATAATGACGAATGTACAACTAACAAAATGATGACTGAAAAGTCTTTGCGGAGGTCTATTCAACGGATACAGTAATCAATTCAGTCAATTACTTTACTCAATATCTTCACGGAACCATAATACAGATCAGGAACTAATTTATAATCAGCTATAATTACGTACGTCATTATATATTTATTTTTTCTTATTTTTAACCGGCATACCTGTGTGGGCAAATTAGATCATCTCAGTGCTTTTTCAAGGTTTTGTAACTAATTTAAATTTGAGATCGAGATTATCTGTAACAAGTTAAACGGCTTGAATGAATTAATTGGTGTAAAAAATCTTATGCACGACGAGTGAATTAACAGAGCTTGTTATGTCTATCGGCAGCATCCTTTTACTTTTTACGAAGGCGTGCAAAGTTGAAAGTAGAGCGGTAAACGTGTCGTAACTAGGTTATTCTACAGGATGTTATACATATGCAAAAGATTACTTTTATGGTTTTATTGCTAGGCGAGCTTTTGTTGGCCCAGATGGTTGAATGCATAAAATGAACAAATAGGAAATCCTATACAGGATTATTTATTGTAAGAGTAAATCTCGGGAATTCAAATTGATATATTTTTTTTGATTAAAGTAGGATCTACATTAGATACTGATCTTTGTAAATACAATATTTTGACGTTTGTCTCATATTAGATTTCCACGGCAACCAATACAACTTTGTAATTTTAAATCAACACCCTACTTTTTAGATGCCCCGTAAAAAACCAATGCAAATTTTATAAATGGGTAACCATTTATAAACCTATCGCCAACTGTTATTGAGGTAAAATTTATTTCATTTTTAATGCAAAAATCTAATGAAAAATAAAGTGTAACTTGTAAAGTTAGACTTATGAAATTTTAATAATGCTTAGCCTTTCATAACTTTTTCTGTCTCATAACCGATAGTTAGCAAATGTAATGCAGGGTACAAAGAAATATGCGAATCTGTCAGTTGTATTATGTTATCAGAAGCTAGCCGAGTAAATTTTCCCTTTAGTCGCTTAACATGTTCTTAATCTATTTTTAGCATTTTTTTTAAGACTTAGGCATCTAAATAAAAATATCAAATGTCTTTTCTATTTCTAATAGAGTTCATATTGTCAATATTATTACGTTATTTTGGCTATATGTACTAAGTGACATACAGGAATAAAATACTACCTCGTAACAGTGGCGGCTTGCGGGTGAAAAAGTAAGGGAAGTGCAAATGAAGCAAGAAAATATCGCAATCATTTTTTTCCAGAATTTTTTTTACATGTGGAAGGTGTAGAATATTTTTTTACGACTTACCTAAAATTTGTATACTAAATCAATTCTCTAATCCTTCATAGCAGTAAGACAATGGACAAATACAGCCTGCGGCGCTTTTTCTTTCTTTTTTTTTTTTGAAGGCCATTTAGATGGTCAGAAATCACACTTGCGCCATCGTAACATTGCCCTATTAATTTATGTTTCTAGTCAAATTGGTCCAAGTTTGATCCAATTGAGAATATAAATTCTCCGACGTTCTATCGGAGCAGACATTATAAAATCCTAAGAATCTCTCGACTACTGAATCTTCTGAATTAACGTATCTTAAAATTATGGAGCACTGGGAGGTTTGCGTAATATCAGTGGTCTTATCCACTTGCACAGAAAAAAACTGCGTGTTCATTATTAAATTTTTTACATGATCATTTAAATAATTAGAAATGCATTCAATTATTTCGTTTTGAATAGTTTTCGAGTCACCAGTAAAAACATTTTTAATTTTTTCGTGATTATCTTTTAGTTCTTGGAAACTTCTCGATATTAATAAAGCTAAAAGCTTTTTAAAATTCCCCCTATTTATTGAATCGCTGCTCTCATCATGGCCGCGAAAGACTAACTCTTGTTTTGTAAGGTACAAAACTGCGTCAATTATCAAGCACATAAATAGTCTATTTAATCGGACATTTTCGTTAAAATGTATTTTATATAGTTCAGGATTTTCTTTTAAAGGGTCAGCTATAGTGGTTTGATTTTTTACAAATGTTTTAGCATTAATTCGCATTTTAAATGCTCCGCCGAGTCTTCATGTTTATGTAAAGACCTTCATATATTTAACATACCTGCAAATCCTTCCTTATTCCACACTAAATATTTATTGGAAACTAGTAAACAAGGCCAGCAACACAATTTTTGTAATATTTGGCTACTACATAACCATTTGTACGCCGAAAACCACGATGACGATTAAAACTCTGATCTTGTTTTTTCCATCGATTAAATGGAGTTTCCAACAAAATGCAAACCACATCCGTGATCGGATTTATCATTAATGTAAATTAATAAACCCGACACCAAATAAAGTTGCAACAACACCATAAATAAATATAAGACAAAACAGTCAAGCAAACTAGGAACTAACCGGTTGCAGCGAAATCCGCTAAAATAAAAGTAAACAACCACCCCAAATTGAACGACACGTGGGTGTAGTGTACTGCGTTAGCAATTCACCGAGAGCGTTGTATGGCGCTGGTTAATATTATTCTTCTATGCGCTAGACGTCATCGAGTACGCGTTGTCATGGCAACGTAGTAGGAAAATCGTAAACTAAACATAGCACCTCTAGCAAAGTCGAAGCGGTTTGCGCCACTGTTATAGTTGTTATAATAAAGTTCGATTGAAAGTTTTAAAAAGTAAAATATTTATTCGAGATGTACAGTTTATTTTTTGCCAATTAGGTGAATAAATGAATGTAAAAACTTAAATTTTAAGAGATATATAATACATATCGTTAGATGTTTGCTTCTTTATTTTCCCTGGTGAAGTAGCACTCCACCTACTTCATCTGAATAGCCGCCACTGCCTCGTAAAAATTAAATACCTGAATTTCGATTCTTATTTACCTTTATACCTTAAAAATTGCTAAATATAGGAACTTATCAAATCAGATTAATAATTTATGCTATGACTGACATTTTTTTTTCAAACATCTGTGGTGCACAAAATTGCCATTTTTTTGCGTCACAATAATTTCATTAGAAGGATATTTTCATTAGAAAGATTAGGTCAGTGACGGCCCCTCAGGGGCGGCAAGGTCGGCCGGGCCGTACCAAAAAATATACAGGAAAAAGTTCTCTTTTTAAAAAAGTAGGTAAATATTTTTCAAAAATAATTTTGCAAACATCCTAAAAACGCACAAAACCAAATTGTAGTTTATTATTTCCTGGGCACATAGCAAAATAGGTAAACAAAAGGAAAATAATAATACTAGTATTTGACCATATTTGGACGCGGCACCAATTAACACCACATTAGCCTCAAGGGCGATTTTAAGAAACCTTTCTGGGGGATGGGGTCATTTTAAGAAAAAGTTTGTTAATATACATACATACCCATATTTTTTATCATACTTGTTGTGGCATAAGTGAAAAAAAAACAGCCTCTAATAAATAGTTAAAGAATAACGTCCAATTTTTTTTTCTGCAGCAAATTTGTTAATTACATTGTTTATATATAGATATGCAAAAGACCCAATCCAACAGGTAGCTCTTGTGCTATAGTGTTTCCTAGCCAAGTTTTTAATCGTAATTTTCACGTAAAAGTATGTAAATAACACATGATGTTTGACCGATCTGGAGGGAGGGGGGGGGGGGTAATTACCTCATTACCCCCTCACTGTAAAACTGCGCTTAATTAGCCTTAAGCCTCGGCCGACCCTAAATTTTAGAGTACAAGCCGTCACTGGATTAGCTGCAATTACAATACCAAATTGTCTAAAATATATCTTATATAATTCCTGAGATTTTCTAACAGCTACTGACCGTAAATAACCCTTTATAGTGAATGAAATATTTAAATATAAATGCGAAATTAGTAAACGTTTAGGAGGAAAAAGAGCACGACTAGACACAAAACAAATTTTCTAACAAAAATCGAATACTTAAATTACTATTTTTAAAGATCTAATTCTTAATTACCAATCCCCTACCATTATTAATATCCAGCGCTTCTGAATTGGCCTCTATCCTCACCAGGTTATTCCAAATGTCCTATAACAAGGACATTTTACCTAAAAGCAGTGGCGGCTCCTCCATTAGGTCATATGGTCAATGACCCCCCAATAAATATTTTCAAACAGAAAATAATAACTAATTTAAATTTGTTTAATTTCTTTTAAATTTGGAAATTCCTTCTATTATTTTAAGCTTGTAAACTTGTTAAATGTTCATGTTGATTCCGCGGCAGTCGCATTATCGATGCCTCGTACAGCGATCTCAGAAGGTTTCGTTTCGTTGGACCACGAGGCTGCCGACCCGCGATGTCCTCGTGGTTATAAACGGAGGCCAGTTTTTGCCGAGTGTGTCCGATTGAATTTGCATAGGGGCGCATAGGTAATATACCGCTTACCTTGGCAAATTGGGGGTCAACAGCCGCGCTGAGAAAACTTTAACATTTTTGTCAGTTGATGCGTGTTAAATATATAAATTATAAGAAATATAAAATATAATAATTAGGAAACTAGGTGTATGTATGTATGTACGTATGTATGTATGTATGTATGTATGTATATATGTATGTATGTATATATGTATGTATATATGTATATATATATATATATATATATATATATACATATATAGATATATATACATATATATACACATATATATATATATATATATATATATATATATATATATATATATATATATATATATTGACCCCCTGAAAAGTTAATCAAGAGCCGCCACTGCCTAAAAGCTTGAAATCTGCTCGTGTACAGCCTTTTCCCATATCCCTTCTCCCAATTATGAGTAAGGCAATGACGAAGTATATGAATGATCCTGTATCAGTGCGGCCATGTATCAGGGTTGCCAGTTTGGGCTACTTGAGACCCGGCGACTAAATTTCTGAATTTGCGACTTGGCGACCAAATAGGCGACATTAAATTAAAGCGTAATTTGCCACGTGGCTTTAAATTTTAATGCTGTTTATTCGGTTGGCGACATTTGGGCGACTTTTCTAGGGAGTTTCGGCGACCACTGTCAACTAAAAACTGGCAACCCTGCCATGTATATTTAAACCAGTGGTTGTTTGTTTTAACGTGTATAGCGAACATGGCGTTCTTTGTAACCACGGATTAAGTTGAGACACAAAAAAAGCAGCTTGCCGCCTGCGGGCCGTTGTTGGACATTTCTGGTTTAAAGCGAAAAATAAGGCATTTAAAAATCTAAGAATAGTATTAAAAAAATACATATTTTATTTATACTACATTAAAAAAGAAACAAAAAAGCCAAAAAGTTCAAGCAATCATGAAAAGTTTTTTACATTTTTCTTTAGCAAGTTGATAAATAATTTAACCACAGCCCAACTCTCCAAGTCTAAAACCTTCTACAATATGCAATACAGAAGCAGGTTCGACCGCGCCGGGGCCTCTTTGAGGTTCGGGACACCGCTTATTGAATAAAATAGCACTGCTTACACTCATTTTCAAGGTCCTTAGATTTTGGTGATCAAAACTATGAACGCGGAATCATTCGCAAATAAAGCCACAATTCAATCAGGATTCATCTTCTAACCAGATCATTTATATAACAAATTTCATACTCTATTTTCATCTTCTATTCTATTCTAAGAAAAAGGACAATATTTTAATTTTTGCAACTATTTCTTGCTCTCAATATTACACGCAAAACATAAAATAAAGTTTACAAGCTTTAAATTTGAAAAATTTTACTGAAGTTTTATTTTTCTTCTCACTGAAGCTTTATTTTTCTTCTCACATCACCGGTGAACCTTACAACCTTACTTCTTAAAAATAAGTTTACAGGGTCACTCAACAATTCTGCCAAGCACAATTAATAAAATTAAGCCATAATTTGGCTGCAAAATAAGACAATCAATTTTGACTTTTATTAACATTTTCAGTAAATTACACAGATCAACCTGCTATAGGCCATAAAAAAAGAAACCACTTTTTTCACATTACATAGCTATTACAAGCGGATTACAAAGGCTGGTACATCTGGCTTATGTTAAAACTAGACTTGTACTGTATAGGACAAATTAAAGAAGACAGACGATTCAATTAGTCCAAATTGAATTAAAGAATACTGCGGCTTTTGTAAAAAAAATAGATCGCTAAAGAATCCGAAAAAAGCGTGGCACTTACTGAGACTTATGTATATTTTAATTCTTTGATTTGGCCTAATATTATTATTTATCTATTTATTTATGTGATTTCTTGTGCATAATTCGTTTGTTTGGAAAGGTTATTAAAGCTCCGCCTACTTGTAACGTCAGGACTTAGGCAGTCTATTATGTTAGAATTAGAATTTTTCCATACTGTACATTTCTATACCGACAGAAATAGAAAAAATAAAAATAATATATTATAATTGATATTAATATCTGATTAACTGTTCATTCTAATATCGACATTCGATAATTGAACCTCTATATTTTTTTTAGTAATAATTTGCTGAGTAAATCTCCGTTCACGACGAGAAAAAGGATGTGTTAACAATGAATAGATCAATATCAACTAATTCTAAGATTGTATCGAGGTGCATATAACAAGTAAAATGCGGGTAACCATTTGCATTCAATAATTTTACGAGGTAATTACTTCAGTAATTAGTATGTAGTTAAAATTTATAGTTTGTTTAATCACATTATAAAAAAAGGACAAGAAGTAAATGCATATACGAGTACTTGCACTGATTCTCGTTTATGTCATAATAATTTTTGCGTGTGCATCTGCATTAGCAAAAATAACATTATGTTTTTATTACTAAACAGGCACAAAAAATTAACCGCGAAAAATGAAGTTTTAGTTTCATTTCTCAAAGCTACACTGCAGTGTGATATACTAACGTCCCCTTCTAACTTTTGCTCGAAGAAAACATCTGCATCGTGTAAAGCGAGGTATAAAAATTACATCAATTATAGATACTACCTATAAAACACTACATAAAATTGATATTATCCCCTGCAAGTGGGTACAATCAAATGCTTGTAAATAAATGTGTGTTAAATTATTGAAAGGGATTTCTGGTTTCATTTAAAATGACTAAACCCACCGTAGCATTAGCTTCGAGTAGATAGTAAAGTAAATGGTAGTATTCACTCGTAATTTCTACATACACAGTTATCTACATCATCTTTAAATTTACTACCTTAGTACGAAAGCTTTCACGGCTGGAATCAATTTAGTTCTTGGGTTTCGACCGTGTCAAATTGCAATTACTTTCCGACGTTTCGTCTGCGATTGCACGAGGCATCTTCAGGGATCTTCACTGCACAAGATCAAAACACTGAATGAATTCCGATGAGCAGAGTTAGATATTTATACCCGACCTGTGCTCATCGACGCGTGACTCCTGTGAGGATAGGTTTCCACGTATGATGCAACACATAGCCATGTCTATTGAAATTTTCAGGGTGCTTGATAATGTCAATTGATTCTGTAATTTTTCGTTAATAATAACCCGAGACTGATGCAAGAACCTTGGTATCTTTAACATTATCATGTGGCCTGTTGTGTTCTGGTGTTCAGCGACAGCGGATTGAACAATTTGTTTCTTAGTTATACATACCGCCATAACGAGCCTTAATGATAAATAATATGTTATAATTCAACCTGCAGATAAAAGAAATGCAACGGTGGTCATGGACAAGAACAACTACGTAGAGAAAATAGAGACATTACTTCAAGATGACAGCTATATGAAAATAGGAAGGAATCCAACTAAGAAAATGGAAGGGAACATTTGCAGCCTTATTAATGTCTTGGATTTGTCAGATCTAGAGAAGAAGAAATTGAAGCCAAGCGGTTCGAAGATTCCTCGATTTTACGGACTTCTAAAAATACATAAAGTTAATGTACCGTTACATCCCATCGTCAGTGCAATAGGTTCGCCATCTTACGAAATAGGTAAATATTTCGCCGATATCTTAAACCCCTTCACAGGACGATCTAATTCTTATATGAAAGACTCCAAACATTTCGTAGAAAAGCTTAAAGAACTTACTTTAGATCCCGGTGATATTTTACTCAGTTTTGATGTTGAATCCCTGTATACAAATATGCTATTGGCGATGCAATTTCTATAATTTCTGACATATTTCAACATAAAAACCTTAATCCAATCTTAATTGAATTTATAAGAGAATGCTTAACATCCGCATATTATATTTATTTTTCAAGGCACCATTTATGAGCAAATCTGCGGTGGCGCCATGGCCATGTGATAGCGAACATCTTTATGGAGGCTTTCGAGCAAATTGCTTCTGCTCCTTTACAATCTAAATGTTGGTTTAGATATGTAAATGATACTTTTGTATATTACAGTCCTCATGGAGAAGAAACTATATTTTTAGATCATCTAAATCAACAACATTCTAATATAAAATTCACTATAGAAATTAAGTTAGATGGTGCCATTCCCTACCTAGATGTGTTAGTACAAAATAAAGAGAACAGCACCCTAGGTCATACTGTTTACAGGAAACCCACACTTTTCTTTTCGAATAGATATTTAAATTTTAGTTCCCACCATTATCCATCTCAAAAACAATCCGTCATCAATTCATTAGTCTTTAGGGCTTTGTCAATATGTGATACAAATTCAATTCCGGAAGAAACAGAAAAACTGACTGAAACTTTAAAATTCAAACGGATATTGCACTGAAGGTATTAGCCGTTCGATTAGGTATTATAATAATCCCACACCTAAATCAGTATTGGACACTCAACCATTAAGTAGTGCAGTTTTTCCTTTTATTCAGGGTACCACAGATAAAATTGCAAGAATTCTGCGGAGATCCAACATTCGCACAATCATTAGTACACACAAAAAGATTGGACAATGCTTAAAGACACCGAAAAATGTAATTCCTTTGCAATCAGGAGTTCATAAAATTTTTTGTTCCTGCGGTAAAGCGTATATAGGTGAAACTAAAACTAAACAGTCTGTATCTACTAAAGCCAAGGGTCTTCATCCTTTTTTAGTGCAAAATGTTCAATCAATCGATGCGATTTTTAACATTGTTTATTTTTGACAAGTGTGTCGATATTTGGTTTTATTTTTGTAGTTGCAACCCGCAAACTTCCTTCCAGATGTGCGTCTGTAACTCTCGACCTTGTTTTAGACTTCATATTCTTCATATGAGAAAACAGTTGCTCGCACACATATGTGCTCTCAAACAGAGACATCATTTTCTGGGCATGTTTCGGAGTTCAGTTTTGATCGACATATTTTGAATAAAAATCAAGAAGACCCATGTCGAACTTGTCTTTCAGTTCGAATAACACTGCAAATCGAGAAGCTCCAAATGACAATTTTCTGTCATGTCTTCAACGGATATACTGAATGGTCGGGCAAAGAAATTGATGTAATTTTCATTATCTCTGAACTTAGAAAACTTTGATTGAAACTCTTTTTTGAGTAAATCTAGTGCTGCGACATATTCATCCACATCTGTACATTCGTAACTCTTCAGTTTAGAAAAGTGCGTATAAATTTATATATTTTTTCAACAACTGATTTTCCATAAATGCAGTTAAAGTTCAAATGCCTTCACAGTGTCAAGTAGGTTGTTGACGAGATTTTCTTTTCCTTGTAGTTCGGTCTTCAAGTCATTGAGGTGCAACTTGATGTCCGTGAGAAATCCAAAGTCACACAGCCAGTCGGGGTCACTAAATTATGAACTTGTTTTTCCTTTGGTTTCCATGAAGGAAGCGATTTCCTTCTTGAATTCAAAAACGCGTTTTAGCATTTTTCCTTTGCTCGGCCAATGAACATTAGAAAAATATGTCACATCACCATACTCAGCATTAATTTCGTGTAAAAAATTGGAATTATCTGTGGTTGAGGCCGCGGGATTTAACGAAGTTCACACTTTTTACGACCACTTTCATCACCTCATCAATATTTGTGAATTTTGCACAAAGATTTTGTTGATGAACGATACAATGGTAATGCATCAAAGGAAGATCTTTCTGCTGTTTTTTCATCAAACCCACGAGCCCTTCATTTTTTCTTACTATGGATGGTGCACCGTCTGTTACAACTGCAGAAAGATTTGTCAATTGTCAATTATATCGTCTCAGTAATATCATCAAACACTTATAAATATCACATCCTTTTGTAGTTCCTTTAATCGGAAAAAGGGCAGATTAGTATTCATTCTTCTCACTTCAGCAGTGGCCTCCATACATTCCTTGATAAATTCACCATCAGTAAAAGGTTTTGATTTCAAAGCTATTTTTTCGGATTTAATGTAGCTAGCTAATCTTCACGCTTGCTTCATTTTCAATGTTCGCTTTTCATCTTGGTGTCGTTGAAGCTGACTTTTTAGAGCTTTATCACTTTATCTTGCCGTAATTGTCCTTTGAAGGTCTCAAACTTTGTGGCCTGCTTTGTATCGTACTGTCTTTTTAAGTTGTATTCTTTCAAGGCTGAAACGGATTCTTAACACACCAAACAGACGGGTTTTTGATTAACACTAACGAACAAGTACAACTAGATAGAAGAAACGAGTTTAATTCTCCTATAAAAATGTCCACGATAAAACTAAACTTGCGCAACTGCAAGCCAAAATACAGTATCCGCCTTACCCGCGTCAAACACACTATACTCAACTCACTATAATCACTTATCGCAAAGGTAGCAACTTCACTGCTAGTTGGCACTTTTTCGCTTGTATCGCTTCGTTCGCTCTTGGAATTAGAACCATAAATAAATAAAAATATATAAGAAACTTCAAATGGAACCCTTGAAAAGGTTTCGTGTATGCAACCAGTTTATAGTATTTTTCTTAGTTCTGCAACGATCCACAGTTGCGCTTTTGGACGAGTTGACGTTTGATTGACGCCAAACGGCCAGATTTGATCGTAAACGTAAACAGTGCCAACAGTGGTTTGTGAATTTAAATTGGGTGTATGCGATTGTTATTTTGTTGACACAAATTTTGGTAATGTGAAAGAAATCTACAACTCTCACAGGGTATGTGATTTACATTTTTCTGAATATAATCGCATGCCAGGAATGAAAAGAGGTTTAAGAACAACCTCTTTTCCAACAGAAAGTTTACCGCATTTATTTCATACTGGTAAGTTTATTCGTTTATATAAAATATCTATCTACTTATATAAAGCAGAAATGCCTAAATATTAATACAATTTGATTAAACGCGGTATTAAAACGAAAAGGTATTTTGAAAATCAAAGAAGCCAAGAAGAGAATTTTCATGGTTCTAGCCTTGTTTTTCATACAGAAGATAGAAAGTTTTCAAGAATTAGTTTTGTCATTTATATAAGATATCCCAACTTAATGCTTTTATTCAATTATACTGATTTAGAGGGCTTGAGGTTTTCAATATGAACTCATGTTTATAGGCTTGCCTTAGGGAACATATCAAATGAAACACTAACAATACATGTAAATTATTTTTAGAAACTGATGTACCTAATCCAACAAGCAACAAACCCAGTAGAAGTGGGAAGAACCACAACTAGAATGTAGTGTTACCCGAGAAAATAAAGAGTTGTTGTAGGAGGTAGGTATTACCTAATAGTTAATAACAAAAAACAGGTACATCTGAGTGATGTGCATAAAACTGTATACAACTAAATAATTTTACTAAAACTGGCCTCTAATATTCATTTAGATACACCAGCTAGCCCAAAACTGGGAACTTCTAGAGACCTGTTTACCCTCAAAGAATGTAAGAACCTTTTTTTCTAATAGTAATTATTTTTAAATATAGTGTTTATTTGGTGACACAGTTGGATGCAATTCATGCATTACATTTAGGGTACATCACACATAATACACGGGATCGTGAAGTCTGCTAGAGCTATAATAAAGATTTTTTTTTGGGATTATGTTTATATATACTACAAAGGTTTTTTAAAATGGAATATAAAGGGTGAGCCAAAAGCTCTAGAGAATGATAAATTCACTTTCTTCTTGCCTTAACTCTTTGTTTAATAGGAAAATTACATATATCCTGTGGATGCTATAAAATGTATCTTAAGAATTTTTTGACTGTGTGTTGAGTTGGTTCGGCTAACAATAAGTCTGTCCCAGTCTTTTCTAAATCAAAATACTATATTTAATGCAACAGAATTTCTTTTAAACAATCCTCTTTTGGGCATGTCAGATAAATTTATGTGAAAAAGCTGCTTTTTGCATGGGTTAGCATATATATCTTATTATAACAGAGCCTTGGGGTACTCTACTCAATACATCATAGCTCTCCGACAGACATCTATTGAATCTGACTTGGAAGCGTCTTCCTTGTAAAAAATCTGAAATCCATCCAGTAGGGTGTATTATTATAAATATTGTTATATTTTCTCGTTTATTTAAAATTACATCTGTAATTATATTGTGTATGATAGTATATGTGGGAACGCATTCTAAGGGAGCTCATAACCATTAGAGATTTAGCAAGGATTAATTCAGGGAAAAGTTACGCAATTTTGTTCTTATTTACTTTACATTTCTCAAAATTAACGAATATGTATTTGCGCATTATAATTAATTTTGGAGTTAAAACAAAACAAAGCTGAGACATGTTAATGTCATTTATGTATAACATTTCTTTCTTTTGTTCTTTTTTTTGTGCTTATATTGGATTTTATAGTTTGTATCAATTGTAGTTCACTTGTTTATTCTGTAAGTACATATTTGCAAATAAATAAATTTTAGTTTTGTTCAACAGTTTTATCTATCTGTAGTGAAAATTTTACAAGATCTAGGTGTAGAAATAATAATAATTGTGATAGATATGTTAATATACAACGGTAAATAAAAAACAAACATATGGTGCACAACAAGGTATTTTTTATAATGTATCGACTTATATTTTTAAAGTTAAAAATTGATAATCCCTAGAGCATTTATTGTATGAGATAACATTTTTATTAATGAAGTACATGACCACTACTTATATACATTTTAAAAGACTTCTAATTTTTTATTGTGAGATCAAATTATAATTTTGAAATAAAACAGTCAAGATTTCAAGGAAAATGAGTATTTATTTTTTTATGGAGTAGGTGATTTTTTTTATTTGCAGTGAGACATTTGGTGGACCTAAAGGAAAAACGGCCTTCATTTATGTATCGCCCTGTATCTTTGTAGTGTATTATCTTATTACCAAATGATAATTAATACAGGGCCAGTAAAAAGAACGAAACGAAGGAAAGATATAAATTTTTAAAATAAAAACAAATTTTAAAAATTATGTCATAATTTTTTGATTATATGGTTTAAACCTAAATTAGTTTTTTGAATTTAGGTATAAGTCAGGATACAGCATCAAGTTAAGACGAAAATACTGTATATGACAATTTCGTTTTCCCTAGGAATTTTGTGCCTTTTCTCGGAAATTAAAAAACCGTGTTTGAACCATATTTTTAAAGAATAATTATCCCATTTTTTAAAAATAGATTTCATTTTATAAGTCGCATTTGAAAACAGAAAACTTTCAATTTAAAAAAAATATCTGTATATATTTTCCCGGTTTGGTCCTTTTTATTTGCCATGTATTGTCAAAAGAGTGCTAGTAAATTAATACACTACAAAGTAAAAGGGTGATACATAAATAAAGGCCGTTTTTTCTTTAGGTCCATCAAATCTAACCATTATTTGAATTGGATGCGCGCATTTAGTTTTAAAAATTCGCGATAGATGGCGCCAACGCTGCTTTCGGTTTGTACAGTTAACTGTAGAAAAAAAGTTGGGCATCTCGTAACTTTTGCAACGACCCGAGGTATGGCGCTGCAAACTTTACAACAACTCGAAGCACGGCAGTTTCCATTATATTGTGAGTGTTATGTGATTAGAACTAGCCGCTGCCGTGTGATGCCGGCTTTATATAGGCCGAGCGCGTCAACTCTCGAAAATTTCGAGTAGCTGCCAGACTGGACTAGTAGGTCCCTCTAGTAGTGATAATTTCTAAGACATGCAACGCCATCTAGTGACCTCGGAGTGTCATTCGTAGGTGCGACGCGATAGAATATTTTCTTTAGCTTCTGGGAGCCGCAAAAAATTAGAAGACATGAAAGACCCTTGCACTAGACTTAAGGAACATGAAAAACGTATAACTAAGAAACAAATTGTTCAATCCGCTATCGCTGAACACTAGCACACATGATTAATGTAAAAGATACAAAGGTTCTTGCATCAGGCTCGGGTTAGAAAAATTAGAACTAGAATTAGAAAATCAATTGAAATTATCAAGGATCTTGAAAATTTCAATTCAATCCCTAAATATATCTAGTGCAATCGCAGGCAAAACTTCGGAAAGTAATTCCAATTTAACACTGTCTAAACCCAAGAAGTATGATTTATTAATTTACTACCTTATTCATTTCAAAGAACGTGTCACATTAAATGCCAGCAGGCGCGTATACAGCTTGCAGTTATATGAGGGGTAATTTATAAAATTTTTCATGCATCAAACAAAACTGACGACCGAAAAAAAAAAGGTAGGCACTTTCATATAGCACACAGGCTTATACCACTCTTCTTCATAGTACAATGTAATATTAATGTGACTTCAATGTGTAAAATCCGCAGACGTACATTTTAAATAATCAGTCTTTGTCCAGTGTTACGACGCGATAAAACAAACATTTGTTTTGTATCTATTAATATGTTAGAAACGTCTGAAAAAACAAATATAGCGACTTAAGTTTACTGATGAAATTTAATTAGTATGCATTAAAACTACCAAATGAGATTTTGGCGAAACGTTGACAGAATATGCAAGTCACCCCAGACCAACGGATGTACTCCCGGGCATATGGAATATGGATATATTTATTAACATATTAATGACAAATTAGGGATGACTATGATTAAAAATGAGTTCAAATTTCTTGAACTTAGTATTCATTTTTGTCGTATACAACTTACCAACAGAACCCCACTCTGGATGTGCTAAGTTATTGAACCATCCATCGTATCTCTGTTTTTCTACTTGACTATATACTGGCTCTGAAACAATAAATACTGATAACTAAAAGTGTGTTACTAAGTTGTTAGTTGATTAATTTATTATTAAGCAATTCTAATGTCATCAATTCAGAATAAGTCTCATCGAACCTTTGTTTTTCTACTTAACTATAAACTGGCTCTGAAATAAAAATAAATTATAGTTTAAAAAAGACTAGAAAAGACGCTTCTATTAGTAACGTATTAAAAAGTGCAAAATAGTGTAATTTACTTTATAATTTTTTTATGATATATGCAATCTATTCTTGACAATTCAATGCATGACTACGCCAAAAAGCGTAGGGCTTTATGCCGAAATTAATTAAAGATACATGCTTCTCAAAGAAACGTAACCAGAAAGCGCCCCACACTTGTTATTTATTGAATTGTCAAGGGTACTAAGCATATATCGTAACAAAATATTTTAAGTAAGTGCTATTAATGTGCACTTTTTAATACGTTACTGACAAAAGCGTGTTTTTTTAAACTTCAATTTATCTTTTACTTTTTAGTTTTAAAATAGTTTTAACATATTCATGGTAATGTAATGGATTCTTCAAGACTAACTAAATGAACCCAGGTATAGTAGCTGGTAACAAATGAGCTCAAACTCATCGGATTTACTAGCTGCTACCAGCGTTACCACGGAGCGGATCAGTTCCACTCGATGCCATCAAATTATTGTAGTTTCATCTTAATTACAATGGGTTAAAAGCATTTGGTACTGATTTGATCAGCTCGATGGTATCAAATTATTGTATTCTTATCCGAATTACATACACTTGCTAGATTTCAAATCAATACGTTCAATCAAGTAGAAATAGGTTAAAATCGACTTCCTAGATTTGTTTACATACATAGTTAGTTGCATACAAGTGAAGCTATAGAGGCGTGTACAGAACTGAATAACTAAAAATGTGTTACTAAGTTGTTAATTGACTACTTTATTAAGCAATTATGGTCAATATATAATTCTAATTTTATCAATTGCTGAACTACTACTAGTTAACTAGACCAATAGAATTTAGAATAAGCGGCAGACGTATGTTCTTGATCTATCTATGATTTGTATGACCCTCGTAAAGAGAAGTATTGTAATAGTGAAAAAATCACACTCTGAGATTTTTAAGATCTTTACTTTTCAGGGTCCCTAGATGCCGAAAAAACATGTTTCCTCAATTCCGTCGGTCTGTCTGTTGGCGGCATAGCTAAAAACTACTAATCCGATTAATTTCAAATTATAGTCAATTGTTAAAAAAATATATTAGTAAAAAACTAGTTACCCAATTTACCTCAAATTTTTCACAAAAAAGATGTCTTATGAGAAAATGTACTGGTAAAATTTTAGTATGAATCCAAGATGGCGAAACAAAATAGGGACTTAATAAAATTTTTAAAACAACTTGTTGGATTGATTTCTAATTTTGTGCGATAATTAATAATTATGGTATACAGATAAACTGGTAAATTTTTGGTACAAATTCAAAATGGCGGAACAAAATGGCGGCCAAATAAAATTTTTTTAATCGTAAAAAAATCACCAGATTTTACATATCTTCACGTTTTAGCATTCCTAGATGCCAAAGTATATATGTTTTATCAATTCCGTCGGTCTGTCTGTGTGTTTATCGGTTTGTCAGTTCGAGGCATAGCTTAAAAACTACTTGCCCGATTGACGTCAAATTTTGGTCAAACATTAAGGGTCATTTAACGATAATCTGGAAACATTTTGGTAAAAATCTAATTTGGCGGATCGCGGCCTAGTCAAATATAAAAAAAAATATTACTAAAAACCTAATTATCCAGTTTATCTCAAATTTTGCACAAAAATCAAATGTTACATAGGAATGAACTGGTAACATCAAAATAACAAAACAAAATGGCGGACTAATAAAACATTAAAAAAATTCTGAAACACTACTTATTAGATTAATTTCAAATTTTGTACAAGCATTAAGGGTGATATAGAGATAAACTCGTAAAGTTGTGGTATGAATTCGAGAGAGCGATACAAAATGGCGGCTAAGCAAAGTTATTAAAAAAATCAACGTAAAAAAATATTCTTATTCAACTAACTTTAAATTTTGCAGAAAAAATTAATGTGATATATGGATACACTGGTACGGATTTAACATGACGGGATAAAATGGCGGTGTGTGTCGATGTAAAAACTACTTATTCAATGTATTTAAAATTGTACCCCAAAAAGTAAGCGAGGAATAAGTAGAAACTGGTAAAATATTGGTAGGAATTCAAAATTCAATTCAACATGAATGCTTGAAAAGTCAGTATATATGTGTTACTAAATGAGCTATGTAAACTAAATTAGGTCACACTTCACTATTCTTAATTAAAAGAAAAATTCATAATAGGGGAAGTTCCGGATAAAGTAAATTTACGCATTTTTTATTTAGGTAAGTGATTGAGTGCACGAGATCAAAACACTGAATAAATGTGTTTTGATCGCCAGCAGTGAAGATTCCTGAAGGTACCCCCTGTAATCGCAGGCGAAACGTCGGAAAGTAAATCCAATTTTATACGTTCTAAACTCAACAAGTATGATTTATTAATTGACTTGAAAGTTTTCATACTTTTAAATGTAATTCATATCCAGCCTCTATAAAATGCTAGCTGTTGGCTCTTTATGCTATTCTCAACACTTTACGTTTTTGATCAAATATATTGGTGCGACACCCGTGCTTTGTCGAGAATAACCTAAACCTCATAAAGCTAATAAAATTTCTTAACTGCACATAATTATTTATATTTTTCTAGATCGTAATATGTAAGATCCTTTAGTAATTTCGTCACTGGAAATCCGCAATTAACAATTGTTATATTAAGTTTTAAAAAACCTAATTACTATTCCAACTCTTATGGCGAGATGTCATGAATGATGCATTGACATAAAAATTGCAAATAAGTGTCCGTTATCTGATTTTCTGTCTTGGGATGGTCCATTACTTGCTCTTAATTGGTATTCCAACCAGGACATGACTGTATTTGATTTAACTCGCTATGAAAGCTACACAAAATTAATTGAATAGAGGTGGTCTGATGGAAATTTATTTTAGCGATGAAACATGCAAAATAATTGCTCAAATAAAAATATATAAATATGACACTTGTTCCTGAAACACTTAAATTCTTTATGGCGACAGCATTAAATTAGGGTAACACAAAATATAAGTAACAAGTAGGCAGTGGCGTATTTAGGATTTTGTTTCAGGGGGCGGGGGGTTCCGAACTCATATAATTTCTTTTGTTGACTAAAAAAAAATATGAATGGCTATATTCTAAGGATATCATCATATGTCCGTAAATATCAAGAAATCCTCCCTAGACCCCGACTAATTACGCCACTGCAAGTAGGTAGTTAAACTATTTATTTTTTTGTATGTCTTGTACTCATAAACGGAGGTGCATGCAACGGCTGGTAAAACATGTATCTCAGCTAAGTAATAATGCAACATTATAGCTGAAATGTTCTCCTTTTGTTTAAAAAGAGCCTTAAGGATTAGAGGTAATTGTTTTGTGAAAATCGAAAAATGCACTTCGGCCACTCCGTTCATTTATAAAAATATACCATTTTAAAAATAAAATACATTTTATCATCATTCATTGCTGTGTTTAGTCAATCGTAAAAAATTATGCCTTAATCATGCACTAGTGCAAATTATCCAAAAATAGTGCATAATTATTATGTGATTTAAAAAGTAACTTAAAAAATTAAATTGTTAGATTAAATCTTCCAAAAAGAACGTTGCTGAAATTTCTGCAGTTTTAGAGCCAATAGGAATTCTCAGAGCAAAGAAAGCGAGCTGATATAATGGTTCTTGCTGGCATGGAAAAATGGAAATACCATGGTCTGTGATTTTACTTAACTTTAGTCAGTCAGAATTTCGGAACTAGAAAGGATACGCGAAATTAATTACTTGGTCAACACATTTGCAATGTTAGTGTAGTTAATATATTCTAATATTTAAGAATTCTTTATGTTGTTTACACGAAATATTTAAAAGGTATCTTTAAATCAATGGTGCAATCGGAAGAGGAGCTATGGGGCCGCAGCCCCTCCAAAAATCTGGACCCCCCCATACATTAAGAATATATTTTTTATATGGTTACTGATACATGAGAGTGAGTATTTTTTTTCATCATCAAATGAAAGTATGACCCCCCCCTCTCAAGATAAAAACTTGGTGGTTGCACTACTGCTTTAAATTCAAAAGTTCTAAAAAAGGAAAACACGAGATATCCACAAAATGTTAAATTTGCTATTGGGCTTAGAGCAAACGTGGCGCCCGACTATGTGCTGTAATATCCAAAATGATTGTATAAACAATAAATTCCCTACCGAGTTACAGTACAAAACATATTTAAGAGAATATCCGAGTGAATTTAAATTCTCGATTCTGTTGCTACACATAAATCAAAAGCAATCTGCAGTGCGACAGGTGGATGTCGGTCACTGACAGAAATCTCAGGAGTCTAACGAACGAGCCGGATGTTCAGTCAAATACAAGATATGACAGTCAATAGTCATATCTTGATGTTGGATGTCTTATTTACCGACGAAGAAAAAATGTCCCGAGTAAAAGTAAAAGTTGTTTTTTAGTTAAGATTATCGGAAAGTCTACAGTTTTTCAATAAATTAAATCATATACTTTTTTAAAACAGAAAAAGTAAGGTATAAATAATCTTAACAAAAAAATAACAAATTTTCATTCTGGGCATTTTTTTCTTCGTCGGAAAATGTCTGAAAAGTCTAAGCGTTTTAAACTTACTCCGATATCCTTTTAAACATACATTGTCACATTTCTCAGATAAGACCTTGTGCCAAGTGACTATCATTCCAGTAATGTATCAGTGTGTCTGATAAATTAATACACCCCCATATTAAGAGTCGACTTAACTCCTACTCGTATATTTGTTTAGTCGGTACTATCTTATTACAGTAACTTTGTAAGAAGGGTAGTGAGACGAAAACACTTAATTTATGGAGTATTTTCCAAATTCATATTATTCAGTTTATAATAAATTAATTATTAAAAAATGATGATGACCAACTATGGACTAAAAAGGGCTAACTGACTAAAAATAAGAAAAACAAGCGTATTTTTAATCCATATAAATAAAAACCTATTTATAAAATAATAATAATATTAATAATAATTATAATAATAGTAATAAATAATTCCGGCAATAATATAGTATATTATAATAACGATAAAGTCTTGAAAAGAAATATATATAATAAACTGCTGGCCGCTTGAAACAGTTCACCTGCATTTTTTGGTAAAATTTAAATTCAAATATTTTGAAAACGAAAAGAGATACTGAGGTGCTGTTTTTAGCCGTATCTTGCAAATTAGGTTAGGCGTAAAACTTACCTTAACTTACTTAGGTTAATATTTCTACAGGGTGTTAAACAAGAGTCTGCAAATTTTTTATTTGTTCCGAAAATCTACAAAAACAATTTTTTAGTTCTAATTGTTAGATTAGCGTAAAAAAGAATTTAAATTTAAAAATTTTTACTTAAGTTTTAAGGAGTACCGAGTATTTTCCCCAAATTCCAAATTTTCCCCAAAAGTTTCTCTCTAACTTTATTATTTTAAAAAATTCAGGTGTTGATTTTACAGCCAAAGTTACCAACATCGGGTAACACAAGAGACATGTAACAGGCTACCTTTTTAGTTTTAAAAATATCAAAAAAATTAAACTTAAGACGTTTCTATAACTCGAGAAGAGGTAAGTTTTCTATAAAAAAGTAATTAAAAATTACTTTCGGTTTTACCGGAATTGATCCCTACTTTTTTATTTTAAATAGAACCCTGTACATTTTTATTAATTATTGTATTTAGCTTATCAAAGATATATCACAAGGTAAGTAAAACTAAAGAGGTGGCAGTCTGTTACATGTCTCTTGTGTTACCCGATGTTGGTAAATTTGGCTGTAAAATCAACACCTGTATTTTTTGTTAAAATCATAAAATTAGAAAGAAAATAAAAAAAACCGTTTGGACAAAATATTTACTACCACTTAAAACTTAAGTAAAAACTCTTCTTTTTCATGCTAGAGGGTGTTGAAATATACGTACATAATCTTTAGGATTGCTAGGTTATTAACTAACCTTGCCATATTTTTTTCACACCCTGTATATGTTCTGCGTAGTGCAGACTGTGCACTAAATATGACTTAAGGGCCCTCTAGCAAGAAAACTTTACATAAAATGGCTGATAAAAAGTTACAGCTTATTATGTAGAAAAATTAAATTTTTTGACAAAAAAATCATATCTCAAAAAATATTAAACATTTAAAAAAAATTTTGGGATTGTTTTTTACAATTTCACCAAGGAATACGCTAATCTAACAATTAGAATTAGGAAATTGTTTTTGTAGATTTTCGGAACAAATCAAAAATTGAAAAATTTGCAGTCTTGTTTAACTCCCTGTATAAATTTTTACCTTTGGTAAGTTTTACGCCTAAAATCGGTTGGTTATATGTAATAAAATTTGTAAGATACAATTTAAAACCGCACCTCAAGTATCTCGTGTTGTTTTAAAAATATTCAAACATAAATTTTAACAAAAAATGCAGGTGAACTGTTTCAAGTGGCCAGCAGTTTATGTTGGGACTTAACTATACACTTACACACACAGTCAGTAAAACATAATAGACGCGATATAGTGCTCAAAAATAAAACGAAAAATTTAACCTACCTTCATCTCATTCTCAGATATCACATAACATTCATTTAGTAATCATCTGGTGCAATTACAACTCGAAGAAGACATACATACTGTAGCTCAAAAAGATGTGGGTCAATGGGTATAATTAACACGGACATACGATGATATCCTTTTAGATGGAAACATTCATATTGCGTTGGTGGACTACCGCAAGGAATTGAACAGTGTGCCCACACTCTTGTTTTATGTAAGTACTGCGAGTATACAAAATACATCCTAATGTTAATTTTCTAGATAACAACAGGCACAGAGGAGTACAAAACTCCTTTTGAATAACACCAATATATCTTTAAGTATTGATGAGATTCTTATAGAGGATCTTTAACTTCCATAGTCCACCGTGGTTTTGCTTAGCACTAATCCGCTATCTCAACATGTTTAACAATGCAAACTCAGGTTCTAAGGTAAAAGGCGACAAGATTATAGCTCATCTTTATATGTATGATACCAAACTATACGCCGGAAATCAAAAACAATTGGACGACCTAATGTTTGGATTAGACAAGTGTAATATCTTAAAGGGCAATACGGTCGGAAGCCATATTACCCTGCCAAATGGAGATATAGTTCAAGCAATAGAGGATGGTGAAACCCACAAATACCTCGATTTCCAACAGGGACGCTTAGGAGGAAACGCAGGAAAAATCAAGAGTAAGAGATCAGTACATTAAGATAGTCCGGCCGCTATTGAAGACCGAGTCTAAAGGCAAGAAACCTTATTTCTAAAATAAATGACTATGCGGTACCAGTACTTGTTTACTCATTTGGAATCTTGAAGTTGCCTTAACAGATCTGCATGATGACCAAATACAAGGTGCATCATCCCGAGGCACCATGTTTAGGACAACCGTACCAGAAACGAAGAAAACATACATAGAATGACATAATTTATCGACAAGCCGTACACGCTACTCAAGCTTGCGGATGCCCACATGGAAATAACGACAATCTCTGATGCTACTAACCAGGAGCAATGGGCGCAGAAAGCTTTAGACGGGCGACACTACAATGATGTAAACCAAAAGAATATATAAAAATCGGAATCAAATAAATGGCTAAGTAGTGGGTAGCTCTTCCTGAAACTGAACGATTCATGGTTGCGATTCAGTATCAGGATATAAATACCAACAATGACAAGTGTAGAAAATGCCATCAAAAGTAAGGAACAATTAAGCACATAACATCATGGTTCAATTACTTAGCAAATACAGAATATTCGCATAGAAATAACCAAGTATGCAACATCGTATATCAAAGGGTAGCCAACAAGTAACTGCTCTTAAACACCTACGTACCATATTACAAATACAACCTGGTCCGGTATCGAACAACGACTCTTTTAGACCTGATTGATGTGCCGAGCTCAACGATGGCAACATAGTTGCAAAATATCGAGAGAAGAAGATTAAGTATGCAGAACTGGCTATAGAGGTCCAACAAATATTGTAACTGGACAAAGTCGGAGTGATACCGGCCAGCGTGCCATTAGCGGGTCTGATATCTAAGACCCTGGAAAAAAGTTTGGTGAAAATAGGACTCCATAAAAACACCTAGGTATATGGACCTACCGAAAGCAGTCATTTTGGATGCCTGCCATTTGTTTAGGAATTTTTTCCAGTAAGGACTTTGATTTCGGTTTTTCTTAGCCCACCTACTCCTTTTGATATATGTATCCATGATGGGTGATGTACACCAACATTTAATAATGATATTTTGATAATAATAATAAAAGGAAAGATCAAGATGAAATTTCAGTATGTTCACAGAGTGGGAGCTCTTCCGAAGACAGAACTGAACGCCGGAAATCTCATTACAGCCATTAACACCTATGCTGTGTCCGTGCTGACCTACAGTTTCGGAATCTTGTAATGGACTAACACGGAGCTAGAGGAACTACAACGAACTACTCGCCTAATGATGACCAAATACAAGTCACACCACCCAAGATCATCAACTCTCCGAATCTAACCTCGAAGAGAAGGTGGAAGATTCCTTATTGACTTGACATATTTGCACTCGCGACAGCTGCAAAAATTAAGATATTTCTTCACCAACAAGGCACAAACATCAAGCCTCCAAGCATAGTGACCTTAAGTGACAACTCGTACTCTCCACTCTATCGCAAGTGACATAATGCTAAAGTCACTTTCACCTCGACAAACAAGAACAGTGGGCTCAAATGGCAGTGCACGGCCGACAACACGAAGAATCAGCCTCACATAGATAAGGAAGCATTCAACAGGTGGCTGAAGGATGGACAACTATTTCCAGAGTCAGAAGGATTTGTGATGGCAATACAGGACTAAGTTATTAACACACGAAACATCACCAAAGACCGGTCCGGTGAATCCGATAAGTGTCGAAAATGTAGCGAGAGATCAGAGACTATACAGCATATAACATCTGGCTGCACTTACTTAGTAATCAATCAGGTGTTCAACATCTTACATACAATAAATACGGGCTCCAGAACACTTTTGTGCCCTATTATAAACACCAACCAAGTTCAGTGCTTGAAAATAGTGCCTTCAAACTGTACTAAGACCGGTTAATTATCATCGACAGACGAATAATCGGCCTGATGTGGTATTGTTAAATAAGGAAACAAAGAAAGCTTATTTGGTAGATGTTGCTGTACCCAACAATAAAAACGTGTTTGAAGAGAAAAAAGGCCAAATATGCGGAGCTGCCCATCGAGATAAAGTAGATGTCGCGACTGAATAAGGTTCATGTAATACCGATCATCGTATCATCAACTGGACTAGTTCCAAAAATACTAGAACAGAACTTCAAAATCAGAGGACTGCATACTAATACTTTCATCGACATCCAGAAGGCAGTCCTGCTCAGTAGTTGCCACATAGTGAGAAAATTCTTACAGGACAACAAATAGAACTAATATAAACCAGCCCACTCCTTTTGATGCATGCAGCCAGGATGGGCTTGGAACCCAACATTTGTTGAGAAATTGATGTCAATTTCGATAATAATAATAATAATAATACGAACTCAGTGCTGAAACTGTAGATCAAGAGGCATCAAACTATTGGATGACTCGTGGAGAACTATTCCCTGAGACAGAGGGGTTCATGATGGCAGTACAAGTGCAATATAAATATATCACTAAGGATATTAAAGTGACGGATAACCGGTGTAGAAAATGCCTTCGTTCCTCAGAGACAATTTAGCATGTTACTGATGGATGTACACGTCTATTCTCCACTGAACACCTGCACCAGCACAATTGTGTTGCAAAAGAACAGTTTTGACGGACAGGGCTATGCGATCTAATAGGCCAGACATAATCCTATAACAACGGAAACAGGAGATAGTATAAATTGTCTCAATAGTAATTTCGTCTACTGGTATCATCCCCGAACGTTGGCGGAAAATCTCAAACAGCTGGGCTTTCCTCATTCATTCTTTCTCCCTGCATAAATCTAGTATCCTTAACACTTAACATTGTACGCAAGTTCCTTAATCTACCACATAAATGTACATCTTGCTTAGGCCGATGCGCAATATAATAGTAATAATATAATAATAATAAATAACTTTTATTTGGTATTTATGATTATTATAAATTAACTTTTTATATACCAATAACGCGAAGGTTAGCTACAAGGTACTCTTTTTTAAGATTTTTTTTCTAAAAATCTTAAAAAAATGTGGAAATATTTGTATGAAAGCCAACTTGTTTTATTTCAGTGTTGATCACTGCAAGCGGGGATACTTTTATTTATTATTTTTTTCTGTCCCTGCCTGAAATAAGACAAGATGACTTTCATGAAAACATTTTGAGGAATCAGAGAATTTATACTCTTTTCACCTCTTTAACCTACTAGTCGGTATATCTTTGTTGAATTTTTTATTTTTTTTAATAACCAATTTATATGTATCTTGTATAGTTGAAGATATGAAGGGTGTCTCTCTCTTTGACTAGCACTGTACATACAATTTCAATAGATGAAGAAAACTATGTTTAATATAAAATCGCAAGGTTAACTGAATATACCTACTTTAGATCTATTAGCAATGCACGCTTCCATGTCTGACTGCATCTAATTACATAGTAAACAGTTAACAATAATAAGTTAATAACTGAGCTGTATTAATCTGTGTAGGTCACTGACATACATTTAGAAGATACGATCATCGTACACTATGTTGATAAGATCTTTTACGTCTTTTATGTTAACAATACAATTCGGATGAATGCAATCTGAATACAATTTCAACAGCGTAGACATGATTTAGGATGTTTATTGGGGGATGGGGGGAATAAGAAACAAGACTACAAAGTAAGGCTGATGTCGACTTTATTGTCAAATTATATAAAAGGCTTCTCAAATGATTTAAAATAGGGTGAATATACGTACAGAATGTATTGTACAGTATTTTTCAAACGTTTACTATTGTCCAAGTAAATAATAACATATATTCAGCGATGTAATTCCTCTATCCTCTTTTGGTTGGTACACAGTTTTGCGACTGTATATCAGGTTTATCCATTACAATGCTCATTACATCCCACTGCAATATTATTTTAGTCGCATTAAAACTTTTCGAAGCTAATAAAACATATTCAATAATTTCAACGAATTTTTTATTTCAAATTTCTTTTTACTGTTAATGCTTCTATAATCACATCTAAATGAATGTAAAAATTAAGAAAACCCTAGTAAATTATCATATTTTATTTATGCAGTCGTTTAAAAAGCAGTGATACGCTGAACATAGAAACAGTTTAAAGGCCTATTGGGTATATTTCAGTATATATTGTGTATAGGTACCAAAAACATTAAAATATTGATTACAGCTGCAATAGAATAGTTCGATGAGACCTTTTGAACGACAGCATCCCCTACAAACCATCAGGTCTAAACTATTGCAGTTTTGTAAACTTTAATGTTGATTACATCTTCCTACAATATTAGATTAGTCACACTGAATCGTTTAGGACCAAAATATCATACTCAATAAATAAAATTATGAAAACCTTAGTAGACGCCAGTGGCGTATATAAGGAGGTGGGGGGTTGGGATTTAATATCCTCCCCCACAGCCACTTTCATTAAATCTCAAATGATATAAATAGTATAAACTAAGGACCCTTTCTTCGGAATTGGAATGTAAAACCCCCCTACAGAGCCAGTTTAACTAGGGTAAAAGCACCTGTTTTGGCCACCCCCTCGGTTTTGGCCACTTTTTTACTTTTTCCTAATTATTAAGACTTTTTCTAAGCAAAATGGCAACAGCGGAATAATAAAAAGCGCGCCATTTATGACGTTTCAAAACCAACCGTTATTTGGCATCACTGGTTGATTGCATTCTAAGCTAAACACAATTGAGTGTAGGGTAGTGCTAAAATACCTTCAATTTATCTGTTCCTAAGTACTTCTGCTTTTAGCAGCACTGGTAAGTAATAGCGTTGTTTCCGTTAATTGTTTGCAATATAGTGAAAATTATTAGTTTATAGTAGAAATATATGTTTAATATCAATAAAGAGTAACAAAAACCTCATAAAAAAGCTAGGTTATTTCACTTTTTTGCTAATTTTAAGCCTGGCCAAAACTCATTCTCTTCAATACGATTATTTTGGTTTTGGCCACCTAAATGGCCAATTATAAATCTCTTTAAAACAGTTTTGGCCATTTGCATTTTTGCATTGTTTGGTGGTGGGTTTTACTAACAGTAGGTAATTTCTTTAGGTATTAGATATGGATAAATATGACGAAGAACAACTTAAAAACGCACTAAAATCAGTAAGAGAATATGGAATGCCTGTATCAACTGCCAGTAAGACCTATAATATTCCAAGAACCACTTTAAGGCATAAATTGGCGGGACGAGCCCCCGAAGGTATAGGAAAACGGGGACCAGATTGTCTGTTAGGGTGCGACCTGGAAGAGCAGTTGTGTGAATGGCTAAAAAATTGTGCAAAAGCAGGATTCCCTGTTAACAAAGACGGTCTTCTTTTTTCTGTACAAAAACTTTCTGCAAAAATTTTTACGGAAATTGGCGACAAAGGTCCATATGTTAATAAGCTTCCAGGTAAAACTTGGTATACAAACTTCATGACATCCAGAGCTATCCTATAAACAAGCCGAGTACCTCAATAAAGCAAGGGCTACAGTGTCTGAAGCAAGGATACGCGAATGGTTTCGACAAACTTACGAACTTTTAGGGGAAGACGTTAGTGTTCTCAACGATCCATCAAGAGTGTGGAACATGGATGAGTCGGCCTTCTATCTCAATCCAACAGGCGGATGTGTTTTAGCAGAAAAAGGAAAACCTGTCTATGGAACATCTGCAAATAGTGATAAGGAAAATATAACTACTCTTATTACTGTTAACGCCAATGGTGATTTTGCACCACCATTAACTTTATACAAATTCGAACGAATCCCAAAGGCATATTTCGAAGCTTTACCGACAAATGATTGGGGAATTGGAAAATCAAAAAACGGTTGGATGACAGCTGAGACATTTCTGCAGTATTTTACAAATATTTTTTATCCATATTTAGTAAAAAAAAATTATAATTTTCCTATAATAGTTTTTCTTGATGGACATTCGTCCCATTTGAGCCTAGAATTGACAAAATTTTGTAAAGAGAATAGAATTGTGTTAGTTTGCCTATACCCCAACTCGACCCACATTCTTCAACCCTTGGATGTATCCTTATTTTACCCCCTAAAAGTTAAATGGAAGAAGGAAGTTAGTCTTTTTAAACTAAAATATAACGGTGCCGAATTAAAAAAAATGTATGTTCCTGCCCTCCTTCATGAAATAATTTCAAGGGAATCATTCGAATCGGCAATTCAAAATGGATTTCGAGCTTGTGGGCTATTTCCCTTTAACGCGAATAATGTTGATTATAGCAAATGCATTAAACCGACCACCGAAATATTACAGAAGCCACCAGAACCAGATGTTATCGTTATACAAAATAAAAATCAAGAACAGAATCAACATTTACAATATATAGAGACAAAAATAAATCATGAAATACTTGAAATGTTTCGAGACTGCAGAGAAAAAAATGAAATTCCGAAGAATGCTGAAACTCTTATGTTATTTGACGTATGGAGCAAGATAAAAACTGATCATGAGAACAATGAGTTATGTCTGATTGAAGACATAATTGATTTTCCATTTCCAGAGTTCGACGAAAATAACATTAATATTGAAGATACATTATTTTCTACCGAGAATGATACTTCAATAAATTCGTCGTTAATAAATGGACAAACAATAGACAAAGACAGACTCAATATAGATACAGAAGCTCTTAGCATTACATCGGAGATCAATCAAATAATATATCAAGACGATCACGAAGTGGATGAAATGAACATGATAAAGGAAAATGAGGATAGCATTAAACAACCCCAACAACATCTGCTTGCAGATAATATAGAAGACATACAACAAATAGCAAAAAAAGAAGAGAGAAAGCCACTAAAAGAAGTCATGATAAATGAAGAAGCCAAATTAAGTGAAATAGAAAGAAGTGTAACAGAACAAATCATAGAAGAATCGACAATAAAGATACATGTTCTTGAAAATACAGAACAAAGCAAACTGAAAGCTGAAAGCAAAACAGACCAGGGAGATGAAAATCATAATATAAGTATGGATACAAGTTCAGAGGTTGAAATTATACGAATAAAAGAGCCTGAAAATATACAAAATAAGAAGATTACTATTTTGGGTAATATTCTAATTGTTCCTAAAGTCACACAAACGCCACTAAAAAATAAAAGCAACAGAAGGGATCCTTTTATGTCTATTCTAACTCACGAAATGTACATTAAAAGTCAAGAGGAAAAGCTACAAAAAGCGTTACGAACAGAACAGGAAAAAGAAGAGCGCAAAAGGAAAAGAGAACAAAAGAAAATTGAACTGAGTGAAAAAAAATTAAAAAAGATACAAAAATCCAAGAAAAGTAATGAGGTAACCTTAAATGATGACTTTCTAGAATCTCAAGAAACAGGAAACGATATTAAAAGCAACAATAAAAAAGAAGAAGGAGAAAGTGAAATTAACAAATTAAAACATGAATTTACTATTGACAACAAAAATACAAATTTTGTGATTGTTAGATATGATGAATGTCTATATCCTGGAAAAATCTTAGAAAAAAAAGACGATGAAAACACCATTGTGTCTTCAATGACTAATAGTGGAGCTGACTGGAAATGGCCATCAAAACAGGATATACTGTGCTATCACAAAGACGACATATTGGAGTACATTTGCGAACCAAAACCAAAGAACAAACGAGGAGTTTTTACCGTTCCTGAAATGGAAAAGTACAAAAAAAATTTTAGTTCCTAAGTATATTATTTTGTTTAAAAATGTTCATATTTGTTTATTTTCTTGTTTTACCTGTGTTCCTAATAATGTAATAATAGGTAGTAACTTAACTTTAATGTTTTTGAAATTACCATTTTCGTTTTAAGATTTGTTGTCATTTTTTAATAAACATTTTTATCTAAATTCTGTGTATAATTTGCCATGGCCAAAACCACGTAATTTAATGGCCAAAACCGTATCTCAGCTGGCCAAAACCGACGAATCTTGTAAATCGATATTAAATTTGGTTTACTACACGTGACCTTAAGTTTCTTTCTCATTCTAACCAAAGAGTTTAAATCTATAAATATATAGCTATCCCACTGAGTGAAAAAAGGACTTGTAATAAATTATCGCATAGAAAATATATGCCTCTAAAAATGATATTTTGCTTAAAGTGGCCAAAACCGGTGCCTTTACCCTATATTACCTACAACAAATATAAAGTAATGACTTTTTTTTTGGCTGTTCATATTATTTACGCTCAATTAGGTAAAGAACAGAAAACTGTTGTTGAAAACGTTCATCGTTCCAGAACCCCCCCCCCCCCCGAAGCGATTTCTATTTATGCCACTGGTAGACACTAATTTTATATTTATAGAGCCATATTATGGAATTAGCGCAGTTTCGCTACAAATGTGCACACTAAAAAAATGTTGATATGAGGAAATAAACAAAACATGGTCTAAAATATATTTTGAGTCTTATCCTGAAAGGTCACAACAAAATTATTTTTAAACGCATAACAAAAACTTAAGCGTCAATTTAGAAAACAAAGTCAAAAAATCATTAAATTCTCTTCACCCGGAACTTTTATCAGGAATAGAGAAATGTAGTTCAGCACATAGTTCTTTTGTACACATATTTATATACCTTCTTTCCAAACATCTTTATTGGGCGCCATTTTGTTGCACAATTCGTACCAATATTTTACCAGTTCTTACCTGTGCCACACTTGATTTTTGTGCATAATCTAAAAGAAATTAAATAAGAACACTGATTTTTTAAGACCGCTATTTTGTTCCGTCATCTTGAATTCGTTCCAGTTTATCCCTATATCCCATTTTATCTTTTTTCAGAATTTGACGTCAACTGATTACGCCATCTTGAATTCGTACCACAATTTGACCAGTTCATATATCACACTTAATGCTAGCACTTAAAATGAATCTAATAAGTAGTTTTTCCAGGCTATTTTTAATATTTTACTAGACTGCCAATTTGTTTTGTTATCTTGGATTCATACCAAAATGTTACCAGTTCATTCCTATGTAAGTAACATTTGATTGTTGTGCAAACTGTGAGGTAAATTGTATAATTACTTTTTTAGTAAAAAGTTTTTTAACATTTTACTAGGTTGCCATTTTGTTCCCTCATACGACAATTTCTACAATAATATTACCATATGACCCTTGATTATTGACCAAAATTTGAAGTTAATCAGGTAAGTAGTTTTTTAGCTATGCCGCAAACTGATAGACAGGCAAACCAATGGAATTGAGAAAACATATTTTTTGGCATCTAGGGACGCTAAAACTTGAAAATAAAACTCGGAAAGTGTTTTTTTTTTCACGATTACAAATATTTTATTTAGCGGCAATTTTGTAACGCCATCTTGTATTCGTTCTACAAATTTACCAGTTCATCTCTATACTACAATTACTTCTTGTACAAAATTTGAAATCAGGATGGATATGCAGTTTTCTGTTATAATTTTCTAACATTTCACTAGGCCGCCATTTTGTTTCATCATATTGGATTCGCCATATGGAAAATGTTACCATGATCCCCATATGAACCTTAATTTTTAACCAAAATTTGAAGTCAATCGGAGAAGTAGACTCGAACAATCAGACCCACAGATAACCAGACAGACCGAATTGAAGCATATATTGACCATGAAACGTAAAGGTCTGAAAAAAATTCGGAGGGTGATATTTTCACGATTACAATATGTACTTTCCTTTTACGATGGTGTTCCGGGATAAAATGTTCTTTTTGGGTAATTGGATGCGGCACTTCCACTTTGGGAGTCGATATTCCCGAACAAAACCTTCCCACTCATTAAGGGGCTCCTCAGTCCCCATGAGTTCGGTGTCCCCCTGAGTGGTATCAGGAAAGGGGGGGCGGTTGATGTCCGTTGCTTCGGATACGGCCTTTGGGTATAGAATGATTAGATTTTATAATTGAAAGCATGTCCTGGGGAGTATAAGACGGCATAGTTCTCGCCAAAAGCATCCAGCGTGTTCGGTTCCCGGTTTGAGATCTTCTCACAGGGCGACTCCGATGTCCGAGCCTGTGATATTCCCAGGGGGGCTTGGAAACACGACAAAGTACCGGGGGTCGACTCGATATCCTTTGTTGCTCGTAACTCCCGTGATAATCGTTTAGGTCGAGTAGGTGTCCTGACGGTGGGGTCTAATTCTAGTCCCGTGGGAACGGGCAGTCTCCACCTCCGCCACGGAAGATTTAGGAAGGTTCTTAAGTATTCATTAATGGTGGTCCGGACGGACGTGACTGTCCCAAGGGAAGGCGAATAATAACCTATTTTGGCCTATGGGGGTAACGGCAAAGATTCTACCCTTCTCCAGGGCATCATACGGATGGTGGAAATCAGTAGAGGAAATGGGTTCGTTAACTCCAGATTCGCTCCCGTTCCTTGGCATGAGGACACCGGGTTTTCTGGAAGAACTAGGGCGTAAGCCCGTGGCCAAAGCCTTGGGTCCCTAGTGGAAGAGCCAGTTTAACAGGTCCTCAACTGGTCTTCGACTGGGAAGGGCGAAAAGGGGATACTGACAAATTCCGGGTTTCTCGACAGTGGGTAAGTTCTGCCATAAATTAGCATGGTCGCGTCCTTTTTATATGTCAGAAAAGGGCGTGTACCGTAACAATGGGATTTTAAGTAGTCTTGGGTCCAGGTTGCATGTTAAGCTTGCAGAACGTTGTCGATATCTTTGAGAAGCTTTTGTTGGTTTTTAATTACACCTGTAAAAAATATTTTAACCTATAGTTTTTGAAACGTTTCATTTAGTCTAAGCATACACTGCAGTTTTGTTATACTGAAACTAGGCTAATTCGATGATATGCAATAGGCTGCAACATAAATATTTCCGTATTAAGCTCTTGCTTTACAAAGTAACGTAAACATTATAGAATATGGCGTTCCTTTAAACGACCAAATATAATAATAACTAAATATGATTATTTATTAAAGTTTTCTTAATGTTTACATCAACGCAGATCTGATTATTACAAATATGAACATTAAAGAGAAATAAAAAATTCGTTAAAAGCAATTAAACTAATATTTTAGTAGGTTTTACAAAACTGCAATAAAACATATAGGCCCATATTTAAAAAAATCGACCTGATGATCGTCCCAGCAGACGAAACGTCGGAATTAAAATCGTAGATTGCTGTTTTATCGAGGGCAAAAAGTTCCAATAAGAATGTATTTAAAATTATTTTTTCAAATAAATTCAGAGAGAAATAAAATAAAAATTTTTATTTTTCGTTTTTTTTTACGAATATCTTCGGAAATACTCGGAATTTTGTAAATTTCTGGATGGTATATTTATAAGCCTTTAATTGGACAATTTTGTCCTTTTGTATCTTTTACCGTTTAAAAGATGCTAGTGCTCGCACCTCGAATTTGTAACACCCTGTATATGCTGCGACAGTCAAGGCTCTGTCTTCCAGCAGGGTCAGTTCGTTGCTTACACTCGAATGGAGGAAAGTTCTAGAAAAGCTCTGTAGGTCCAATAGAGTTAGCTTCATTTGGGTGCCTCGCCATCAGGGCATTGGGAGTAACGTAGGACGGATCAGCTGGTTCAGGGCACTAATAATTTTTACTTCCCTCGTAAAAGAGAAGTATTGTAATTGTAAAAAAAAAATCACCTTCTCAGGTTTTTACAGCTCTTCACCTAGAAGTTAAAAAACAATTTTTTTTCAATTCCGTCGGTCTGACGATCATCTGTTCGTGGAATAGCTAAAAAGCCATATGTTAAAAAAAATTTACTAAAAACTACTTATCCAATTTACCTGATATTCTTCACAAAAATCAAGTATTACGTAGAAATGAACTGGTAAAATTTTGAATGAATGTTTTGTTATGCGAAACAAAATGACGGCTTGATAAAATAATTAAAAAAAATTGAGCATGAATTAAGTGTGATAGAGGATAAACGTTTTAACCCCTTCAAGCCAAACTCGATTATTCCAATTAACAGTATTAGGTATCACAACTTGGGCAAAATATTAACTTTTTCTAATTACTGATTTTTCAATTCTGATATTAACTTTTTCTAATTACTGATGGACATAAATCAAAAAGTAGAATAAATTCACGAAACCTGCTAAATTTTGTAAAGTTCTAAAGTACATTTCATGCAGAATTTTGTTTACCAAATAAAGGTAATTAATAAAAATAATAAATGGGTCAATGGTGTCAAACATGCCATCGGAATACATGCTTTTCTTGAGTATGCCGGGATTTACATTAGTTTAAATTGTATATTTTGCTTTATATACCTTTTGTCCCTTATTTTCCTATATTAATAATATAGCTTTAAATAGTAATTTATACTCATTTCTCTCCATATGTCACAGAAAATCATATTTATCTCCCCTTTATATATGGTTAAGATATTTCCCGATTTTTATTGTGTTTAGTAGACTTTTTAGAGTTTCAAGTTTTCCCAGATGTCCTTTAAGGCATTAAAGAAATTACAAAGGGGTTAATAGTCAAAAAAAGACGGTTGGCAACCCTAGATTATACCTTTCCAATAAAATATTCTTAGCGAATGCGAATAGCGCGGAACACAATGCAATTTACGTCAAACGTTATTTTTCTTTATGTTTTTCGGTGTTTTGTTAGATACTTTTTTGAAACATAGGTAATGAATGGTTATATTTTGTTCCAACTTCACAATGATCACCCATTTTTGTACAATAAATGTCGATTTCCTTTTTAAGTTTTGTTTTTACGTTAAACGTTTACGGTGTGCATTGTGTTCCAAACGTAATGGAAAAATTTGACCGGCCATTTACGCATTGACAGTGTTTTGTTAGATACTTTTTTGAAACATAGGTAATGAATGGTTATATTTTGTTCCAACTTCACAATGATCACCCATTTTTGTACAATAAATGTCGATTTCCTTTTTAAGTTTTGTTTTTACGTTAAACGTTTACGGATGTGCATTGTGTTCCAAACGTAATGGAAAAATTTGACCGGCCATTTACGCATTGACTAGTCGAAAATTTGGAAAAGTAATTCATTTGCAGCTAAGAAAACATCTTTATAATACGAAGCTAAGTGACAATCTAATTGTGTAGTACAGCTATGCGAAATTCTGATTTGAGAGCTTCATCCGAGCAAGCAATCTCGTTATTTCAACGTGATGTTTGAACGTCGAAACTAGTTTGTTTTTTTCAATTTTTAATTATTACTGTTACAACCTCGAAATTGTTTTCGCACACATTCCATGCATCTGGCCATGAAAAGAAACATCAAAAATTAAAAGAATTTCAATTTGTTCACTCCGGGCTATTTCCAAATATAATGTAATTGCTGAATTCAATTATGTTGGGTCATTAAAATTCATTAGGGTTCTTATTCTAAATGACAGCATTGTATAAGAAATTAAATTTAATAATTCCCAAGCAATTACAGTATTAGATTGAGATCTATTTTTAAATGCAGAATTCCTTTTCAATTTTCAATCGATTTTATCATTTCTTTTTTTTAAATAAATGTGTTTTAACATTTTATTTAAAAGTAACGTAAAGGTTGTTGTTTTTTAACATACTTTATTTCAAGCTAGTTTTACAGTAAACTAATATACCTGATCTTATGTTTTAGTTGGTGAAGGTGATGTGTGTGTGTGTGTGTGTGGCGGTGTTCTGAGTCTTGTGAAGGGGGTAGTTGTGGTCTTCAATGATTTAACCTTAATTTTCCAGTCCTTCACCAGACAGCAATCTTGTCTGTGCACTATTGAGGAGTAGTGTAATGGTACATATGCTTCTGCAGCGTGTGGTAGTGACTGTCATCGGCGTCTAGAGTCAAATGTGTGAACGGTGATTTTGAAATGTCGGTTGTGATTTCACAATTCTGGTGCAGTTAACCTTTACTTGTAGTATGTTGTTAATAAAGGAGTGCATTAGACGTGTTAGGTAAGTGGGTGTACTGACTCTTACTAATTGGAGAATCAGAGTGTTGCGCCATATCTTATCTGAATGCATTAGGCATCCTCCTTGATTTCGCGTTAAAGAAGGCCAACTATCACATTAATTGGTGGGTGTTATTGAGTCTGTTTATTCCTTGTAAGAATTACGTTTGTATTATTCGATTCAAGTAAAGATTCATTTAAATTAAAGAATAAAGTTTTCACTTTTGTAGTGAGTAACTTCAGATTTAAGTGTGACGTTTGATGTTAACAAACGATGCTATAAAAAGTTAAGTTGGTAACAAAATTTAGCATATTGGATTTGTGATAAGTTCCAGAGTAAATAGGCATTTGAAGCTTGATTAATTATATCAAGCGACGAACAAGGACGGACGGATATAATATATATAAATATATATATATATATATATATATATATATATATATATATATATATATATATACAGTGCAACCTCGATTATCCGAACTATTTATTGCAAGCCATTGTTCGGTTAACCCTTTTGTTCGAATAATCGAATATGGGGCAAATAATACAAAAGAGAAGTCCAAAGTGTGTAATTACCTATAATTATACACGTACAGATCTAAAATGTATAATAAAATAAACTTAAACAATAAAATAAACTTAAACTCGTATAATAATGAACATTTCACTTTTTTACGAAATATGACGTAATCTTTTTTTGAACGAGAGTATTCCTTTCCAGTTGCTTTGCCCTGTTCTGCATCTGTTCCAAAAGGAGTATGTGGCAAGACTCCTCTCCATTCTCCTTTGCCCACGCTATGCATTTATCAAAATAATTTACTGCTTTCCCGTGAGTCAAGCGTCCACTGCTAATTTCTTCTTCATTCTTCTCTTCTTCTTCCGAGTTAAAATTTTCTATGACATCACTGTCGTTCGTCATTTCCACAGGATCCTCATCTCCAAGTGCCCATTTTTGAATTTCTTTATCTGTCGGAACTTCTGGCAGTTGTTTTCTAAGAGCTATTATGTCACTAATTTCAGTTCCAGTAGTTTCTGATCTTTTTGTTTGGGCCAATGCAGAAAAGGGAATTAAGTCTTCATTTTCCCATTGATCTAAAATACAGGGGGGCAAAAGTTGCCACCAAGAACTTTTTATCAGGCCAGTTTTTACGTGCTGCCAAGCCTGCGCTAATTCCAACACAACATCTTTCAATGTATTTTTTTTTAGCTCTTCTGAAATGTTTCCCGACGTCTCAACAATCTTTTCAAAAGATTTTTTCTGTAGTGGAGTTTAATTGCTTGAATTACATGTTGATCCATTGGCTGAATTAATGGAGTGCAGTTGGACGGCAAAAACATGACAAAAATTTGGGAGTCGTCACTTGCTAATTCTACTGGATGACCAGGTGCATTATCCAGAATCAAAACAGCTTTTGGTGGCAAGTTTAATTCCTTCATCTTTTGACGCATGGCAGGAACAGAAGACGTATGAAACCATTCCCTCGTTACCCATGCCCTATTTTGTCTCTTGTAGGTTGGAATGGTACTGCTTCCAAATTAACGTGGCTTGTTTGATTTTCCCAAAACTAACAATTTTAATTTGTGAGTACCTGTGGAATTAGAGCATGGTATAAGTGTAATTCGCTCTTTATATTGTTTTCTTCCTGGTGCTGAATTTTCTCCCACATGAGCCAGTGTTTTCTGCGGCAACATTTTCCAGAAGAGGCCGCTTTCACCCGCATTGTAAATGTGATCTGCCGTAAGTTTAAGTTCTTCAATTTTCTTAAGAAGCCGATGTTTGAAAGGCTCAACAGCCGTAGGGTCAGTAGATAACTTTTCCCCTGATATGGATAATTGGCGGATACCATAACGATTTTTAAACTTTTGAAGCCAACCAGAGCTAGCCTAGAAATTGTCGTTTTTATACGTTTGTGTCTAAAAAAATTTGGCTTTTTCGCAAAGGAGCTCACCAGACACAGGGGTTCCTAAAATAATTTTAGCCGTTAGGTCATAAAAACGGATACATAATGTTTTGTAAACTAACATACCTCTAGACCACTCCTGTAAAAACCATATATAAACAGCCTTTTCGACAACAGGGTAGGCACTTAATTTGAGACTTCTCCGATTTTTAGTTTCAGTGTCTAAGGTGGCGAAATATCTAAGTATTTTCTGGCTATTTTTTTCTAAATCGGATATTGTGGACTTTCCAACATTGTATTTTAAGGCCGCCCCTGTGACAGTCTTACCAGCTTGTAAACTTTTTAAAGTTTTAATTTTGTCACTCAATTTTAAACAAGTACGCTTTCTTTTCGGCATCGCGAACGCTAAAATCTTCAAAAACGTATGTCAGCTCAAACACGCATCAACTCGACAGAATAACTAAGATGCGTACGTGACCGATTACACGACGCCGCGCGACTCGCCAGTTATATATTCGATTGGTGCGGACGACGATTTTAGATCGAAGGAGCGGCGTTGTTCGGTTAATCGAGGCTTGTTCGGATAACGGCATCAGTTTGTTCGTGTTCGGTTAATCGAGGCTTGTTCGGATAACGGCATCAGTTTGTTCGTGTTCGGTTAACTGGATATTCGGAAAATCGCATATTCGGTTAATAGAGGTTACACTGGAAATATAATATATATATATATATATATATATATATATATATATATATATATATATATATATATATATATATATATATATATATATATATATATATATATATATATATATATATATATATATATATATATATATATATATATATATATATATATATATATATATATATATATATATATGGTTAAAATAATGTTTTTCTTGGACCTCTTTGTATATTGTTAAATTGTGTATTCTTGGAATATGGTCCTTTAGTTTAAAAAATAACTACATTAAGGAAGTAGCACAAATCTTTATTATTGACGTTTCGGCCGTACGTTCAGACCTTTTTCAAAATCTACAAGAGATAAGCCGGTCAAAAAGAGTTTTAAATTTTAACTTACTGCTAGGACTTACATGAATAGTAAAAAGAAACTTGAGGAAATCTCTGTGTTTCGGTCATAGTAATCCATTTAGTCACGTCACAGACATTACACACATATAGTATTAAAAGTCATTTTATTAAAAATCACAGATCAAAACAATGGTAACACATTGGAAGACAAGACAAGACGTTCACCTTTACATGTCATTAGACGTACTCGATACAGTATGCAAAATAATTGTGGTTTTTTGTTTTATAAATATTTTATGGCAATCCGCACATATTTGTAATACAGATTGATATTTATTTTACGAGGCAGAGTTTGAAATTGATATGTTTTAGAAATTACCAGGATGGTTTTTTTATGTGATATTTATTTTTGAGAATAGATATATAATTATGTATGGATTTAATAATAGATATATAATTATGGATTTTTTAAGATTTTTTTTTCGGAAATATATATTTTTTATTACCTATGTACATACTATTTATTGTAGGAGTAATCATTTTAACAGTGTATGGTATATTTTGTGTAAATTTTTCGTGTCTGTTTTTGCGTTAATCGCGTTACAATTTTTTTGTATGTAGATCATTTCGTAAAATTCCCTTTTCTTTATGTTTCGGTAATAAGTATTTTAACATTCTCATAATTAAATTTATGATTGTTTTCGGTCATATGATTTGTGAGTGCTATTTTATTTCTTTTATCGTATTCGTGACTGTTAATACGATTTTTTAAATATTGGCTGGTTTGCCCGATATATACTTTATTGCAATCATTGCACGGTATTTCGTAAACAATGTTGCTCTTTTTTTCCTTTGGTATAGCTGTCTTTAATTTACTAAAATTTTTATTAAGTAGATTAAAACCTTTGTGACTTACTTTATGTTTTCTGCTTTTACTACGTTTTTAATTTTTTCAGATAAATTAGGAAAGATATCATTAAGCCTGACGTACCATCGTTGTTACTGTTTGCCGAGGAGATGTATGGCAAATTGTTGTTGTGGTCACAAAGAAATAAATTAATGGTAAGACCCAATTCGTTATATTTTCCTACGGCAAGCAAATAAGCAGCGATTTATGTCTGTTCGCAAACACCTCTGACTGCTTTAAACCTTCCATGACAACCAAGATCCTTGGGGTATACCTTGACGCTGGATTTCAGTGGTACCAACACATTAATGAACTCTGCATTACTAATGTTACGTAGTACCTGCTATGCATTGAGATTTCTCCACCAACACTGCGGAAAGGACGTTCTTCTGACACTATATTATCCCAATTTTTTCTCTGGGGGGGTAGTAGTCATACCAGAAGAGTGTTTTTGTTGCAAAGAAGTAAATACTATAATGCCTGTAAATATTATAATGCACTTTGTCCAATTATCAGGGACTCTCCTAATTTAAATATTTTTAAGTCTAGATTTAGGACTTTCTTATTGCAAAAAACAATGTTACTGTCTTAACGACTCCTTTTAGAATTTCGTAATTTTATACCCCTAGACTATTTTATGTATACCTGTTACTAATGTCACCGTATGGTTTTCGTTTTTTTTTCCGAAATTTTAACCTTTCTTATTTAGTCTTATTACAGGATAGATTATTTGACCTTTTGCTCAATAATTGTATTGTGTGTACTTTTTAATTGAATAAATAAAAGTTTTATTATTATTATTATGTACTAACACACTGTCCCTTATGCCATGGGTGTCTTTAAATATAAAGATATCAAACGTGTGTTTATAATCAACGCGATGCATACATTAACATCAGATATTATTAGGCACTTAAAATAATTTACTATGAAAGGCGTTTGACATGGTTTCTCATGATTATAATTTCTCGATGTCTTAGGGAAATTGTGTGAAAATTGTTACAAAGCTATCTCAAAGATAGGTATCAAATAACAAAAATCAACAACTAAGTAATAAACAACTACTAAAGATGGTAATACCATGGGAATACCTCAGTCCACTCTGCTTAGTTCCATTTTACTTCTTGTTTATATAGTCTTCTACCTCTAGATATAAATGAATAGAATATCAATGATGATACTGGCCTCAAGATGGTTAAATCTTGATTAGAAACTTTCAAATTGTCTCCAAAATATATAACATAGCTTTCTTCTTAACAATCGCTAATAGATGAGCTTTTAATTAACGATTTGTCTTATAAAAGAAGTCACCCAAATCACGCATCTTGGAGTAATTATTGATCAATTTGTGAAATAGCTGCCTAATATTACCTATTTATATATATATATATATATATATATATATATATATATATATATATATATATATATATATATATCAAACGTGTGTTTATAATCATGATTCCAGTTAGATTAAGAAATATGGAAAATAAACAGTTTAAGAAAGAATAATACTTAAAATAAGTCATAATCAAACTCTTAGAAAATAACTGGTCAAAATGTAACACACTATTATAATTTTAGTATTTTTATCCTACCTAAAAACTGTACTGAGCATGGGAAACAATACAAGAATATTGGGTATTTATTTTTCATCCTAAGCACTTGTGTTCTAACTTTGGTCATGCTGAAATATATAAATTGTCGTTTTTTTAACTATTTAAATTTCTTGCACATACGGGTGTTAACTCAACTAAGTGCAACTTATAATTGATGAGCTATTGTAAATAGATTAATATGTTAATATGTACATGTAATTTATATTTATAAAATAATCTGTAATACATTTAATATCTTATCTAAAGCTACAATATAATAATTTCTCTTTTTGACGTAAGAAATATGTTTGCCAAATATACATGCATCTAAAAACTAATGTCTATAATAATAACCAGAAACCTCACTTGATGGACATAATATACAGGTTATTCCGTTTTAAAAAATGCAGTTTTATTTTCTATCACTTTATGATTATTAGATCTTCTTTACCCCAATAAAATTTAAAAAATCATATAACTTGTTTTTTTTGCTAGCTCTCATACTTTTGGAAATATTCGACCTAATAATAACCAGCAACTCTCCCTAAAGTTCCTTATCTTACCAGGCATTGTAACGTCGGAGCTTTAGAAAAAAGAATGGCAAGCATAATTTATCAATAAGGGCGGTCAATGACGCAGTCAGTAGGTTACATTCGGTCATCCCGACTGAAAAATGTGTCGGGTGGAACAAAGAATTGAAATAATTTTATTAGTATTTAACTTATATATGATATTACTTTTCCAGACCCACCTCTGAGTTTGCATTTGCTTTTACTAATATGAAAAAATGTAATCAACTTTGGGTATAAATAAATTTATAATAATAAAATAAGTTACGATGACGCCGATATATACATATTTTAACTTGATTACGGTTTAACAAATACTAATAGTCATCTAAAAATTAAGACAACACTTGACTCATCCAAACCTAAACAAAAATAGAGCATGAAACAGAATATTGATAGATAATTTCAACTAAGTTTAAAAAGTTTGCAGAAACATCACTGGACAAATAATATAGGGAGTACTGCAATAGATACTCAACCCTTTTCTAAACAAAATTCAATGCAACTGATGAATCCTTCACGAAATAGGATTTTCACCAAAGACACCAGCTTTGGTGCTAAACAGATGCCCACAGTTTATTTTAATCATATATTTCTTTACACTTATACTAAATAAAACTCGTTCAACCCTATATCTTTTATCTGTTATCTGACGGTGGTCGACAAGAGAGTTTTCACAAAATTTGTTCTAACAGCTTTTTAGCAAGAACCAAAGAGCATAATATACAAAATGGAGAAACGAGCAGCTCTAGCGAAAACAATGTTGGGGACTTTCAGTAAGCCTAGCATAGATATTCCAAATATATAGGAGGCGCGTCATTTATAAAATGGTCTCCTGAACTTCACGGTTCAGGAGGAGAGGATTTCAATATGTCTATAGCTTCATAATTGGTTTTTAGGTTATACCAGGAAATATTATAAATATTTATCTTTCGAAACCTTGCTAAATCAAGAAAATTCAGAAATGCAAATCCAACAGAACGAATATAGTTATAGTATTATTCTAAGTTTTATGATATTCCTTAAGATAGTTGTATCAATATTTACGGCTTAACTACCAGCTGTATTACTCTATTAGAAACAATTAGAACCACATAAAACAAATACCTTCATTACTTTAGCCTATTTTATTTGTATTTGTTTCAGCAGTTTCACATTTTGAATAGTATTATGTCTTTGAAAGAGGATTTAAAGAAATTCAATCTAAAGTTTAATTAATCATCGCTTTGTTTAGTGGTTCACGCTGACGTTCATATGTACATACAATGTTAATTGCCCCCGTCTGCTTTCAGTCATAGTTTCAATAACCTCGGATACAGGATATTTCAATTTTAGATTATATTTACTAACACGTTCTTTCTCTAAGCCAATTAAATATCAAATAAAAAGGACGATTCTAAGAAAACTTTAAAATACAGTCATTTGGAGTCACCAATGTCACTATACAGGGTAATCGGATTCGATTTTTAACGGCCGAAAACGAGCTATGTCCAATGGTTGGGTAATGTGGGTTGAGTTGCCTGGCAAAAATACAAAACGATATTAATTCAGCGGGCGGATAAGACGAGAGACTGTCCCCAATAAGAACTTTTGGGCCTTCTGATTTTTTGAGGTATGGGAGAGCAACTGTTTTGACTCAATCTGTGAAGGTTCTACTGTCAAACTAACCTCTGACTGTTGAGTTGAATCTCGCTTGCTTCGGCGCTCTCTCAACTAGGTGGAATAAACATGTTTTGCCTTATAAACAACATAACATGGTAACAATTCTCCATTTCCAGTCGCTGCAAACATTATTCTCACAGCACTTTTTGTCTGATTCATCCTCATCCTGATCATCCTTTCTGGATATTTACAACTTCTTTTATTATTATCTTCTGCTTTCCATTACTGTGGTTGGTCTCATCGTAATTTATAATATGAGATGGTGGAATGTCTATGAGTTTATTAAAGTATTCTTTTATTATATCTGTTTATGTTTTGGCAGATGCGCGCAGAAATTTTATCTTTGTGCCTCGCCATAAAACCAGTAGCAAAATCCTTACCTTAAGTTATCTTTAAATTTCGGTACTGTTTTTCCCTGTCGATCTAAATATTGTTATATTATCAGTCTTAAGCCATACAAGTCTAATGGATTACTAATTGAACTTTTTCAATAATTGGTTCATTCAATGTAGTCCGTCGTCTTTGTTTTTTAACGTTTGATTTCTTGATTCGCCTGCCTTTGTCATACAGTGTAGGGTATATTAAAACACTCAGGCTCAGCAGCTTTTCTTATCGGGAATCGCGACGGTATCGTTTGCCTTGCGATAATTTCCGGATCTTGTTTACGTTTTAATGGACCTTTTCCGGTGTGGATCGGACTTGTAGACACGCGGCATCTCAATCAGCTGTGATCCTATTCACCCCGCGATCTCAGCGACACAGGCGCGTATATAAGGGGGGGGGGTAATGGGTGTAATTACCTCCCCCCATATGACAAAATTATTTACGTCCGCGGATTTTGAACATTAAAGTCACACAATATTACATCGTACGAAGAAGAGTGGTATAGTGGTATAAGCCTGTATGTTAAATGAAAGTGCCTACCTTTTTTTTTTGGTCGTCAGTTTTGTGTAATACATGAAAAACGTATAAATTACCCCTCCTATAACTGCAAGCTGTATACGCGCCTGGCTCCAGGTATTTTTTGTTTCTGGTAAGGACATATGAAAAAAAGAACTGTTGCTAATTGTGAATTTTGCATATGAACAGAACTTGAGTAATAAGTAGGATTACTAAAAATAATAATGCTTACCTTTTTCTAGCTCTTCGGACTTCGACAAGTATCAAGTTTTGTGAGAAACGCTTTACACGTTAAATTTAACAATTGAGGTTATGATAGATTGTATGCGATGTTGTCATGTTTTTAAAAGTGTACTTAATGTCACAGAAATTACTCTAAACATTAGTTAATTGAAATCTGTACTGAACTAGACCTACGATTTGAAATTAGAATTATTACAATTTTTGAAGTATCTCGTTAACTTTCAAACCTGTTCACCCCGCTGACCCTAATCACTCCATTTTATGGTAGCTGCCTAGAGCAACCAAATGTTGAATGAAGGGGTTTTTGCAAAAATTAAATCATTAATTGTATTGAATAGTTCTCAAAGTCCCTCAACTTCCACGGGCTAATAGGAGGACCGCGCCCTTTGTTTCCTACGCAGAGCATACACGTGTCAGTTCGCTTTTTGCATTGAGACAGTACGGATCGATTCGGTTCACCCGGCTCCGTACAGTTAAAGTGTTAAAGTGGATAATTTTCCTTATTGGAAATATCTTGTGAGGACTAGTGCAGTGAGTGCAAAATGAAGCCAAGCAAATCTTCAAAAGTAAGCAAAGTTTCCTCGGAAGCAAAATCCGAAAATCCTAAGGCTAAAGGAGGAAAACTTCCGCCTAAGTGAAAACCTAAAAACCCTAAGAGAGGAAAATCGAAGCCTAACAGACAGGCTCGATAGGTTAGAGAACCTTCTTGTTACACAACAAGAAGGGAAGACGACTCGGCACTCCCCGCAGAGCGAACAACCAATCACATCTGCCGAAACCAAAATTAAAAGAAAAAGGGTTAAATCCCCCCCAGTGGTGAGAACAGTGAGGACAGTGACATCCCTAAAAATGAAAACCCCACAAATATAAATAGTGAAAACAGTGTACCCATGGAAACAACCGAAGCCGCCAAAAGTGTAGTGTCCCAAGAAACTACCCCGAAAATTCCCCCCGTAGTTATTGAGGACGACGGGACCTGGACAGAGGTCCGGCGCAACATCAAAGGAGCCAACATAGACTTCAATAAAGCCAAGGCCTCCGGATCGAGGCTCCAAATATTACCGAAAACGGCCAGCGACCATAGGGCCCTCACCCGCCACCTTCAAGAGGCAAACTGCCCTTACCGCACATATCAACTCCCGGAGGAGAAAAGGACACATGTAGTAATCAGAGGATTACATATGAACACTCCCAGCGAAGATATAGCCCAAGAACTAAGGGAACTCGGCATTACCGATGTCAGCGTCGTCAGGATGACATCAAGAGTCACCAAAAAACCTATGCCATTGTTTCTGGTGAAAACCGCAAACAACAAGAAAATGACAATAAGCACCCTCTTCGATCGCGTTGTCAAGATTGAAAATAAGAGAAAGGACAGCACAGTAAAACAGTGTTATAAATGCCAGAGATTTGGCCACACCCAATCCCTATGCACTTACCCGGAAAAGTGCGTAAAATGCGCAGGACAACACAGAGCCGACGCATGCCGTCTTCCTGAGAAGGACGAAGATGGTTCAAAAAATGCAGTTTGCGCTAACTGCAACCAGAAAGGACACCCGGCCAGCTACAAGGGCTACCCGAAATTTCCTGCCCCTAAAAAGGCACCCGTAGCCCCATGGGCCAACTTCAAAAACACCACCAAGCCTGCAGCCACAAAACCTGCAGCCAAACCCACCTACTCAGAAGCGGCCAAAACTGTTTCTACTCCCCCAAAGGAGAAGAAGGAGAACTCCCCACCACTAGATCTCCAGGCAGCAATCCTGCAAGCCGTCACCGGAATGATGCCCTCTATTGTGGAAACCATAATTCCCACAATAACAAAAGCTGTGGAGGAACAGCTTCGCAGACTCAAATAAGAAATGCCAGTACACCAAAACGAAAGCCTAAGACTCATTTCCTGGAACACCTGCGGTCTAAGGGCCAGGAAAACAGACGTCCTAGAACTCCTGGAAGAACATCGCCCAGACGTTCTAGCAATACAGGAGACTAAACTAAAAGCAGAAATAAGGATGACCTTCCCAGGATATCACATCTACAGATACGACCCTCCCGGACGCCAAGCCACGAGAGGAGTCGCAATCCTGGTCAGAAGGGGCGTTCCAAATTCCTTCCTGGGAGTTGAGGATGTGGAGCTAGACGCCATCTCCATAGAGGTCAACACTCGTAGAGGCCCGATCAAAATCACCTCTGCGTATCGCTCCCCAACACAGGAGCTGTTGGATGAGGACATCGAACACTTAGCAAGAGGTCGAAGAGCCAAAATCATCATTGGCGACTTCAATTGCAAATCCGAAGAATGGCATTGCACCCATTCCAACCCAAATGGTCGCAAACTAACCAGACTATGCGAGGACCATAGACTCGCCATAATAGGACCAGAACAACCAACATACCTCCCCCGTGAAAACGGGAGACCAAACGTGTTGGACATTGCGCTCCTGAAAAACATCAGGGAAGAGCTAGACATCAACACTCTGAACGAGGGCACATCCGACCACAACCCGGTACTCCTGCAACTAGGAGTAAACCTCAACAGAGTAAATCACAACACAAAGAAGACGACCGACTGGAAGGCCTATCAAAGACATCTGAAAGCCGCAATCGAAATCCCTGAGATCCGCGCTCCTCAGGGACTAGATGAGGCCGTAAGATGTCTAGAGACAGCCATCCTGAATGCCTTCCACGAAAACACAGTAGTGGAAGACATAAGCAGGCATCGACAAACCGAGGAGCTTCCTGAAAATCTCAGAGACGAGATTAGGACCAACAGACGTCTCCGCAGGATCTACGCTAGATCCCACGAGGACGAGGACAGGATTGCTCTAAACCGACACTCTCAAAACTTGAGAAATCAGTTACAAGAGCACCGAAACAACAAGTGGCAGGAAAAACTGAGATCCCTAGACACGTATCACCAAACAGCCTGGCAGATGCAACGTGCTCTTCGAATAGACAAACGTCCTATCCCTCCTCTCCAAGGTGTAAATGGCCCAATCTACACCGACGAGGACAAAGCTGAAGCCTTAGCGGATGCCATAGTCCATCGAAGAGGTCCACGACTCAGTTAGAGACCTGGATGCCTGGATTTTACCCCAACAAAATCCACATCCTGTCTCACCCGGGGAAGTTCGAGACATCATCAGGAAACTGAAGGTCAAGAAAGCCCCTGGAGCCGACGGCATCACCAACAAAATGCTGAAAAACTTCCCCAGGAAAGGATACAGTGCGATGGCCAACATCATAAACTCTATCATAAGAACATGCCACTTCCCCAGCACATGGAAAAAGGCAGAAGTCATCGTCATTGAAAAACCAGGAAAAGACAGGACAGTACCACACAACTACAGGCCCATCAGCCTACTCCCTGCTCTAAGCAAAGTAGCTGAAAGAGCTATAGCCAGAAGACTAAAAGATGAATCCCAAGAACTAGATGCCATCCCAGATGAACAATTCGGCTTCAGGGCAGGGCACTCATCGGAGCAGCAGGTACTTAGAACCACAGAGTATATCACCAAAGGATTCAACAATAGAGAGGCCACAGGAGCAGTGTTCCTGGACATCGAAAGAGCCTTCGACAGAATGTGGCACCAAGGCCTGATCCACAAAATGTCGGTGGCTGGATACGAGAGAAGAAATATAAAGCTTATCAGAAGCTACCTAAATGACAGATCATTCACAGTCAAGGTGAATGACTCTCATTCAGCTCCAAGAGGACTAATAGCTGGAGTACCTCAAGGGTCAGTGCTGGGACCCATTCTATACTCCATCTTGTCTCACGATATCCCAATCGGTGAAGAGGGCTTAACAGCACTCTACGCGGACGACACAGCCATCCTACACCAAAGCAGAAGCACCCGGATAATGGGCAGACGACTGCAAGAGGACATTGATAACCTTCATGACTGGTGTGTCAAATGGAAGGTTAAAATCAACCCCCAGAAGTCCCAAGCAATCCTATTCCAACGAAGGAGACTGGTCCCAACAGCTGGAATCCGAATTGGAGATGTCGAGATCCCTTGGACAAACGAGGCCAAGTACCTAGGGATGACCATGGACAGAAGCTTGACATGGAACAACCATATCAATGCAGCGAGGAGAAAAATTAGACAAGCAATGGGTAAACTCTATCCACTGCTCTGTCGAAAAAGTGAAATGGGATTGAGGACCAAACTGCTACTGATCCAAACAGTAGCTAGGAGCCAACTCACCTACGGCTCCACATCCTTCGGATATGCTTCTAAGACCAACCTTATGAAGCTAAAGAGGACAGAAAACAAACTCATTAGGATGGCAGCTGACGCCCCATGGTTTATCAGGAACGAGGACCTGCAGCGTGATCTTCAATGGACACCTATTGAAGAATTCATGCGGCAAAAGGCTACCCGAGCCTTCAGAGCAGCAGAAAATCACCCCAACGAAAACTTACGGGACCTGGTAGATTATGATCCGCTAGCTCCAAGACGCAACAATTGGACAAGGCACAGGAGACCTAGACACGGGCTCCTGCGCTAATATACTCTAGGATGGAAGTGGGCAAATCGAAATTTCTGAGTCTCCGTGCTCCTCAGGAACTAGATCCTGCTCACCGAAACCCCAAGAGTATCAACAAGAGGCCATCAAATTCCAAGAAGAGGATTCCCAGGTACCTCAGCTGGCTCCGGCGTGAGTTGCAGCTGAACCTGAGGTAAAAGAAGAGGATCCCAGGTACCTCAACTGGCTCCGGCGCGAGCTGCAGTTGAACCTGAGGTAAAAGAACACCCCACCTCAGCCACAACACTGCCGGATCACGGAACAGCAGTGTCGCTGAGGGCACAGAAGAGGACCAAAGACACGAAGACCACCAGGTACACTGACGGAGGGACACTGGCAGAGGCAGACTGGACCACGGGACAGTAGGACGAAGGCAGCGGCAATCCGGACAGAAGAAAGGAGGACAGCAGAGAAATATCCCACCTGGTAAGACGACATTTTCATTACTAATAATTTCTTTTATTCTTACGACAGCGAGGACCATGTCCTTCATAGGAGTTTCTCCCCAAAGGACGGCACCAACCCCATCGAAGGATCCTTGGCTAGCCCAATGATGGTCCATCTGATGGGGGCCCGTTGGGGTTTAGTGGGTATTGTTGACTCCGACAGGTGGAAACCTGTCAGAGCAACGAGTCCCACACTGTCTTCCCTTCTTCCGGAAGGGAATTCGTGCGTAAAAGCATTCCCCATCGACACAAAAAAAAAAAAAAAGAGCATACATCCCAGCCATCCGCATTTTGCAGATGCTACACACTGTGTAAGTCCCAGTCTAATAAGTGAAAAAGATGTAAATATATGCCAAAAACTCCAAAAAGAAAATCTTCAAGATTTTTTCCAATTTGTTTGAATATTATTATATTTTTTGCACACCCTGTAGTGAGTACGTAAGTGTCCACCCTATCGTGTGAAACCGAGATACACGTATTTCAAACACTGAAAGGACCAAAGTTTTAAATTTAATTTGACTATAAAAATTTTTACACACCCTGTATTAAATATAACCCAGGTCCTATGCAGTGATTCTTTACATTGGATCTAAGCGTATCCGAAACGCTTAAAAACAAAAAATATCCGTTCCCCGGTTTTTGATTGACGGTCATATATATTTTAAAGAAATGGACAGTTTTTTTTGTAATTCGTTGATTATTAAAAAAAAATGGGGGGTTTGAAATATTGGCGGATTTAGAGGTGGAGCGAAAGAGCTTTCGCACCCCCTCCCTGAGCGTACCTAGTAATATATTATAGTAACAAAAAAAGCATCATCAATTGAACATCGTAATTCGCACCCCCTCCTCTCTGCGTGGCCTATGGATTTTTTATGTTTAAACACTATAATACCAAAAAAAGGTCTTCATTTTTTGTTACTGTTTCGTTTATTCGTATTTTATTTTTCCCTTTGTCATAACTCTAGAAACTGGTTAGAAATTAATAAATAATGTAATAAATAAATGTTGACCAGTGTATTTATAAATATAAAATTTATAAATAATGATAATGGGTGAGAAAAACTAATTAGAGCTACGTCACCTAGGTCACATTAGCCCCCAGGTGCACCAATTCTGAGGAACAACTCGCCTAGGCCACCAACTAACCGACTATTATAAGTGATGATGTTGCCTCGGTGATCAGCGGGACGCTCTGATTAATGAGACAAAAAGGACAAGTAATAACTTTTAAACAATCAACAGCTCTTGAAAATTCTTGGCAAAATCAAAAACATTAGCACATTTTCTTGAATTTCAGGTACGGTTTTTTGGCTTACTTCGAAAAGTGACGACTAGCTATTTAGACTTAATTGTAGCAAAATCATACACATATCCCTTAACTGCACTTTAATACAGGTCCACTTACAAATAAGTAACCTAGTTCACCTATAAGTTGGCCGTACTTTCTCTATTTTCAGGGCTTGCAAGAAATATTTAAACGTTTTTTTCAGTTGACCACCGTTCATACAGAAGCGATATGTACGTTTGTTTTAAATCATCTACCGAGTATAATTTAGCACAAGGTTAGCCTGTATTATTTAAAAATCTCAGAACCTCTTTTGCTATGTAATCGCGAGCAATCGGCAGTCTTGCACACACTGTTTTGAAATAATCGTAAATTAATGTATTTATGATGTTTGAAACTAAATTTCCATGAATTTGTTAAACGTTTACATGGAAGACAGGAAAACACTTTTTTCTACAAACATGCGGAAAACTTTTCCGCACTCATTTTAGTTTCGAAAAAGCAACTTTTCCGCACTGGTACGGAAAAAATGCAAATAGCCCCATTATTTTGAAATATACTTACTGATTTTAAATATTTAAAAATATAACTTTGCTAGAATCTTGCTATAATTTTAAACAAAATAGTAAAAAATATGTAAAACGTGTTTTAAAAAATTGTTTGATGGCTCTTGTATTATGCCTTATAAAATCAATGTTAAGCAATAATAAACACCTGCTTTTTTATGTGTTAGTTTGACTCACCATAGACACAAAGTAAAAATACGCGTGTTATTCATTGTCAATCAAAACTAATTTTGCTGTCGCTAATTTCTGCCGTAGTAAAACCTGATTAAAAGTGTTTTTAATGGATTCTTCAGACGAAGATTTGCCAGAGTCAGTGTGGGAAGCAGCTAGAACTGCAAACTTCAATCTGCTCCCATCAAAATCCTGTCGTAGGTATGAAAAAGAATATATTCTGTTTAAAACCTGGTGTTGGATTTAGGCGAAAACTTTTTCAAAAGAGGAAATTTCTAAATTTATAAATGAAGCGTCTGACGAAATTTATATCCATATTAAAGTAGCTACTATATTTGGTTTGGCGGGCGCATGTCGCCGAGAAGCACAATACAGGGCATAGTTTCCGACGTTCAGCCGCCACAATGCTGGCAGCCGGAAACTGCAAACATTGTTGTATAGAAGGAATAAAACATATCAAACGCCTCGGAGGTTAGAAATCTTCAACGGTAGCAGAAGGTTATTTAGAAAGCTCAACACCAGTCTTCAAAAGAATCTATCCAATAAAGTATTGAACTTGAATGCCATTCCTTCCACTAGTCACCAACTTTCACCAGTCTTTCAAGGAACTTTCTATGAGCAAACCACAGGAGCAGCCATGGGATCTCCACTGTCACCGGTGGTAGCCAATATCGTCATGGAAGCTTTTGAGGAGGAACCCTTAGAGTCGTCTCCACTAAAACCAAAATCATGGTTCAGATATGTAGACGATACTTTTGTAACATGGCCACATGGTCCAGAAAACCTCCCTGGGTTTCTTGATCATCTAAATCAACAACATGCTAACATAAAATTTACAATGGAAATTGAATCAGAAGGCACGATTCCCTTTCTAGATGTTCTTGTACAAAGGAAAGGGGATGGTTCCTTAGGACACTCTGTATATAAAAAACCAACGCATACGAACAGGTACTTAAATGCAAATTCTCATCATCATCCAGCACAAAAGCAATCAGTCATTATTCATTGCTTTACAGAGCTCTCACGATTTGTGACCAAAATTCTTTACAATCTGACTCAAGCTTTAAGAGGGAATGGATATTGCACTGATGATATTAGACGATCAATTAGAAAATATAATAATCCTACTTCACGAAATTATACTAATAAGGAATTACGGATAGGAAATGTAGTTCTTCCATTTATACACGGAACCATAGACAAGATAGCAAGGTTACTTCGCCGGTCCAACAAACGTACAATCTTCAACACACTCAAGAAAATTGGACAATGTTTGAGATCGCCAAAGGACATTATTCCTTTTCAAACGGAAGAAGTATATGCAATTCCTTGTTCCTGTGGTGATGTTTATATTGGAGAAACTGGACGATCCATATGTACTAGGCTGAAGGAACATGAACGATGTATCAGAAAGAAACAAATTGTACAATCTGCTGTATCTGAACAACAACATTCTACTGGGCATGTCATAAATGTAAAAGAAGTTCTTGTATCGGTTTCGGGACTCTATAAACGCAAAATTAGAGAATCTATTGAAATTTATAAGCATCCTAGAGATACGGGCTTCAGTCTACATCATACGTGGAAACCGATCGTTACACCGAGTCACGCTTCGGTAAACACAGGTCGACTATAAATAGCCGGCCTGGGTCTCTCCGAGCTCATTCAGTGTTCCGATCTCGTGAAGTGAAGATCCCTGAAGATGCCTCGTGCAATCGAAGGCGAAACGTCGGAAAGTGATTCCATTTTGACACAATCATGCATTGTGTCAAATTGCTATTTTGGAATTGAGTATAATAATCTCATACTATATCAAACGGGTAATCAGTTTTTCCATAAAACTCAAATCTTCACCCACGGTAAACCGCTGAGAGAATCTGGTTGTTCTTCCTTTGTGTAATCTGCTGTTAAATCCTCGGGTTAAATCGCAGTAATGTTTATGAAATCTATATGAATCCGTAAAATATGTGTTTAATCCATTTAATCTCTTTGACTAAAATTAAAAAAAAAAAAAGATTGGCAAACAGTAAATGGAAAGTAAAATATTCGGTAAAATAGGGTATAATAAAATATTTTCTATATTAAAATTAATAGGATATATTTCTTTTCTAGCTTTAAGAAGGTATACCGATTATTGACAGGAGAGGTGAAAAAAATACATTATACTTTTTCAAATTCTTATGTTATATTTATAATTATCTGGGTGACTTGGCACCACTGCAATACCCCTGAATGCTTGAGTCAGAGCGACACAAATTCTTTCTCGATAAAAGAAGATTGGCAAATTAGTATATGTATAGTAAAATAATCGGTATAACAAAATATTTCACTATATTAAAATTAAGAGGGTATATAAATTATCTATCTTTAGGAAGGTATATTTTTGCTTCCCTCATAAAAGGGAAGTACTGTAATCGTAAAAAATCACCCTCCGAGATTTTTGCAGATCTCTACGTTTCATCTTTTCGTGTCTTCCTGTCTATAGGTCTGTCTGTTCGCGGCATAGCTAAAAAACTGCTTACCCGATTGACTTTTGATTTTGGTGAAAAATTAAGGGTCATATGGGGATGACCTGGTAACATTTTGGTATGAATTTTGCACAAAAAACAAGCATTATGTAGGAATTAATTGATAAAATTTTGGTACGTTTCCAAGATGACGAAAGAAAATGGCGGCTAAATAAAATATTTAAAAATTCAACCTGAAAAACTACTTAACGAGGTGATTTGAAATTCTGTGCCATAACTAATTGTAGTATAGAGATGAACTAGTAAAATTGTGGTACTAATTCAAGATGGCGGAATAAAATGGCGGCCAAATAAATTTTTTGCAATCTGAAAAAAATCACCTTCTCACGTTTTGGCGATCAGATTGAATTCAAATTCCAGTCAAAAATTAAGGCTCATATAGGGATGACCTAGTAATATTTTGGTTAAAATCCAATATGTTGGAACAAGATGGCGGCATAGTGAAACGTTGAAAAAATTGTTATTAAAAAAACTAATTATCCAATTTATCTCGAATCCAAGATAGTGAAACAAAATGGCGGTTTAATAAAATATTTAAACATTCAGCCTGAAAAAAACGCATTAATGAACCTTATTTCAAATTGTGTGCCATAACTAATTGTAGTATAGAGATGAACTACTTCTTGAAATAATGAGTAAAACTGTGGTATTAATTCAAGATCGCGGAACAAAATGGCGGCCAAAAAAAATGGCCCTCTCAGTTTTTTCGTATCTTAGCGTTTTATCATCCCTAGATGCCAAAAAATATGTTTTATAAATTCCGTAGGTCCGTCCGTCGTTTTGTCTTGTCTGTCTGACAGTTCGCGGAATAGCTTAAAAACTACTCATCTGCATAATTATTTGCAGAAAAATCAAGTATTATGTAGGAATAACTGGTAAAATTTTGGTACGAATACAAGATAGCAGAACAAAATGGCGGCTTAAAATATTTAGAAATTTAGCCTGAAATAAACTACTTAATGAATTGTGTGCCATAACGAATTGTATAGAGATGAACTAGTAAAACTGTGGTACTAATTCAAGATGGCGAAACAAAATGGCGGCCAAATAAAATTTTTGTAATCTGAAAAATCACCCTAACAGGTTTTACATATCTTCTTATTTTAGCATTCCTAGATGCTAAAAAATATCTTTTATCAATTCCGTCGGTCCATCTGTCGCTTTGTCTGTCAATTCGCGGTATAGTTTAAAAACTACTTGTCAAATTGACTTCAGATTTTAGGCAAAAATTAAGGCTCATATGGGGATGATCTGGTTATATTTTGGTAAAAATCCAATATGCCGGAACAAGATGGTGGTCTAGTGAAACGTTAAAAAATTATTACCAAAAGAACTAATTATACAATTTACCTCAAATTTAGCAAGAAAATAAAGTGTTACATAAGAGTGAACTGGAAGAAAGCGGAAGAAAATGGCGGCCAAATAACATGTTAAAAAAATTAACGTACAAAAATCTTCTTATTCAATTGACTGTAAATTTTGGAATAAAATTAAATATGATATGAGAATAAACTGGTAAAATATTGGTAGGGATCTAATATATTGAAACAAAATAGCGTCCCATAAAAATGTTTGATAAGACAGTATATATATATATATATATATATATATATATATATATATATATATATATATATATATATATATATATATATATATATATATATATATATATATATATATATATATATATATATATATATATATATATATATATATATATATATATATATATATATATATATATATATATATATATATATATATATATATATATATATATATATATATATATATATATATATATATATATATATATATATATATATATATATATGTTTTCATTCCGGGTGTACATCCGTTCACTACTGTCGTTCTGAAAAGAACAGTTTTGCTGACGTTTCGCCAAAATCACATTTGGCATTTTCGAAGCTTTCTTTCTCGCGTCCGAATAGAGACTGAAGTGTTGGTGACTGCGACGCTTCCTTTTATACCCCCACTCGAGGCCGAAGGTCATATCTGCGCAGGCGTTGGTCGTTATTTATGTTTTCCGGATGGTGCTGTTGTGGTTGCGCTAATTGCCCTTGAGTTTTTGCGATTTTAGATTTGTCGATTATTGTCTTCCATACTGTTGGTAGTTTTAATGATTCGTTCCTTTTATTTAAATCACCTTGCTTTTCAATTTCTATGGCTTCTCGGATTATTCTGGTCTTATAATGTTCTATATTGGCAATCTCCCTACACCCATCGAAATTTATTTTATGGTCGGTTTCCTGATGATGTAGGAATAAAGCTGAGGTTGTTTGTTTATTTCTGATGCTGAGTTTATGCTCTTCCACTCTTGCTGATATTCGCCTGTTAGTTTGCCCTACGTACAACTTTTCACAGTCCTGGCACGGAATACTGTATACTCCGTGGTTTTCCAGTTTGATTTTGTCTTTTGGGTTTCCGAGTAGTTTACCTATAGTTGTTTGTGGCTTGTGTATTATTTGTATGTTGTGTTTCCTCAGAATTCTTCCGATTCTGTCTGTTGTGCCTTTTACATATGGTAAGACTACTCGTTGCTTTCCCGGTTCATATTTTTTGTTGTTCGTTGTTCGGGAAACCTGTGCATTAATAGCTTTCTCTATGGTGCGATTTGTGTAGCCATTTTTCTTTAAAGCACTAGATATTACCCTAAGTTCGTTTTGTCTCGTCTGTGTTTCAGTTAGTCGCACGGATCTAGATATTAGAGTATTTGCCACAGCTTGAATTTGTGCTGGGTGATGATGTGATTTTGCATTTAAATATCTGTCTGTATGTGTTGGTTTTCTATACACGGTGTATTGGAAATGTCCGTTATGTAGTTTTGTGACCAAAACATCTAAAAATGGTAGTTTGTTGTTTTCCTCTAACTCTAGAGTAAATTGTATTCTGGGGTGGATTGAATTTACGTGAGTCAGAAATTTTTCGAGTTCTGCATGACCATGTTGCCATATAATAAATATGTCATCCACATAACGAATCCATAATTTGGGTTTTAAACTTGCTTTCTCAAGAGCTTCTTTCTCGAAGTATATCATAAATAAATTCGCGACTACTGGTGATAGCGAGGACCCCATTGGAGCACCATCCATTTGTTTATACATTTGCCCGTTGAAAGAAAAATAAGTATTTTTGAGGCAATGCTCCGAGAGTTCTATTATATGTGCCTGGAAATCCTCGTTCATAGCAATCTTGTCCAATGCTTCGTCAATGGGAATACTGGGATATAACGATTTGACATCTAAGCTTGCTATGATATCGTTTTTTTCAAGGACGATATCTCGTATAATTCGAGTGAAATGCTCCGAGTTTTTTACAAATGAATCAGCTTTTTCTACAGTTGGTTGCATAATTTCAGAAAGGTGTTTCTCCAGTTTTTGTAGCGGCGAATTAACAGCGCTAACAATAGGTCTGATAGGCGCCCATGGTTTGTGTATTTTTGGTAAACCATAGAGTTTAGGACATCTGCTCGACTTTTCCCGTGGTATGATTTTTTGTTGAATTTCGAATAATCCGAGAAGCCATAGAAATTGAAAAGCAAGGTGATTTAAATAAAAGGAACGAATCATTAAAACTACCAACAGTATGGAAGACAATAATCGACAAATCTAAAATCGCAAAAACTCAAGCGCAATTAGCGCAACAGCAACAACGGAAAACATAAATAACGACCAACGCCTGCGCAGATATGACCTTCGGCCTCGAGTGGGGGTATAAAAGGAAGCGTCGCAGTCACCAACACTTCAGTCTCTATTCGGACGCGAGAAAGAAAGCTTCGAAAATGCCAAATGTGATTTTGGCGAAACGTCAGCAAAACTGTTCTTTTCAGAACGACAGTAGTGAACGGATGTACACCCGGAATGAAAACACATTGTATTTTTCCATCCGTGAAGGAGTAAAAATCAACATATATATATATATATATATATATATATATATATATATATATATATATATATATATATATATATATATATATATATATATATATATATATATATTGTTGTGGCTTGGTCTCTGAATATAAATTTGTTTTTTCGTAATCGGTACATGTAGAATAAATATTACAATTAGGAATATTTTGTAAATTATATTTATTGGCTAAGTGCATATGGATGTTTCTACATCTAGGTACTAATTTTGATTTATCTTTCCTTTATTATTATTATTGTACTATGTATTACTATCTATTATATTATTATTATATATTATTAATGAGGAAAGTTCTGGGTAAAGAAAATTTTTCAATTTTTTTGAATTGGGTGGCAGATTTGTATACATGTAATCCATTCGCTTCAAATTTTGCTCGCGTATACAGTTGGCGTGAAAATACAATTTGTCACTTTCGTACCTGAAAAATTGAACATGGCGGCACGAACGTGGCAAACAATTTGTGTAGATTCGATTAAAAATCGATACCTGGGGATGTTTTCGCTTTGGACAAATAAATTTTCTTTACACAACATTTCATAATTCAAAATGACGCCGACATAATTCAAAATTCGACTGAAAATAGGTATCTGGTGATATTTAAGAGTGCAAGTTAAAAAAATAAGTCGGTAATTAAACGAAAATGTGCACGATATGATACAACATAACAACTCATAATAATTTTTAAACAAATCTATCTAAAATAAATTCTAACTCAAGTTTGTAATACGATAATTTATTCAATGCAAAAAACCGCATTCGATGTTCTTAAACTATATCACGAATATGACCGCAAAATTTTAATTATTCCTACCCAGTGATCAGCATCAGTTTATATGGAAACTAACTGTATATGTATATGCCTTTGATATAATATGTATACTGATCTGCATTAACATTGGCGCTGGCCAAATGACAAAATGCGTAAAATACACTTTAACGTTTTTGTATTAATTTTATCTGGAATAAGAACAAGTTATATATTTGCTTCGAAGGCTGACATTTAAAACTTATATACAAAGACTAAATATTCGACGCACTTTCTAAACATAAAAAACAAATATTTAAAAGATCATGTTCTTATTGCACGGCCTTCTTTATACATAAATTAAAAATTAATAACTTCTCCGAAAGTCTTCTCATTTTTAGAGATTAGAGATTAGAATTAGTTTTTTATATTAACTTTTTACATTTTTGATCTTGAAGTTTATCTGTTTCGTTCTCTCCTATCTTTTTCTTTGCCTTCCCTGGTCTGTCCATTTCCAGTTATTATATACCTCTTATAACCTATTTTACTATGTTTTAATAGTTAATTTTTAACACACTTCTTTTTGTATTCATTTTGTTCTTGTTGATAATAAAAGAGCGTGGGCTTGTCAAAAGGTCTTTTTAAGTATTAAGGCCGTTTACAAAAAAAAAAATTTACAGGTAATTCAATATTTGAATCGAAAATGAAACTCCTCCTGATAAAAGAGGTCATAACTCTACAACGCACGCAACCTCGGAAGAATATAAAAAGGCCAAACAACCACATTATATTGGAGAATCAGTTCCAGTTCACCAATAAAATATGATTATCACGTAAAGTATTTCCAAGAAAAGTACAATTATCGGTTTGGTCGTCAAGTTGACACATGCTGTAAATGTGAACAACTTGGCATTTAAATAAAAAGTTCGTCACTTGGCAATTCAGCGAAAAGAGTCGTAAGTGCCGAGTTAATAGTACACAAACGCCGAGTAAAAAATTCTACACATACCTGAAAGGGTTTACTCCCACATGAACCGAAAGGACCCGGTGGCAGCTATGTTCTGTGACCTATCGAAGGCATTTGACTGCATGGATCACGTAATATTGCTGTTAAAGTTTGAAATATATGTGTCTAGAGGTTCTTCCCTATCTTGGTTTAGGTCCTTTTCGGTAGTTGTAGTCTGTCAGTGGTGAATTCTGGTAGGCGTTCGAGAGTCATGGGTATGTGGTATTCCACAAGGATCTGTGTTGCGACCCCTTTTGTTCTTGCTTTATATAAATGATGTTCACATTAAAATATCTTGAGAATTTAGCCTTTTTGCTGTCGATACGTCGGTTGTGTGACACCACAGGAGTACCAATCGACTAAAGAAAAATATCACAAATGACCTCACACATATTTACGATTGGTGCAGCTCTAATCAGCTGTCATTTAATATGGGTAAAACTAATGTGATTGGCTTCAAATATGATATGCAGGGTTTACGGTTGGGTGGTAGTCCTCTCAATGAGTAGCCAAGTGCCAAATTATTGGGAGTTTTAATCTATGGTGAACTTCGCATCGTGGATCACATATTGGGATTAAGCAAAAAACTCTCGTCTGGTTGTTTTGCAATTAGAACTGCAACTCTGTCTACTTTACACTATTCGAATATCATCCCAGGTATGGCATTCCATTCTGGGGTGTTTCCAGCCAGCAATACCTGAATATTTTATTTAATCTGCAGAAAAAGGCAGTCCGAACCATTCTTGGCATTACACCAAGAGAATCCTGCAGACCTTACTTTCTGTCTCAGAAAATTCTCACGCTTACGTCATTATTTATTCTAGAAACCACATCCCTTGATTTTAAAAATCAAAACGAATAAAATTTAGTAACGGATAACAAGGTGATTAAAATATTGCGGCTGTAATAAAATGTAACCAAGGAAATTATTAATTTTTATTGGACTACATTGAGTCACATGACACACGAATTAAATCCTTTACTTAATAAAACTATCAATGTGTAAAGCTTAAATACCGGCCAAAGCTTTTTCTATGTTTATTGCGATTTACGAAGGAGAAGCCGGTAAAGGCTCTTTTTTAGTGTACTATATTGAGAATGATATTCCATAGAAAAGCTACGATTATTTTGTGATAAATCCTCTAGGTAAAATACAAAATAAGACTCATACAATGATTACACGTAGTTTAGTTGAAACTAAAACATTTAAAATAGCTGAATATACCCTGTAATAGAGGTTTTGGATTAATTATCAAGAGATTAAAATAAAACAATTTCTGTGCATCATTACACGGAATTTATTATAACTGTCAGTGCAAGAGGTTTTCTGTTATGGAAGTCAAGAGCACCGACGTGTTGGATTTTAAAAAATGATGACCAACATTTTATAAACAGCTCGATTTCCAATGAAAACAATAAAAAGAAGATATCAGTTTATCCAAGACTCTTCAAACTTGGATATGTTGTTGCATCATCGTTCATTAATACTCCGTTTATAATACATACTTTTCAACTAAATATGTCTAACTATTCTGAAACCTTAACAGTAACGATATCAACAAGCAAACTGCAAAGAAACGAAAATTCGCCACCTAAAGCTTACTTTAAAGTATATTCCAAAAGAAGAAAAATCATCAAAATATTATCGACAATTGGCCAACCAAGAAAAGCCAAAACATAAAATAATATCTTTAGTTATGTTTTGTAACAAGTTTTTAAGAGAGTTTTGTAAATTTTGTTTATTAAAAATGTTTCTTTTCATAAGAATGTCTCTTATTTTTCATGTTAGTTGCTGAAAGGGTTCACGAACCATAGTCAAAGTCAAAGTCAAAATATGCTTTATTGTCCAAAGAAAAAAAATCTCAATGACAAAGCTCTTAAAAGTAAACAATTAAAATAAGCAAACTAAAATTATTAAAAGAAAACATTAATGTCATAAAACGTCACAGAATATAAAAAATCTTGAAAACAAAACAGCACAACGAAAAATGATCTTATCGTGATAGTAAATAACAGAATTTACACAATACACAAGACTGAAATATAATAAATTACCACATATACACCCCATCTAAAAGAAGTTCGATTAAAAATAAAAATAAAAATCTGCCTTACATATTTACACATCCACATAAACAAAATTCAAAATATAAGACGAAAAAATTTTTTTTTCAAAAATTTAATTATATTAAAAAAATTAATAATCTAATATTCTGCAATGTGCGATTAAAAATGTAAGTAAAAAAAAGAAAACGAGACCTCTCCAGGATATTTTTGCGAGTCACTCAAAACTTATAACTTACAACAATAAACGATTCTGATGTTTTGCATCGTTTAGAAGTTATTTAGTAATATGTACATTTTTCTCGACTTTTTTACATTTCCCTCACGCATTATGGCTCATGAACATGAAATTAGCTATGTGTGAACGGACGTTTTGCTAAATAAATCCCAAACGGTTCAAAATATAAAAAATTAATAGACCAAAATCTTGCCGAATAGAATACGATATTTAATTTAAATATCTCCCAGAATATAGGAGGAGTGAGCCAAAATGAAACAAATATTAACATTTTAACATTCGAATCGTTTGCAGATCCCTGTATATATGACTTTTTTCTTATTTTTGAGTTAAATCACCTTCCAAAGTTTTGGACAATTTAGACTCTGTATATACGGTGACCCATTTAGAAATTAGAAGTTAGAAGCAAGACTCCGTCAATTAGAGATATAATGCAAAATATGCTCGAAAATATGCGATATCTGGACGACCAAAATTTAATTTGAATATCTTGAAAAAAATTCACCTTTACACACAACTTTCCTTGTATTACGTATTACGACCCTTGATTTTTGACCAAAATTTGAAGTCAATCGGATAAGTAATTTTTGAGCTAGCTGCAAAGATCTGCTATAAACGTGGAGGATAACTTTTTCATGATTACGTTTACAATACTTCCTCTTAGGAAGCAAGTAAAAAGTTATAGAGGTAAGTCACTTTTCCGTGGCATTGGGTATAATAAATATGTAATCAGATCTGTTATTTTCTTATTAACAAACTGTAGACAGCATCTACTACAAAATTGTATGTTTCGGCACTATTTCAAAAGTCTAGATCGTACTTGTTTCTGAAATATTAGCCATTTTCAGGAAAATTCACAGACTTAAATGAAATGTCAGTTCGAAATTATTTGTATGCTACATTCTTAATAGTGAATATTTACTAGCGAATTTATAAACATTTAGATAAACGTTTTTATAAAATAATATAAAAACAAAAAGTTGTGGGACGATCTTATCATTTTTTCTCTTTCATTTTTTTGTCTTTGGCTTCAAATAGGTATAAAATCTCAATTTACTGCATGCTAAGACACTTTTTTAAGACTAACAAATAGGCTATAATTTATGTATGCTAATATACTGACCTGCATCAACACTGCAAAGCGCGCTGAACCAAACCAGTGAAATAACCGCAAAACTAAATTGCATCTTATGCACAATGAGTATCAAAATTAATAGCAAAAGTTACACTTTATGGTCTAAAACCAAATAAAATCTAGGCACAACACGATAAAAACGTTAACAAAAAAACCAAACATTGCCGTCAGAAAAAATCCATACATCCGGGTTACATTTCAAGTTGGTTCTGAAAGGTTCGTTAACACATTTGTTACCTTTTCATTCAAAAAAAGCTCTATTAAACCATGTATTTTAATCACGGGCACATTCGATACATTAATTAGGTTCTCGTATGTAAATTTAAAAGCATTTTAACAGCTGTACTGAAGACACTGAAGACAGAAGAGAAAGTCTGCTAGATCGAGTAATCTCCCACCAAAACATAAGTGATTTGCAAATGGGTACAATCAGCGGATAAAGTTGCGACTGTTATGCGGCAGGAGGACCAGCTGAAATGTATTAATACGAGTATCTTGAAAATAAATTAAATTTAGTTTAATTTCAACATTTTAATTAAAATAAAAATTAAAAAATTAATTTTACCTTGTTAATAATTAACTTAAAAATTTAGCAAATATGTTAAAACAAAGTTTAAATATTTAAATAAAAAAAAATATATATATATATATATATATATATATATATATATATATATATATATATATATATATATATATATATACCATTAGAAGGCTTCTTTGGGATTTGGTCTATGATTTGAAAATTTAACACTAAAACATTGTAAAACGGCGTAAATTTGGCAGACTAATTCTTCTTGCCTTTGTTTTAACAAAACAAACATTATTTCGGAAATTAAGTTCAAAAACAGCACCTTGTTAAGTAAAAAAATAAAATAGGACATCACTTACTTGGACATTTAGACAGACATAAAATTATAAAAGAATAGATATATGAAACACTTAATTTAAAATAAGTGGAACTGCAATTTAAAACTAATATATTTTATACTTATTTAACCCGTGTTAGGCAGATAATGGTTTAATACTGGGCTTTATGGAATTTGCCTTTAGAAGTCGAGCGTATCTTGTTTGTTTTTTTTGGTATTTTTTTCCCTATTTTATTTTCCGTGGTATTTGTATTGGGTTCCGTTCTTGCAGGGTTGATTGATTACAGTAGAGTTATCTAATTAGGTGTTTTTAGTACTAGAAAATATTAAGTTTCAATTAAATTATGATAGAGTTGGTTTAACCTTTAAAATCCCCTTTTTTGCGTGTTTGGTCTGTTTCTAAAATTTTTGTACTTTCATAGTTAAATGTATGGTGTAGTTGGATTTACTTTGGGACATTTAAATATATATATATATATATATATATATATATATGTATGTATGTATATGTTGATTCTTAGTCCTTCACGGATGGAAAAATTCAATGTGTTTTCATTCCGGGTGTACATCCGTTTACTACTGTCGTTCTGAAAAGAACAAACAACTATTACTTGGAAACCCAAAAGATAAAATAAAACTGAAAAACCACGGAGTATACTGCGTATAAAGCGGCCACAAAATAAATTTCGACGGGTGTAGAGAGATTGCCAATATAGAAGAACATTAGAAGACCAGAATCATCGGAGAAGCCATAGAAATTAAAAAACAAGGCGATTTGAATAAAAGGAACGAATCATTAAAACTACCAACGATATGGTAGACAATAATCGACAAATCTAAAATCACAAAAAAATCAAGCGCAATTTAAGCAACGACAACGGCACCATCCGGAAAACATAAATAACGACCAACTGCCCCGGGTATGGGTATAAAAGGAAGCGTCGCAGTCACCAACACGTCAGTCTCTATTCAGACGCGAGAAAGAAAGCTTCGAAAATGCCAAATATGATTTTTGCGAAACGTCAGCATATATATATATATATATATATATATATATATATATATATATATATATATATATATATATAAAGAATAACACGTGATAAATAATTAAAAAGTCATCACTTTCAATATCGGCATTGTACAATGTAACACAGTAAAGTTTCCAAGAGTCATTGATGTTATATTGTCATTCCCGGAATATTTTTCATTTCTTTTAGATATGTACATATATTTTTGGAAATACCGCGTTGCACACTTTGAGGATATTTAATCTAAGGATGCATTATACGCATTTTGATATCGCGAATATTCTCTGTAAGTCTATATACTGAGACGACTCTTTAAAGTCGAGGTTAAGCAAATCATTTTTAGTAGGTACCTTAGCTGGAGTACTAATTAGACACTGGCCTAGGAACCCCTTCCGATTTAGAGGGCACTTAATCAGTGGCAAAACAGGTAAAAGACGAAATTATTAAATGGGTAAATTGAGGACTTTTTTTTTTGATTTACCGTTGTATGAGCAGGGGCTTACCCACTCATGCAACGGATTTACTTACTTTTGAAAATGAGACCTTTTTTTTGCTCTTCGGTTTATTTTTAATGTCAATAATGTTTACTACTACCATCCCTGGTAAGAAGGGCCTCTAAGCCAAGGGTGTGCCTGTGGCCTCTTAGAATGCTTTATCCGCCTCTGTACCCAAGTACACACATTTTAAGAATTCTTACTTATTTAATGGTGATAAGGACTTTTATTATCAACTTTAAAGATAAAAGTATGATAATATCTATAACTAGCACGCCGTCTCGGCTTCGCCCGATTTTTCCCATACAAAACAAACTTTCAACCCCACTTTTTACACCCATATGGGATGAATTTTGTGGAATGCTGAAACCCGTGTAATTATTTTTATTGAAGATTACTTGTGCTAAATTCAAGTCAATAGACAAAGAATTACTTTTTCCCCGTACAAATTTTCATCCTCTATTTTACACTCTTACCGGTAAAATTTTCTAAAATCCTTTCTGATTGCTTCCTAAGGTTCCAATCGGGGTTGTTACCCAAAAATGTGTAAAAAAATTAGTTTTTTTTAGAAAAATTTTGTTAAAAATCTACGATGGTGGAATAAAATGGTGACGAAATGAGCGGTGAGGATATTACTAGATATTTTTTGAGGACATACAAACATAATAACATTTTGGTAAAAATCTAATCAATATTTTAAGAAACTTAACTGGAAATTCCCTCCTTTGTCTAAAAAAGTGAAAAAAAAACTCAATTTATACATGGGTTACTATATAACTACGTGCGGAACCTAATAGAGTAATTTTTCACTATTCTTCATAAAAGTATAAATTAATAACAAGGGAAGTTCCGGGTAAAGGAAATTTTCCGATTTTTTAGGAATATAATAATATATATTAATATAATAAAGGTAAAGTTAAAAAGTACCTCCATTTGTTAAAATCACTGGCGTACGTATGGGGGAAAGTATTGTTTGCATGATGCGCCTGCGTTATATCTATCTGGTCGAGGGGTAATCCACTGACGAAACTAGTGTAAAAACTCATTAAAATACCAAGAAAATACCCACAATTCTCACTCACAAATCCAAGAAAAAGACCTAAAAGTAAAGTAAATCGCAAGTCAAAAAAATAAAGAGAGATGTCAAATCTGACGACTCATCTTATCATGAATGGATGAGGACCTCGATGAGAAGTTAAATAATAAATATTCAACTTCGCGGGATATGTTATTACTAAGTTCCTCATCAGAAGACGAGCCAGAAAAAGATTAGAAACAAAAAGATTAGAAACAACAAGATTAGATGATGAAAAATACAAAATAAAGTTTTTAAAGTCTAAACTCGGTCAGTTCATACGGCATCGGACGGATGACCATTATACCGCAGAAAAACAATATATATTTTATGAATCAGTTGAGCTTATTGGTACTGGCAAAGTTTACTGAATAAAATATATTCAGTCAACTTTGGTACTGGGCCCTTTGAACTAAAGAGATGCGATTTTCCTAATATATATACATATATATATATATATATATATATATATATATATATATATATATATATATATATATATATATATATATATATATATATATATATATATATATATATATATATATATATATATATATATATATATATATATATTTTTTTTTTTAATCTGACACAGGGGCAAACTTCTTTGCGTAAAGGATAATTCCAAAAGTGAATTTATTTTAAGTATTTTATCAGTTTGTTTTCAAACTGTGAAATATTTTTTTTCAAATATATATAATCAACAGCAAAAGTTATGGTATGAGCGCGGATTGAACCCGCACCTCTGGATCTCTAGCCCATTGCTCTAACCAACTGGGCTATCGTACCACTGATATGCAATCCTTTTGAACTTGTACATATTCAAACCCATCAGTATCATAACCAGTGTTGATGCTGCCAAATATTCTAACCTTATGACGCGCTTTCCTGACGTTCCGGACGTCAAATCTGACAAAACAAACTGATAAAATACTTCTATTCAAAATGTAGCTTATACGGGCATAACGTAAAATTATAAATTTGCTAATATGGACGGTACCTAATAGCCACGTCAGATTTAAAAAAATATTTGTATTCTTTGTGCCTAATCCGGCAACGCTCACAATTTTTTTTTCAGGCATTTTTTCTTAATTGGACCAACCACTATAAATTCGTTTAAATATATCTTATATATAGTTTCAAAGAACAAAAATTGAACATCTTATAATAATTGACCTTGACAGAGCTTTTACATTGGTGAACGCGCGTAATAAATAATTAAAAACTAAAAATTAGAAAACATTTATTTATGTAAATTTATAATACGCGATGTCAATTTTTTAAAAGTTTAAATATCCTTAATATTTCTTAATATAATCATATATTATAAAAAATGCACAACTAAATAAATATATCTTATTATTACTTTCTTCACATGAAAAATGTAACGTTGCACTGTAATGATTTATTAAGTAGCAGTGGCGGCTTGTGGTGAATTATATTGGGAGGTCAATAACAAATTTAAAATAAGGCATACTTAAAATAAAAATCTTATCTTTAAATTCTCTTTAAGTTTAGGTCTAGTCTTCGTTCTATAGAATTGGAAAAATGCTGAATGACGCGTTCGTTAAAACTGCATTTTTATTAAAATCTCTAAGGGATTTTCTATAAGCTGTGTCTAGTTGAGTGCGAATATCAACACTTCCGACCGTAGCATAGTTCACCGAACATTTCATGTGATCTGCAGAAAACGAATGTTTTATTATTTTTTCTTTTAAGTCTTTAACACCGGTTTTGCACCATAATGAGTCCGACGAGTCCTTAGAAAACAACAAACAAACATAACAGTAAAATGAGTTAGAGGCTTCAGAACCACATATCCAATTAGCTAAATCGTACATACTTTTGCGAAAGTTTCGATGAACCTCTTTATTTTTGTCTTTACTAGTTTGTCGTTCTGGCAAATTACGACCACTTATCTTGAATTCGGTTATTTTCTCAAAATTAAGTTTGTTAGCACTCTTTAGTTGTTTAATTTTTTGCACTACCGACATTTTATTTCATCTACATTCACAACTCAAACCACTAGACCACCTTGAAATTGGTTGTTTTTGCAAAATTAAGTTCGTAAGCACTCTTTAGTTGTTTATTTTTTTGCACTAGTCACTACCAACATTTTATTTCCTATATATTTCCAACTCAAACATGGATCATAAAAATAAAAAAAATATATATTACAAAAACAGTATATAAATCAATTTTGATCGATTAAAAACGTTCTAAACAATATCGAGTTAGAATAACGACCGCGCGACCTCTGAACAATTGAACTTCTTGACCGATCGATCGACTTATGAGAAGAGACCGGCTGATGACCCAAATCGAGATTTCATATTCCATTTGCTATCATGTTCGGCTGCCGCTCGGTAGCTATGAAATCTTCGGATACTTTCGTCAAGCTTTAAGGTAAACAGGGCAATTCGGACTGCCCAGCCTAGCTTAGCATAGCCTATTTTATTATTCCTAAGGAACGCATCGAAACCATTCGAACCACCGCGCGCGGCTAATAGTGTAGCGTATTTAACTTTTCCCAAGGTTCTCGTTTTATTACAACTATTAGGAGGGACGGTCAAACGAATAATTTATTTCCTGAAATATTTTTGGGGGATCGTTGACTAAATGACCCTATGAAAGAGCCGCCACTGATAAGTAGTATAGGAGTTTATAAGAAATATTAATAGTGAATATGTTTTAAGAGTTGGGCACCAGTTCCTCCTCCACTACTTACTCTATTTTCTATAACAATGGAGTTTTCAAGTCTACGATATTGCAACCCAAACATAACAATTATTGTAATAGTGACTATATTTTGTTTTTTTAATAAATCGTTTAGCCTTGTTCAGAATGACTGTTATTTCAGTAAATTTAACACATCATAAGCAGCTTTTTTCTGCTCAATACGATAAGAGCATGTGGAAGTGATTGAAATAAATTTTCCAGCTTTCCCGCTAGATTAATGAGACATGTTTAAGACTTAGACCCGATTTTATTGTAATGTAAAATAAAAATATATAGCTCTATGCAGTAACGAGGTTTAATTTAGAATAAGGCCCAACTTGACAGTCATAGGTTTAAGGCGACATATGAAACAATAGAACACATAATTTTTCTAATGTCACATTTTCAAAACATGACATCACATAAGTAAAACCTAACAAGCGAAAATTATTAATTTTATTCTTGCGATTTTTCATCTAAACCTTTTTAGAGAATTTTGGAATCAATAGTCACATTGGATAAAGGATTTGAATAAAGGAAAAAAAAGTAAACCACAAAAAAAAATTGAAAATACACCGAGAAATACCCCGAAAATAATTGTAATTGTAACTAAAGGAAAGTAGTGAAAATACAATACTACAAAAACTAGAAAATAAAGGAAAACACTTCAAAAATTGAGAAAATAAAAAAATGGTGTACAGATTTTTCGTCAGTGGATTCCTCCTTGATGCTGGTACTATATATATAGGGAATGCAAAAGAACATGTTTATTAAAAAAAAATGTCCTATGTGAACTGCAGCTGTTTGAACTACTTTGTTCCTCGCCTTAACTATAATACTTTTTTATTTTCGTCAACATCTTGATTCGTGTGGAAACTATTTTTTTTTGGTGTGTAATATTTAATAGGTAAACTTCTCCTTTCTCATTACATCTTGATACATAGAAAGTAGTAAGTATTTTGTTGTTGTACTGACCCAGCCCTTACCTGATGCCAGCGCCAGGCCACATTCTCTTCTTATACGTACATCACTCGTACGTACATCACTCAATACTCCCCCACCTGTCCATAAAATTTAATATTAATAATAATATACAATAATTTCAGTTAATTGTTATAACTGCAAAACGATATATCTCCGATCTTGTGATTAAAATTCCGTAACCATTTTTAACTCTTTCTATAATTCTATTGTTGATTATGACGCAACTGTTAATTCTTAAAGTGTAGTAAATTCAATTAGCAATTTGTTGTTAAAACATCGATAAACATATGAATGTAGGTTTTTTCAGGCCTATATATACCACTCATATTGCCTTTTCATTATGAAAATCGCTCTTTTTATTTAATAGTTCTTTTACATTAAATTTTATTGTGGAACGGGAATCCATGAATGATTTGCCTAGATTTTTTTTTTAAATCTGTACCTAGAAATCAGTATCGTGATTGACTGACTGACTGACAGACAATGCACAACGATGAACCAAGAGATTTGAAATTTGGAGAAAATTTATGATATCACTTTGTTTTTAGAATCATTGGAATGCTTGAAATATTCGTTTTTTATTGAGTTTTTTATTTCTTTCGTAAAAGGGAAGTATTTTAATTGCGAAGAAAATCACCCCTCCCAGGTTCTTACAGATCTTCACGCTTTAGGATCCCTAGATGCCAAAAACATGTCTTCTCAATCCCGTCGGTCTGCCTGTTGGTCGTCTGTTCGAGCCATAGCTAAAATACTACTTACCCGGTTGACTTCAAATTTTGGTCAAAAATTGAGGGTCATATAGGGATGACCTGATAGCATTTGGTAAAAATCCAATAAGGCGAAACAAAATGGCGGCTTGTCAAAAAATAAAATATTACTTAAAAACCACGTATCTAATGTTTCTCAAATTTTGAACAAAAATCAAATATTATGTAGGAATCATTTGGTAAAATTTTGGTACGAATCCAAGAAAATAAAATATTTAAGCTCGAAAAACTACTCAATGGATCGATTTCAAATTATGTGCCATAAGTAATTGTGGTATAAAGATTAACTAGTAAAATTGTGATACTTATTTCACATTGGCAGAAATAATTCCGTCGATCTGTTTGTCAGTTTGCGACATAGATTAAAAACTACTTACCAGATCGATTTCTAATTTTAGTCAAAAATTAAGGGTCATATGAGGATGACCTGATAATATTTTAATAAAAATCTAATGTCTGAACAAGATGGCGCCCTGGTGAAACATTAAAAAAATTATTACTAAAAAAATTAATTATCCAATTTACTTCAATTTCGCACAAAAATGATGTGTTACATAGGAATGAACTGATAATATTTTGGTATGAATCCAAGGTAGCAAAACAAAATGGCGATCTAATAAAATAATAAAAAAAACAGCCTGAAAAACTTCTCATTAAATTAATTTCAAATTTGTGCGAGCATTAAGGGTGGTATAGAGATAAACTGTTAAAGTTGTGGTACGAATCCAAGGTGGCGGAATAAAATGGCCGCTCTATTAAAAGATTTAAAAATTCAGCCTGAAAAACTACTTAATGGATTGATTTCAAATTGTGTGCCACAACTAATTGTGGTATAGAGATGAAATAGTAAAATTGTGGTACTAATTCAAGATGGCAGAACAAAATGGCGGCCAAATAAAATGTTTCTAACTTAGACAAGGAAAGAGAGAGGACGCGTAACACCCGTTTACGGCGCTGGCGCAAATTGAAGCAGAAATTCATTACAATCGAGATGTCACCACAGTTTCTTTTGTGGATTATTCAGCGGAAAGTGTGTTAAAAACTATAAATTTTGTGTTAGAAAAATGGTGGTTTGTTGTGCTTACAACTGTAAAAGTCGGAGTGACAGAAAGGAACCTGAAGTTACGTTTCACAGGTGAGAAATAATAAAGTAATTTCTCAATTGCATTTAAAAAACCATTTATCTCATGTTCTAAGTAGTTATTTGGTATAATATTTTAATATGATCTAACAGCTGACTGATTTCACGATACTGCGCAGTGTGGGACATAAACATGACTATTTTCATTCATGATTACCTAATTAAGTATTCATAATTGGGTTAATCTCCTCGAGTAAATGTCATTTGAGCAGTGGTGGCGTTCATATATATTTTAATAATTACGCTTATGAAAAATTGTTTATTACTATATTTTTGAACCATAATGTTAATATTGTTATTATTAACTTTGTTTAATATTATTTTATCTAATTACTATTAGTTCTGCAATAGGAAAATTGGTTTATTTTGATAATAAAACATGTTCTTTTGAAGTTTCACATAAGTTTTTTTTTAAGATTTCCTACAAATCTGGTAAGGCGAGAACTTTGGGTTCAGAATCTGAAACTTGCAGACTGGTCTCCAACAAAGAATCACAGACTTTGTTCCAAGCATTTTGAAAAAAAATTCTTTTATCGCATTGGCGAAAGAAATTGTCTTTTGGATGAAGCCGTACCGACAATATTTCCAGAACTGCCCAAATATATGCAACCAAAAAAGGTAAAGTATAGTTTTTGTAACTATCCAAATAACATTGTTTGATTAGTAGAAGTAATTGCTATATTTTTTTTACTTTATTATATAATTTATAAGGTATTTAATATAATATTTATTGTTATTTACTATTACTATAGTGAATTTCTCTTTAATGGTAGGCAAAATTTAATAATTGTTCATGTTTAAACAGTTACACAGTAATACCTCTCTGATATGGAAATTGGAGTATATTTGATTGATAAAACAATATATATGCCCTTAAACCACAATTTCTAAACCATCTAGTTATTTATGCCTAAAGTGATATATAAAGTATGCCAATTACAAATCATAACTATTTATAGATGTTCAAGATATAAACCTATTATAAACCAAATGTTGAGTTAAAGTGGCACAAAAAACTACAATAACATTTATATAACACACATTTTTTAAAGAAATATTAATGAGACTTGATTACCATTTTATATATTTTGGTTGGAAAAAATGTTACTAATTGGTGTACTGCATATTATTTGACTGGGTGTCCCATTTTCGTAGGTTTTACGGGGTTTCCAGCTTATGAGTAGAGATAGAGAGATGCGGTTTTCGCGACACCGTGCTACTTTTCGATGAAACTAAAGAGGCCGCAAACAGATTTGCCCTAACCATTTTAGTTTCCGTGCTACAGGGTGATTTTGAAAATTTGTCATTTTCGGACACCCCCTGTAACTCAGCTATCGTAAAATATATTTAAAATGTTTCAACTGGTATTTATAGATTTTTTCACGTAGAATTCAGTGGCATACTCAGATTTTTGCTGAGAGTCATAGTTTTTGACATATTGGCATAACCTACTATTTTTTAAATGGGAGACCCTATATATTATTTTTTCATCTTATTCTTCGTGTCGAGAGCTTTTCAAAAATATACCATAAGTCATATTTATTTTCATAAATAACATGAAAAAATGCATTTTTCTTTAAACGGATTTATGGCATAGCAGATCAATCGAAATAAGAGAAGGTGGCTGTGGTAGCCATGGCAACGCCAACAAAAATATGATCAGGCAGCCATTACTGCTGTCATTTTTGGCATTATTGCGTTTAAATTTTTCTTGACGTCTATTATCAGAATATGATATGAACGCGTGTTTTATATTGTCTAATGAAGATGCAGATCAGGCGGCAGAGCTTTATCTGAACAGGTTAGTTCTTTTTTATCTTCCTGCATTTTGACTTTATTGGTTCGCTTTATTTTATCTTAGATATCCCGAGAGAAGACAACCAGAAAAAAGAATTTTTCAAAAAATTCAAAATAATTTTTGCCAATATGGATCTTTTAACAAGCCTCGATCGCGAACTTACAATAAAGACAACGAAGAATCTGAGGTCAACGTTTTAGCCCTCGTTCAGACAGCTCCTGAAACATCTTGCAGGAAAATAGACGAAGAGGCGAGTGTACCGAAAACCAAAGTGCAGAAAATTTTGAAAAAGCACAAATTCAAACCCTATAAATACAAACTTGTGCATCATCTGCATCCTGGTGATGCAGAGCGCAGATTGGAGTTCTGCAACTGGTTTATAAATATGAAGGCAGAAGATATCGATTTTGAAAAAAAGATTATTTGGTCAGACGAGGCACATTTTACTAGTTCAGGGATTTTAAATAAATAATAAATATTTTAATAATAAATTTTTCCTAGGGAGCGTCAGGGCAGATTTGGATTCAATGTCTCCTGTTTTATTTTCAGCCGAAAAATAGTTTACCAAATATATGAAGGAAATCTGAATTCGATTGGTTACGTGCGAATCCTAGAAGACGCATTAGGAATTTTGGATGATGTTCCCTTGGCTCAACTAAATAGGATTTATTTCCAGCAAGACGGAGCTCCAGCCCACAATGCCAGAATAAGTCAAAACTGGCTTAACGACCATTTTCCTGGAAGATGGATAGGAACACACGGACCTGTTCGATGGCCACCACGATCCCTGACCTCTCAGTTTTAGATTTCTTTTTGTGGGGTTATTTAGAAAACAAGGTTTATGTAAGGCGATACGAAAACTTAGAACAACTAAGAATGGCCACCGAAAACGCTTTTGCAGAGTTACAAAGACAGTCATTTACAATAGAAAATGCATTAAAAAGAATTTTTAAAGTTTGTCACACTTGTAGGACACATAATGGTCTACAATTTGAACAATATTTGTAGTTTTAATGAAATTATAATTATTACCTTTTACCTACTTCCTAATTTTTTCTGTTGCTGTTACTTTGTTATTTCGTTAATAAATATTTGTTAACTTTTTCCATGGCTCCACAGCCACCTTCTCTTATTTCGATTGATCTGCTATGCCATAAATCCGTTTAAAGAAAAATGCATTTTTTCATGTTATTTATGAAAATAAATATGACTTATGGTATGTTTTTGAAAAGCTCTCGACACGAAGAATAAGATGAAAAAATAATATATAGGGTGTCCCATTTAAAAAATAGTAGGTTATGCCAATATGTCAAAAACTGTGACTCTCATCAAAAATCTGAGTACGCCACTGAATTCTACGTGAAAAAATCTATAAATACCAGTTGAAACATTTTAAATATATTTTACGATAGCTGAGTTACAGGGGGTGTCCGAAAATGACAAATTTTCAAAATCACCCTGTAGCACGGAAACTAAAATGGTTAGAGCAAATCTGTTTGCGGCCTCTTTAGTTTCATCGAAAAGTAGCACGGTGTCGCGAAAACCGCATCTCTCTATCTCTACTCATAAGCTGGAAACCCCGTAAAACCTACGAAAATGGGACACCCTGTACAGTACTAAAAATTTAACAAATCAAATTGTTGCAGACAACAAAGAGATCTCATGAACAAAATATTCAGAATACTGCCTCCACATCAGCAGTAGCTTCTACATCAAGTAGTACCCTGGAAGATATCCATCCAGAGACTCCTAGGAAAAAAAACTACGTCAACAGCTATTTAGGGAAAGGGTAAAAAGTCAGCAAAAAACAAAGAAGATAAAAATCTTGTCGCAGAAAGTACGAAGGTATAAAAAGAAGGTTTTGTCATTGAAGCAAATCATAAAACATTTAGCTAGTAAAAATTTGATAAGCTCAGAAAATTCTCTATTACTTTCCAACATGTCTGGAATAACCAAAGAACTGCAAAAACGTAAATTGAAAAAAAATGCTAAATATTCTCCAGAATTAAGAAAGTTTGCAATAACGGTCAGTTTTTTTTCACCTAAAGCTTATGATTACATTCGAAAAGTTTTTGATACTTGTCTACCCCATAGGAGTACCATAGGAAAGTGGTTTAAACGCGGAACCAGGTTTTACCAAAGAGTGTTTTGACACTTTAAGAAAATATGTCCAAATATCTGATAGACCTACTCTCATTGCACTTGTTATTGACGAAATTTCAATTCGAAAACAAGTGGAATGGGATGGGAGAAAGTTTCATGGAGGTAGACTTGGACGATGATCAAAATGCAGTAGCAAAAGAAGCTTTTGTTTTAATGGCTGTTTGCATAAATAGTACATGGAAAATACCAGTAGGGTATTTTTTTGTAGACGGGTTAACTGGCATGCAAAAAAGTTCCCTTGTGTCTCAATGCATAGAATTAATTAAAGAAACTGTGTTCATGTATTATCATTAATGTGCCCATGTATTATCATTAACTTTTGACGGTGCTCCTTCGAATGTCGCAATGGCAAATCTTTTAGGCTGTGTCACAGAACTGCAAAATATGAAAACATATTTTACAATTCGTAACAGCAATATTTTTGTTTTTTATGATCCATGTAATATGTTTAAACTAGTTAGAAATACATTCGGAGAGAGCAAACAATTAGTAGATGGTCAGGGGAATTTAATTAAGTGGCAGTACATAGAAAAATTAGAAAATTTACAACAATCTGAAGGACTTCATTTAGGGAACAAACTTAGAAAAGCCCACATCAAGTTTTTTAAGCAAAAAATGAAAGTTAGATTAGCTGTCCAATTATTAAGCGAATCAGTAGCAGATGCTCTAACTTTTTATGAGGAAACTTTAGGCCTTGAAAAATTTCGTGGTTGTAAGGCTACAGTCAATTTTATTAAAATGTTAAATAATATTTTTGATGTATTAAACAGCCGAACCCTTGCTGCACCAAGATATAAAAAACCCATTTTTAACAAAAATATATTCCAAACTAGAAAGTTTATTTCTGAAGCAATTGATTATATTTCAACATTAAAATTTACAAACAATCAATTACTAAATACATTCCAAAAGGAAAACGGGCTTTCTAGGTTTTATAATATCTTTAAAAAGTGCCTTGCTGATGTATGATGAAGCAATTTCAAAAAATTATCTTGTTTACCTTCCATGTTATAAAATTAGTCAAGACCATCTTGAACTATTTTTTTCATCCATAAGATCAAGGGGTGGTTGGAATAATAATCCTACCTGTAGACAATTTACGGCTGCTTACAAACGACTTTTAGTCCGAGCAGAAATTCGTGAAGGGGGAATGGGGAATTGTATTCCCTTAGATGACATACCTATACTAGTGGGATCAAGCAGGTTTGAAAAACCAGAACTCAATATTGCACCAGCTGATTTTCTCCCAGAGGTATCTGAAAAGTATCCAATGTTGCAAAGCATTTTGGAAGATCATGAATATATAATGAATACCCATGTAATTAGTAAATGTTCAAAAGAAATTATAATTTATATAGCGGGTTTTGTATCACGTAGGTTACAATCATTAATTAAATGTGAAATGTGCATACAATCTTTAATTGGGGAAAAAGAAAATTATTTAAACTCCTTAATTTCCCAAAAAATCGAGGTAGATTAACATATCCCTCTAAAGACGTAATAGAAATTTGTAAATTAAGCGAACATTTTTTGCGAATTTATGAGCACAATATCAAAAAGAAGAATTTTTTAAGTATCTTAAAAAGCAAAATTATGTTTAGCTGCATACAATCAAAATATTTTAATTATTTAAAAGAACATGCATCAGAAGGTACTACAAACCACTTATATTTTTTGATGGAATCTATCATTTTACAGTATTTAAATATTCGTTTGCATTTTATAAGTAAAAGGCAATCTGAAGTAGTAGATCCCATCAGAAGTCAATATACCAAGCTAATTTTGTTTAAGGGACAATAACATTTATTGTATTGGTTTAGCTTTAGTATTTATAATAATGTATATAATTTTTTTAGTTTTAAGTTTTTTGTAATTGTATTTAGTATGTAGAAACCCTGTAAAATATTTCAGCTATATGAAATAAAATATAATGTAATTAAATTATATACCTAGTTTTATTTCAGTATTAAGATATATAGACAGTATAAATACATAAAAAGCAGAATAGCGAAATACTAATTTTTCCAAGATAATTTACATTACAAAAATTTAAAGCTAACAGGCGCTCGGTAAAAGTTTAAGCAGATTTTAATTTTGCACATGGTTTTCATTTTGATAGAAAATAAATTGCATTTTCGTCTAAAGTCCTCTTACTTATCACCTCTTTTCATATATGCGTCGGTGAACCAAAACGCTAAATAAGTTACATCACAAAAAATGTACATTTATTTCTAATATCAATCATGTGATACGCCACTGAGCAAACATGCGTGGTGCCAGTTGGCCTTCAGTAAAACAGCTGGCGTTATCCGTCCCCTCTCTTTCCTTGTCTAAGGTTTCTAATCATGGAAAAATCACTCTCTCAGGTTTTATATATCTTCACGCTTTACCACCCCCAGATGCCAAAAAATATGTTTTATCACTTCCGTCGGTGTGTCTGTCAGTTCGGGGCATAGCTTAAAAATTGCTTACCAGATTGCAGGTGCAAAATGTGGCAAAAATAGGGCGTGTAAAAAATAAAAAAATACATTAAAATATATTAATGTAATAGCCATTTACAGAGTTACAAAATATACAAATTTCACAAATTTTGTTTGCACTTGCAGCACATCTGGCTATGCAAATGTTTTCTGAGCTTTGTGTTAAAAAATGGCTGTGCTTACTGTACCACAGACAAACTTGAAATATTGTTGTCAGTACCTATTTCTAGGAGGGACCTTCAGATACGCCTTTTTCTCATATCTCATGTATGGAGGCGGGTTTGTCCGCGTTCTATGTTTGATTTCATATTAACGGATCCATCCAAATGCCATCGTTGCCACCTCACTTACATACCTAGTGGGTGCAGTAACCTTCATCTATTAAAATACATCAATTAGTGTCAATAACAAACTAAAATATAACTCCAATCATCTGAATAACTATATATTTTGGTAGTTTGGTGCTATACAGCAAGTGACAGCATCTCCTGCTATTTTCTACATCAACTCTGAGATGTCACAGGGCAATTAGAAAGGATTAACTAATCAAACAATATATTTTTGTTAATCAGAAAATCCATACCTACTCGTGTTGCTCAAATTTGTAAATTGTAATTGTATGTTTGATTTATTATAATTAATGGCTTTGTCAACACATTTTGTATTTGATAATAAAGCTATATTTTGACTTTGAATTTGACTTACTCAATTTTTAAATTGGTGTTTAAATCTTATTTCTTACTAAAGACTGTTCTTCCATTAAAAAAATCAGGATCATAGGCCTTTCAAATGAAGTACGTACTACTTCATCCCACTCTCCAATAATTTATTCTAGAGACTGGTATTTACAACAATTAAACCACAGGTGGAATTATGAAGTAAACATTAGTGGCATTCCAATGCAGAAAGTGGAATCACTATGTAGAAAAGTGGGATTACCACGTAGACACTGAAATTATGGTGTATACATTTTAAGCTGTGTTCCCTTGGCTATTTATCTTTCATAACATTGCAACAGAATTTATCTTAGTATTAAATCACTTTAAAGAGGGTGTAATAAGTTAGTTAGAATAAAATACTGATTGAGTACCAAATAGGTAGATATATTTTATTAAATAATTACACCTTAAATAACTATGACATTTATGTCTTACTTAAAATACTCCTCAGCTCTGAACAATTCCATTGTAGGACTGGCAGTTGTTTTTTTATCTGTTGTCTTTTTCTGTATAAAAATACATAATTACTGATAAATTAAACTAGTATATAATACAAAAATGTTTGAAAATGCAGATTTTACCCCAGACTTACAAAAGGCAAACCAATTTAAAAGCACTAAACATACTTCGATCACACACTTTATTTATTTATTCAGATTTCATCCATAAAGTCATACTACTGACAAGTTATTTCTCACTTAACTTCTTAAAAAAATGATACTAAAATTAAGGCTGTTAGAAAAATAATTTAAAATGAAATGAATTAATTACAAGGGCATTTTTTTTAACTTCAATTCTTATTTTATTCAGCAACCCCAAAAATATCTTAGCAGCAGTATAATGAGAGCCCTTCTTTGAAGAAGTGATACCTGATCACCAGAAATACTGAGGAAATATTGTTAAACATAGTCATAATCGATGTCATAACAGATATATTGTTTGTTCATCGCTATTACTAAAAAAAAAGAAGATTCAACAGCATCCTCAACGGCATCCTATTTCATTGATTAATTGAAATGCTAGTGTTTATATCATACTATTTGAACTATAATAAAATTTTCTAAAAATTTTTTGTACTTTTTTTATCTATTACATAAATCTTCGACAAACATTTCTTTAAGCACACTAATTACTGCTATATGTACAAATCACACCCGAATCTAGGGATGTCACCTCTTTGAAATAAAAATATAGGACATTAAAACATATACTTATATATTTTTATAGCATGGCTTTCCCAGAAATATAGCAAAAAAAAACCAAAGTTGCATTGTATTTCAGTTTAAATTGTCAATCAACAAGGCAAGGCCTAAAAAAATAGCTTTCAAGGCTCTGACATTTTAATTATTTTAATAAAAATGTTCCAAAATTTTCAGTGAAATATAGAATATATTTCATTGACTTCTTGATATAGGAGGATCCTTTTAAATATAGAGCAGATGTCAACACTATCTCATTTAGTGTTTTGACTGTGTGCAATAAAGATGCATTGTGTAACAGAACCCAAAAATCTGAAGATATTTTGAGATTGATAAATAAATAATTTTATTAAATAAATGAAATTTAAGATTGAATTCAATATGACACATATAAAAACATACATAAGCCAGCATTGAATTTAACCAACATTTAGCTGGGCCAGGGTTCCCTGACAAAATAGAACCATTTAATCTAGTAAAACTGGAAAGATTTTTTTTTTGATATTTTATATTTTCAAAATGGACTTAATACTTACAAAAAGAGGTGTAAGAATATTGGTCACTTTTTCGGTAACTTTATTAGTAGAATCCGGCAACCCCATTTTGACTTCTCCCTCCTCAATTTTTGATTCTAGGGTGTCCAGATTGGATTTGATATGAGCTATCAGAAATTCTGTACTGTCAATTTTCTCACACAAGTCATCAAATTCAACCTTATAGTCAAGTATAGACTTCAAAATATCTCTTGAATCTTTTACGTCTGGCTGTATGAAAGACAACATAGTTTCGAACTCTTCAAGTCGGGCTAACATGGCATCTATATCTTTTTGTACTGGTTCGATCTAAAATATAGTAAAAACTGCAAGTATCACCTAGTAGGCATTAAATTATTTAGATGAAATAGAAATTAGTATAGAAAAACAGGTTTAAGAACTAAGATAGCTAGTAAGTATACACCTTAATAAACCAATTTTTATAAAATCAAATTTGCAAGTATCACCTAATAAGCATTAAATCATTGAGATGAAATAGAAATTAGTACACAAAAAGGTACCTAGTAAGCATACACTTTTATAAACCAATATTTTTGTAAAATTGTAATTGTAAAAAAATAGTTGAACTAGACCCCTTTAAATTTAATTTTTAAACTGGGTCCTCTTCCATAGATTTAAAACTATGGCTCTACCTTGTTGTCCAAATTTGTGTTTGTTAGATATTTGCTGTAGTCTTTAGCAGTTTTTTGTATAATATTCTGATTTTTCATTATAGTTTTAATTTTGACTTCAAAAATTTAAAATATTTGTAAATAAATAAGAAACAAATGTCAAAAAAAAACTGATTCCGATTTCCAACGAATAGTTCCGAATTTCGATTCCACTCAGTGTTACCACTGCTCCGACACAAAAATATCCTCCATTCCTCTCAAAAAATCCGATTTTTATCCGATTTTTGTTCGAAAACCTCCCAGACAGGGATGGAAAATAAATTAGCTGAAAACTTGTCGATAAAATTAAATTATCGGTAGGTATGCCCTAAAAAAATATTTTTAATTAGTAATAAATATGTAGACCATTTATTAACTATTTTAAAAAATTCTGTATCTATTGTTTTTTTAAATTGCTGCTCGGAATTAGGGGAAAATATTCCAGTTAAACTATCACCTTTGATTAAAATGATCAGAACCTCAAATATTGTATATTTTACAGTGATGCCATATTCTTTCATGATTCTTTACAGCAAACCTAACCAATCCAAGCCTAACCTAATATATATTTTTGACTATAGATTTTGGTTAAAAAAATATAAAAAATGTCACGGCCTACACGGGACGGGGATCCATTGTATTCAAAGTTGAATGCCTTGTCACTGTTCCACGGTGAAAGTTTAAAGAACTTTCTCTGATATCTCTAATAATTAAGCAACATGCCGCCATCAGCACCACTGAATATACATGATTTATGCGTTCTTGAAATAATCTTCAATATGTCCGCACCCTAGATGTCCGCATTAGAAACGTGACCGAAGTTGGCCAATCAAATTAGCAATTGTATTCCGGATCCGTGCCGCTTGTGTTTATATAAATTTAGTATAAACCACAGTCTTACCCAGGTACTTGAAAAAAAGTATGTACAGGTAGAATAATACAAAAACTAGGAATAAAAGTACAAGGAACAAATAGCATTTTTTTATACATAAAAAAATCAAGGAATAACCAGTGTTGGCTATTTGCTTCGAACATCCAAACACTCTAAAATCTGCAAACAAATATAATAATGGTCTGGTGGACCAGCACTCCTCTCTCATTTCTTATTTATTGCCATTTAAACAACGCGTTAGAGAAGGATAGCAGTCCTAAATAAAAAGGGAATACATATGTGTCAGGTTCGCCACCCGTTTTATTAGGGAGGAGAAAGAAGTATCGACTCGACAGATATTGCGCAGTTGCCGGCTATACCTATTTATCTTCAGTCTTCCCGGAATTTTTAATAAATTTCTCGATTGTCATCCCTTATTTTATATAGTTTACATATATTAGAACACAAAAATCCGCCAAATATCCACTTTTTAACAAAATATCCGAAAAAACTCCGAAATATTTTAAAATCCGAAAAAAATCCACTCACTCTGAAAAAATCCGCAAATCGGATTTTAATCCGCTAATTGGTAACACTGATTCCACTGTTGTACAACTGCTCAAACAAGTCGCGGCTTACGAAAAAGAACTTTTTCTTCTTTTTCGTTAAGCCGCGGACAAGTTGTCTAAGTACAACTATAAAATCAATGATACCAACCAAAAATAGCGCATTCACCATGCATTGCCTGAATTATAACGATTGTCTCAGCACAGTAAAATTTTAGTCCGTATTCCTCCGTATCCCTGTCCTTGTTTATAGATATGTAAAAAAGGTCCATGTAGTCTAGGTTATCTAGGACTAGTTTTAACCTATTTTAATACAGATACATTTTTTTTACATCATCTCAAAAAAATGTTTACTTTTCGCACAAGTAAGGTAAATAGCCATTTGTTTTTGTAGTACAAAAATGTGTGCCCTTCTGCTACTGCTAAATCTAACTTAAAGTAATTATTATCCAGTCTCAAAACAATTCAATGTTACCCAAAAAACTAATTACTATTAAGAGTTAACACATTTATCATACTTATAGTTTCACAACGTATTGTTGGGTAAAACTTTACCAATGAACAGCAGTAAAAATTAAGATAATAGCGTTACTTGAGGAAATTACTTTTCCGGTAGGTGCCATGACCGATAAGAAATTCACTCATCAAGCCAATCAGAGTGAATGCAAATTTTTAGATAAGGCTGGCAACGTTTCATATATAGGAAAAAGGAAAAATAACCTATGGTATATATTGCTAAAAGTAAACACCGAAGTTAAATGCAATATGCAATCTAACAAAAACAAATTCCCTGAAAATATGGCAGGACCTTGCACGACCGATTAGGTCATATTAATTTCAAGGCGATAAACGAAGAAATTTAATTTGCAACATTAACCTGATATGTAAAGGGAATTGCCTAAACTCAAACTGACTCAAACAAATAAAAGTTACATGTATTGCACCAAGTACGAATCATCGAATCTTGAATGACCCATTGACGGAAAATGTTAACGCAAAATGAGCGGACAATTAATCTCATTCTAAAGAAATTTACAAAAGTTTCCTGTCATAAGAGGAAATCAGAAAATCAGATTAATCTTAATGTGGCTTTAAGATTACCCATTGCCGATTCTAACGGGTTTTGGTACTAGCCTCAGAGCCGTTTCTAGGGGTATGAGAGCGGCTGTACTAGTAGGGACGCCGCGCCGATATTACTAGGGGGCCAAAATGAGGTATTTTTGCAAGCCCTAGCGCTAGTAGAAACTGTTTATTTACCATATAAATCGACTATTTCGTAGCAGCTTTTTTGGCGGTTTGGCTCTTAATTGGAGGAACTTAAGTTATAATTTAACTTTGATTTAGTTTTGATTTTTCTAATAATTTGTACAACTTCTGAAATCCGTTCCACAGAAAGGTAAAATAGAATTAAAAACCCTGGTGATGACTAGAGAAGGTTTCGAAATAGAAAAGGATTTTTTTCTCTTAATATAATGATTAATTAAAAAAATTTTGTTCAACTGACAAGTGGGATCTAGTGGATAAACCGGTACGGATTCCATATGAGGTAACAAAATGGAGGTGTGCGTCAATATAAAAACTACTTATTAAATTTATTTTAAATTATGCCTAGAAAATCATGTCTGGCATAAGCAGAAACTTGTAAAATATTAGTAGGAATCCAATCTGATGGAACAAAATGGCCCACAATAAAATTTTTTGAAAATACAGTATATACACGTCACTAAATGATTTTGTACAAAACTAAACTGGGTCATACTTAGGGTTGCCAGATTGGGTTGGCTAAATTCCGAAATGGATAACAAGGAAGAAAAAAAACAAACGGCGAAAAAAAATCAGTTTTTGTTGTACCCCTCCCGAATCCACGCTTGAGGGAATAGTATGTGAAAACAAAATCAAAACAAATCATAGTCAAAATTAGTTTTATTGACCTAAGCAAAAAAAACTTAAACGAAGCTAAATAATTAAAAAGACATAAACAAAAGTAAATAAATCAAAACATATTAACAGAGGTAAACTAAGATTAACTAAGATTACTTATATTTATCGTTGGACTTTGCTACTTTTAAATTTTTTTGGCCTTTGGGACTATTTAACAAAGATAAAAATTCTTAGCAGGACTCGCTAAAATTAGTTCGAATTTGTAGCTTAGCATTCACAGGGTCCAAAGACATTCGATTTCTCTCTCTTTTATCCACAAATTATTCATAAGGCTAAATATTCTCCCACAAAAAGCATTGCTAATTGGAATCGATAGAACAAATGACACAATTTTGTTTAAATTTACAAAGTCTTGATTTTTACGCATGCTAAAAAAATGCGACCCAACCTGATCAATTGGTAAAGTGCGGGACACGAAAGAAAACCGGGCGGTCCTTAAAATAAAGGTTCATAGTCTTAAACAAGAGGAAAAGTAAAATTTGTGTACGTAAATAAATTTTATGTTATTTTATTTGTTGTAATAGTTTGCCACTTCAAAATTAATCGAGGATTTAGTAGATTTTGCACTGGTCCACTTGTAATTGTAATGTGCCTAGAGTCTCCATGCACTTGCCGCTAGAAGGTTCTAGCTATTTCCAGTGGCGCCTATACATTTCGAGCATTTGTTTTCATTTCTATATAAATGCCTTGCGTTGAATTTGAATTATTATTTCGAAGTAACGATGGCGAGCAAAAGAGGAAAAAGAATTCGAAGCGGTGCACGTGAAGTTATTGCGAGCGTTAGAGGCCTGTACTAGAGAAGCTGAAAATAATAGCTTGACTATTCCAATTAAAAATCGAACAGAACGCGCTGCATTTTACGTGTTTCGGAAAGTAGTGTAAGAAAAATTCAAAGAGAACATAATGATCGCACATGTTCTACTTCACCTTTAAAATCTCCTGGTAAAAAAAGACCCCGATTATCACACAAACATAAAATTGACGATGGTGATTTTCAAGTAATTCGACGAACAATAGAGGATTTTTATATAAACTTGAAGAAGGTTCCGACTTGCAAACCCCTACTTCGTGCTGTAAAGAACAAAATAGATTTTCCGTACGGGTATAAAACTTTAAATCGGCTTTTACGATCAAATGGTTTTGTTTGGCGCAAGTGCCAAAATAAACGAAAATTGCTCATTGAGAGACAAAATATTTTTCACTGGCGGGTGAAATGTCTATCAACTGTAAGGTAATACAGGCAAGAAGGGCGCAATATTGTATATCTAGACGAAACCTGGGTAGATAAAGATATGACAGTGAACAAATGCTGGCAAAGTGAAAGTGTTACAGGTGTTGTTCAGGGAATCCGCTCTAGTAGTCGCTTTATTATAGTTCATGCTGGTTCAGAATCCGGATTTGTTCCAGGTGCTGCTTTAGTTTTTCGCTCGGGACTAACAACTGAGGACAATCATGGACAGATAAATAGAGATAATTTTGAAAAGTGGTTGCTCGAGAAGCTTCTACCCAACATTCCTCCCAAATCAGTCGTGGTAATGGATAATGCGTCTTATCATTCTCATGTAGAAGATAAAGTGCCAAATTATACGAAAGCTCATATGATATCGTGGCTTAAACCTAACAATCTTGTATGTGATCCAACATGGAGAAAATATCAATTATATGAAGTAATATTAGCCAACAAGCCTAGAGAAAAAAAGTATAAAATTGACGGTCTTTTACGTAACCTCGGTCATACACCTTTAACGCTGCCTCCATACACGCGCGGCCTCAACCCTATTGAACTTGTATGGGCAGGAGTAAAAAAATATATTCGAGAGCGCAACACCTGTGAATTTTCAATTAAAGATTTAAATAAAATAACAGCAGAAGCGATTGACTCAATATAGGCTGAAAATTGGAAATCTTATGTTAAACATGTTCGTTCTATTGAAGATAACTACTGGGAAGTAGATGGCAAAATTGAAACGGTTATTGATGATTTAGTTATCACACTGGGATCTTCAAGTGGTGACGGCGAAACCTCATCATTTTCAGAGGAATACAACAATTTAGAAGGAATCGAACCATTAGAATCACAGCCGTCAACCTCAAAAATGGCTAAGTTTTTTTTCATATATTTTGTAAAATTGTTCATAAACTAGCTTTCAATAAACTGCTTCAAAATAATTAATTTTCTGTTCAATACCGGGTGTCAAAAAATATATAATATTTCAATTAATATTTGAAATAATACAGAACTCATATTTTTCCAATATTAACACATCAATGTAGTTATAATAGTGAACAAGATTTATCAAAATTTTAACTCATGCGGGTATGCCAAAAGTGACCGTTTGTCTCCGCCTGTCATATTACTTTGTACAGGGAGCGTCATTGTGAAGTACTATACAGGGCGTTTCCTAATTGCGTGCTAATTTTAAAGTAAGGTGATTCTTAGACCTTTTTAAGAAAAAAATTAATATGGTCCTAAAAGTCTTAACTTTGGAGATACAAGGTTTTAAAAAAACATTTTTTTAAATCCTAATTCTGATGCTATTATAGATAAATAACTGTGTGAAATTTGATCGACGTCTTTTGTGCATAAAAGGGCATTTTTTATTAACAATCAATTTTTGAAATTTCTACCAGTGTCGTGCATATGTAACCTGGGTAAATCCGTATGCTCCTTGCATAGAAGACGTCTATCAAATTTCATACAGTTAACTACAACACCCCCTTTAACATCAGCACCCAATTAGGAAATGCCCTATACAGTACTTCACAATGACGGCCCCTGTATAAAGTAATATGACAAACGGAGACAGATGGCCACTTTTGGCATACCCGAGTAGCCCAAAGTCGAACTGCATAAATTAAAATTTTGATAAATCTCGTTCACTGGCTCTGATGCTGGCTGCCCTTGTAAAATCTGGACTTGTAAATCGTGTATCACTATACTGGGTGGTCCAATAATAGTGGACGTAGGCAGTAGCCCGGGAACCGTTAATGACAGAACTCAAGAAAAAATATATTTATAGGTAAATCGATCAAGAAAAATCAAAAGAGATATAGAAGTGCGGTACACGAAAGAAAACAGACAAGTATAAACAAATGTTCATTAAGCATAGATACATTTTTTAATTATCTGAAGTGCGTTTAGTCAAAAAGGAGTGCCATATTATTTAAAGAACGACGGGACACCACCGGTTTAAAGAGATTTCTTGGCCGACCTTCCTAAACCGATTGACTCCGCCCGGTTTTCTTTCGTGTCCCGCACTTTTCGTTTTTGGATAACTCATTATATTCAAAGTATTTTTTCAATTTTCATTCCTTAAAGCAGGAGAACTAAATTCAATGTAAATCAGTTCGAGAGTTGGCAGGGGCGTGTGCATTGCATAGCCGACAAAGCCAGCGGCACCGGCTGCGCAATGTAGTGATGTAATAATGTTAAGCAAGAGTGTGTATTTTTTTTATCTTTGTGAACTTTATAATATTTGGTTTTTCTGATTTGATTGACGCTTTCCGGGATAGTATAATGAAATTCCGGGATCCGGGATAACTTACTTAAATCCGGAATTTTCCCGGAAATCCCGGACGTCTGGCAACCTTAGTCATACTTCACTTCCAAAAAAAAGAAATGATTCGTAAGGAGGGAAGTTCCGGGAAAATGAAATTTTAACGATTTTTTGTAAAATAAATTAAGTGGAAATTTTAAACAAGTGTTTTCGTTTACTTTTTTTTGGTGTTAGTTTAACACTTGGAAAAGTCTTATATGGAATATTAAATATTTATGAAAAAAAAAATTATAGGGTTAAAACCCAATTCAGAAGCTAACAAATGCAAACTATTGTAATATATTTCTGCGAATAATCCTTGGATTGGAGGAATTGCGTATGTTAATAGACATATGAATAACCAAAAATGTTAATTGACTGAAGCAAGCAGAACACATTCTAGAAAAACAAAGTAAACGAGGACCCCCAAATTAATGCAGGTAGGTGCATAACTTCCATCTGGTTTTTTATGTAACCATAAAAGCGATGGTATATTAAGTTATATAGTAAATTTCACGAAAAATGATTCTGACAGAATCACTGCAGATACTTTATATAATATTTGTTTAATGTTGTTAATGTTCTGCCTGTGGCAAGCTTATTCAAGAATAGGGTCCAAAATCGTGGACCATAATGCAGCCGTGTGGTAGAGGTGATGGAAAACACTGAACTGTGTTGAATAGAAACAATGTTGTATACTTATATTTTTTCATTTGGATTTCATAGGTACTAGTTTTTGTCAATTATGCGATATCTGAAGCCCATTTTCGTAAAATGAAGTCGCAATACAATACATGTAAGAAATAGAGACGATTTTTCAAAAATGTTTTTTTAATACCTGTTATTGCTAAACATTGATAAAGTGCGGGACACAAAAGAAAACCGGGCGGCTAGGCGGTTTAGGAAGGTCGGCCAAGAAATCTCTTTAAACCAGTGGTGTCCCGTCGTTCTTTAAATAATATGGCACTCCTTTTTGACTTTACGCACTTCAGATATAAATGTAACTATACTTAGTGAATCTTTATCTATATTTGTCTGTTTTCTTTCGTGTACCGCACTTCTATATCTCTTTTGTGTTGCAAAAACGGCGAACTTTCGAATTTTAAAATGATTTAATTTTGATTTTTCTTGATCGATTTACCTATAAATATATTTTTTCTTGAGGCTACTGCCTACGTCCACTATTATTGTACCACCTAGTATAGTGATACACGATTTACAAGTCCAGATTTTACAAGGGCAGCCGGCATCAGATCCAGTGAACGAGATTTATCAAAATTTTGATTTATGCAATTCGACTTTGGGCTACTCGGGTATGCCAAAAGTGTGTGTCATTGTGAAGTACTATACAGGGCGTTTCCTACTATACGCCCTGTATAGTATTTCACAATGACGGCGCCTGTATAAAGTAATATGATATAATAATCTCGTCTGTCTCCGTTTGTCATATTACTTTATACAGGGGCCGTCATTGTGAAGTATTATACAGGGCGTTTTCTAATTGCGTGGTATGTCCTAAACGTCTTAACTTTCGAGATACAGGATGGTAAAGTTTAAAAAGAAAACATTTTTTTTCATCCCAATTCTGATGCTATTGTATATAACTGCATAAAATTTGATACATGTCTTCTATGCATTAAGGAGCATATAGATTTACCCAAGTTAATTACATATGCACGCCACTGGTAGAAATTTCAAAAATTGTTTGTTAATAAAAAAATGCCCTTTTATGCATAAAAAACGTGTATCAAATTTATTTAAAACCCTGTATCTCCAAAGTTTTAGGTTCATATTAAACTTTTTTCTTAAAAAGGTCCAAGAATCACCCCCTTTAACATTAGCACGCAATTAGGAAACGCCCTGTAGAGTACTTCACAATGACGCCCCCTGTACAAAGTAATATGACAGAAGGAGACAAACGGTCACTTTTGGCATACCCGAATAGCCCAAAGTCGAACTGCATAAGTTAAAATTTTGACAAATCTTGTTCACTGGAATCAGTGCTGACTCCCCTACTATAACTACATTGATGTGTTAATTTTCTGTAGTTTTGCAAATATTAATTGCAATATTAGATATTTTGTGACCCCCGGTATTGAACAGATAATTAATTATTTTGTAGCGGTTTATTGACAGCTACTTTATAAACAATTTTACAAAATATATGAAAAAAACTAAGCCATTTTTGAGGTTGACGGCGGTGATTCTAATGGTTCTATTCCTTCTAAATCGTTGTCTTCCTCTGAAAATGATAAGGTTTCGTGGTCACTACTTGAAGATCCCAGTGTGATAACTAAATCATCAGTAATCGTTTCAATTTTGACATCTACTTCCCAGTATTTATCTTCAATAGAACGAACATGTTTAACATACGATTTCCAATTTTTAGCCGATATTTAGTCAACCGCTTCTAATGTTATTTTATTTAAATCTTTAATTGAAAGTTCACCGGTGTTGCGCTCTCCAATATATTTTTTTACTTCTGCCCATGCAAGTTCAATAGGGTTGAGGTCGCACATGTATAGAGGCAGACTTAAAGGTGTATGATCGAGGTTACGTAAAAGACAGTCAATTTTAAACTTTTTTTCTCTAGGCTTGTTGGCTGATGTTCCTTCATATAATTGATATTTTCTCTATGTTGGTTCACATACAAGATTGTTCGATTTAAGCCACGATATCATATAAGCTTTTGTAGAGTATTTAGTTGGCACTTCATCTTCTACGTGGGAATGATAGGAGGCATTATCCATTACCACGGCTGATTTGAGAGGAATCTTAGTTAGAAGCTTCTCGAGCAAACACTTTTCAAAATTATCTCTATTCATCTGTCCATGATAGTCTCCAGTTGTTAGTCCCGAGCGAAAAACTAAAGCAGCACCTGGAACAAAGCCGGCTTCTGAACCAGCATGAACTAACACCTGTAACGGTTTCACTTTGCCAGCATTTGTTCACTGTCATATCATTATCTACCCAGGTTTCGTCTAGATACACAATATTGCGTCCTTCTTGCCTATATTGCCTTACAGTTGATAGATATTTCACCCGCCAGTGAAAAATATTTGGTCTCTCAATAAGCAATTTTCGTTCATTTTGGCACTTGCGCCAAACAAAACCATTTGATCGTAAAAGCCGATTTAAGGTTTTATACCCGTACGGAAAATCTATTTTGTTCTTTACAGCACGAAGTTGTCGTTTGTCGAATTACTTGAAAATTACCATCGTCAATTTTATCTATGTATGATAATCGGGGTCTTTTTTTTCCAGGAGATTTTAAAGTTGAAGTAGAACATGAGCGATCATTATGTTCTCTTTGAATTTTTCTTACACTACTTTCTGTTCTGTTCGATTTTGAATTTGAATATTCAAACTATTATATTCAGCTTCTCTAGTACAGGACTCTATAACGCTCGCAATAACTTCACATGCATCGCTTCGAATTGTTTTTCCTGTTTTGCTCGCCATCGTTATTTCGAAATAATAATTCAAATTCAACGCAACGCATTTATATAGAAATGAAAACAAATGCTCGAAATGTATAGGCGCCACTGGAAATAGCTAGAACCTTCTAGAGGCAAGTGCATGGAGACTCTAGGCACATCCCAATTACAAGTTTAGCTGGCGCACTTTATAGGTGAAGCGGCAAACTATTACAACAAATAAAATAATATAAAATTTATTTACGTACACAAATTTTACTTTTCCGTTTGCTTAAGACTATGAACGTTTATGTTAAGGACCGCCCGGTTTTCTTTCGTGTCCCGTAACAAAAGTAAGGATAGGGCGAAATATTTCAGGTAACGCTTACCTGAATTTAATGAAAATATGTACATTTAAATAAAAAGTTGACAATGGCGAGTTCCGGATTGCTGCCAAGTTTACCGTTTTTCTGTTGTAAAAAGAAAATCATTTTGTTTAATGAAACACCCTATATTATTTTCTTTTTGAAATCTGCGTAAAATTCTCAATACTTTTTGTTAAGAGCTCTTTTTATGAAAGTCAACAGTTTTGCGAAAATAAGAGTTTAATATCCATAATTTAATGTATAACTATTTATTAAAATACCTGCACACAAAAGGTTACCTGATATGTTTGACAATGTCAGTTTTGTTGATTTACAAAAATGGATCGTTTAACTGAAACCTAAAGAATTTAAATTTTAATTATACTGTGTTATGGGGATAGAATGCGAAACCTGCAAGATGTTTGTAACATTTTTAATGACAAAAAACAGCGTCTCAGCTTTAAAAGTATGTTGTGAAAAACAACAGAAACATTACAATACCAAAAAGAAATACCTAATATAACAAACAATAAATTAATGAAACTAAGTAAGGTGTTTAAAATGTTATTCATTTACTTCCTGACAGTAGGCCAGTGTCCCCAGTAAAAGTAGCTGAGGGTCGTCAAGTCTGGAGACCGAGGTGACCTCTCTATTGTACCCCTACATCCAATCCTTCTTCCAAAAAAAACATTGTCTAAATATTCCCGAACATTCCGAGCAAAATGCGATGGAGCATCATCTTGCTGAAACCTGCTTACCTAAAAAAATCAAGTTTAAATACTTAATACAGCCGGAAAAGTAAGGAACTTGCGGTTATTTTGAAAAAGTTCTGCAATAGCTGGTCCTTAAAAGATTCCAATATCTTTCTCCAGTTAATATAACTTCCATGAAGTAGGGACCGATTATTTTTTCACCCCACATACCACACCAAACAATTGAATATGATTTTTACGTATCCATTGTGGATTTCTCACTAGTCCAATATCGACAATTATGCCTGTTAACTTTTCCATTAAAAAAAATAGTTGCTTCGTCAGAAGAAATAATTTGATTGACAAAATTTTGATTTTTTTTCCCTTCTTAGTGTTTTGGTAGAAAGGTGCGGAATTTCTTCTAAACTGATTAAAACATTCAGAGCCATCTGTTGTGCTTTTAGGTCTGCCAGAACGTACGGCACCTTTTAACTTTCCGGTTTCACGAAATTTTTGTTAATTTTACTTACGGTAGGTTTAGTTATTGGATTTCTGTTAGGATATTTGTTATTAAATATGTTACAAACATCTTGCAGGTTTCGCTTTCTATCCCCATAACCCAGTATAATTAAAATTTCAATTCTTTGGGTTTTAGTTAAACGATCCATTTTTGTAAATCAACACTGTCAAAGATATAAGGTAACCTTTTGTGTGCATGTATTTTAATAAAATTATAGATAGATAGATATTAGACCCTTATTTTTGCAAAAACTATTGACATTTATAAAAGTGCTCTTTAGAAAAAGTATTGAGAATTTAATACAGGGTCCTCCATTAAAAAAATCCTTTTATATCAGAAAAACGGTAAACTTGGCAGCAATGCGGAACTTGCCATTGGTTTCGGCATAATTTCATACCTAAGTGTACCGATTTTCATTAAATTCAGGTAAGCGGTACGTAAGATATTTCTTTGTTACTCGCTGTATCTACAACAGAAGAAATAGCAAAATTCCGAGATTTTTTCAGATCTTTAGGTTTCAAGGTCCCTAGATGCCGAAAAACATGTTTTCTCGATTCCGTAGATCTGTTGGTCTGTCTATTTGTCTGTGTCTGTTCGCGGAACAGCTAAAAAACTACTTACCCGATTGTCTTTGGTCAAAAATTAAGATACACATGATAATCATCTGGTAACATTTCGGGAAAAATCCAATATGGCGGAACAGAATGGCAGCCTAGTGAAATGCTTAAAAAATTATTACTAAAAAACTATTTATCCAATTTGACCCGATCTAACTTCAAATGTTGGTAAAAAATTAAGGGTCATATAGGGATGACCTGGTAATATTTTGGTAAAAATTCAATACGGCTGTACAGAATATTGGACTAATAAAATGCTAAAATAAAAAATTCTTAAAACTTCTTAAACAATTTGCCTCAGATGTTCAAGTGTTACATAGAAATTTACTGGTACATTTTGATACAAATCCAAGGCGGCAAAACAAAGTGGAAGTCTACTAAAATGTTGATGCCTGAAAAACTACATAAAAGGCAGTATATATATGCCACTAAATGAGTATGTTCGAAACAAAATTGGATCATATTTCACTATTCCCAATAAAAGGGAAAAATCATAACGAGGGAAGTTCCGGGTAGAGGAAATTTACCGATTTTTATACCTTGAAATTATTACAATCCGGCCCTACAATTTTCGTTCACTCTTATTTACCCAGTGGGAATGGCTCAGGTAGTTTTACTGCAATCATTTAATAAGAACCATTTTTCATGAAATTTACTATACGAGAACTGGCGAATCAAGACATTTCGACTGAATAAACAATCCCGTGCAGACCATAACAACCTGAAGAGTAGTGGGTAATGGTAATCTTATAGAGGTCGACCGACAATATACCTTGGTTTGGTATATGTAGCGGTACTACTACCAGCAGTATCGTATTGCTGTATCGTCTGTTTATATACAAATTGACGCGCTTCGCGTATATTAATTAGTGCGGGCCTAGCAGTATCATCAATAAATTTAAGAAGACAGGTAAATATTATTCGTAAATTTTAAAAGTAACAATTTTGTATTGAAGATAATAACGGATTGTGAGTAGTGACTTTTTCCTACAAAGGGAAAGAACATTATTTATTTTAATACATGAATATAAGGTGACCATATTTTTTGTGAGTCAATACAGGACATATTAGGAATTATATAAATTTATAAATATTATTCTGAGCTATGGACCTTTTTTAATAGTTCAACATTTTAGGAGATTTCTCCATAAAAACTCTTACTATATTATAAGTTAAAATCAACATAGATTTAATTGTTTCTATAGACAAAAATTATTCACTTGTCCATAGCCTATTCATAAAAATAAAAAGCATTTTAGTGAGTGCATTGGTTCCCGGAAGGCATGGAAAAAATCCTATAATATGCAAAAGATTTTTAATGGAATATTTTCAGATTGAAAATTATTACACATTTCTGCCGGCCTTTGATCAATACGTGTTTTTGACTGAAGCCACTGAAATACCTTCTCAATGGACAAAAATTGCTAAAGGTTACTCACCTCATTAAAAAGCTCATTTTAATTAATAGAATCACTCTTTAAATATTTAAATCCAATAGAAGAAGTTAATCGGACCCGAATTTCATCCCAACTGATTTCTTTATTTAGCATAACTCACTTTAAACCTTTAAAAAGTAAAAAATGTACAGATAATCATAGGCATTTCTGTAAAACATTTTGACATGACATTTTTTAAAACTAATGGCAAAATGTGAAGTTTTTTGCTTCTATTACAGTAATAGAAGAAGAGAAGAGGGAAGCCTGGTTGTAAACAAATTTAAGGCAGATACATGGTTAGACAAAAAATGCGGTAGGCGTTGGGTTAGATTGGATCTATATTCTTCAGTTATGTTTGATTTAAGCTTGCAGATCTAAGGCCGAAGGCCTTAGATTTTTAATATAAATCATCTGGCAACGTAGGTATGCCGCAACCAAAATACATACTACATCGGTATTCAAAGTGATAGAATAACAATACCACCAGGACAGTGTACAGGACATTTACACGTGACAATACAGGACAGCAGATAAAAAGAAAGGCCAACCCTGTAAAATACAGGATAAATGGTCAGTTTACATTAATAAACCCACGTTACAGCTTTTAAGACAAGTGAGACGCTAAATTCAGACTCAAAGGTATGTAAAATATAGGATATTAAAAATTACAAACTATATTATTATTGATTCATGGGTCCTCAAAAAGTTAAAACATCAAAATAAATAATCACAACCTAAAATAACTACACTATTGCATACTTGTCTTTATTAGACAACTTGAAAGTGACTGTTTAGCTCTTCATGTAGAAGCTGAGGAGTAACTTCAAGAAAACCTATAAAACTTGCTTTTTGAATATAAGTATTATTATTATTATTTCTGTAATAATGGATCATGGGTAACTTCTATGAAGTACTACAAATTCTTGACAATATTTTACTTTAGTCTAAATCATCAACTATTATAATGTATACAGTAAGATCGCCTTTGGCCAGATCTCCTTTCGTACGGAATTTACATATATTAAACACATTACTATTAATATTATTATTATCGAAATTGACAATCAATTTCTCAACAAGTGTTGGGTTCCAAGACCATCCCGGATGCATGCATCAAAAGGAGTGGGCTGGTTTCTATTAGTTCTATGTGTTGTCCTGTTATTATCATTATTATTATTATTATTTTTGTATTTTCACAAGTGTTGGTAATAAACATAGATAAGGTGGGGCACGCTGGCGCCAACACCCTACTCATGGGCAAGTACACGTCGAACAATCCTACATGTTCCTAGAATGGCAGCTTTTTGTGCTTGAGGAGTTACCCGGATTGGATCTTGTACTCCCAATTTTTTTAGTTCATTTGTAAACTTTTGTTCCACAAATCCATTAGACGATATTATTAATGGATGTATAGTTGCTTTCTCCAGTTGATAGATTGCCTTTATTTCGTGAGTTAAGTCGATGTATTTGGTTAATTTGGTGGTTCGAGTCTCCGATATCTTATGATCTAGCGGGACTAATATAGATGCTTGCAGTCTTCTCGTGTTTGTCTATTATTAAGATATCTGGTTTATTATGCGGGATATTACGATCAGTGATAACGCTTCTATCCCAATATATTTTTATTTCCTGGTTCTCGACAACTTCTTTAGGAGAGTATTTATAATAAGGTGTAACATTCTCTATCAACTGGTACTTTTTACAGACTGCCTGGTGTATAACGGCTCCTAGCCCGTCATGTCTTTCTTAAAGTTATTATTATTATTATTATGACTTGTTGTCTCACAGTATTCCTGTGGTTGTATTTTATACTGACGGGATTATACCAGTATGCAAAAAAATAAAAATAAAAAAAAGGAAATGGAAAAAAAACAACTATTGTGTATTAAGAAATGATCTAACGATGCTACATGTTTTCAAAATGACCGATTTTTGGATGTTCCTGTGAATGTCTGTATTAAGTCCTAATTGAGCCAAATGTGGTGTAAACGTTGTTGAGGTGAGACCTGTTACTGATATGAAGAGAGGAACAATGATGACTCTTTCCTGTTTCCACAGCCTTTTTACTTCCATTGCCAAGTCGGTGTATTTGGCGATCTTCTCACTGTATTTCGCTTGGATGTTCTCGTCGTTGGGGAGAGCCATGTCAATTAAATAAGTGATTTTCTCTTTTTTGGATTGAAAGGTGATATCGGGTCGGGTTATTATTATTATTATTATTATTATGATTGTTGTGTCACAATATTCCTGTGGTTGTATTTTATACTGACGGGATTATACCAAGTCAGTACAAAAAATAAAAATAAAAAAAGGAAATGGAAAAAATTATTATTATGACTGTTAGTTATAATTACTAGTATTATTGAATTTTCATAACTTCATTTACATAGTTCATGCAAAAATAAATTTTGTCATTTACTATTTTGAGCCACAAAAAAAGGTTTTATTCAAAGAAGTGGGATTTTACCGAATATTTAAACATTTTATTAGGTGGTCATTTTGTTTTGTCATACAGGATTCACATTAAAATTTTAGCAATTTATTCCTGTTCTCCATGTGATTTTTGTGCACTGAAATAACTTAGTTCAAAGATGTTAAAGTTTGGTATTTAAATTTGGCCATCCTGCATCTGATATCTTCAATATTGCGAAAACAATCTTTTACTCCATCTTGTTCAGTGCAGAAGCGAAATATTTTATTTTTAGTTGCACAAATAGGCGTTATATTAATAATCATAAAAGTGCATCAAATTTGACTATTTTTTAAAAGTGAAATATTTTAAAAAATATCAACTTTAATTATATAGCACGTTATACAAAAAAGAGGAAATATAATTTCCAGTAGAATATAAAAATCGAGTTAAATAGTGGGTGTCCACTTAAAAAAATACAACCCTAACTTTTTTACTCACTATGTATAATTGAAAATATTTTTTAAATGTGGGCACCTTACATATTTATACCATAGCAGTTACCGTTTGTTTCCAAATTTTACCTCTTCGGCGTAAATTTACTTTTTCACTAGTAGACTCACCCTGTAAGGGTGTCCAGATTTCGATGGTTTTACTAGGTATATCGGTTATTTGGAAAGATACAGGGTTGGGGTTTTCACATCAGTATGCTACTTTTTTGTGAAACGAAAGATCATAATTAAAATTTTCATAGTCCGCTTTGTTTCTAAGATACAGGTGACATTGAAAATGTTGCATTTTGGGACCCCCCTCGTATCTTGGTTAGGTTTTTTAAGTAGGACACCCTATATATTTTTAAATATTCTGTTTTTGATTTTTAAGAGCTTTTTAAAAATATATAACATATGTTTATTTCCAGTATTAAGTGCAATATTAGCACTTTATATTAAAACAAATCTTAGTTAGTAGCCCAGACGGATTTGAATTTTCACTTTTTAATACCTACTTATTAGCAACTAAAATTATTTACAACTACTTACAACTATTACAGTACCTGCCAATTCAATTAAAAAGCTAAAAACCTAACACAAAACTAAAAATAATTAAACATATAAAAATGAATCTAAAAGTATTAATAACTCATTTTTTTTATAAATATTGTTCAAATTGTTGTCCGCCATATCTTACACAAGTTCCAGACATAGAGCCTATTTGCCTCAAGGCATTCAAAATAATAAGTGGCCGCCGCTCTAACTCTCTGAAAGCCTCTTCAGTAGCATTTTTCAACTCTTCTAATGTTTGATACTGTCTGTATAAATTCTATTTTGAAGGTATCCCCCCAAAAAGAAATTCAGAACCGATAAATCGGATGACCTAGTGGCCTGGAAAGTTTGCGTCTAGATAGTCTCTCACTACTTGAGCATTATGCTCGGTAGCTCCGTCTTGCAGCAAATACAGATCATTGAGTCGCGCCAAAGGAACATCTTCGGTTATTTCAGGCATAATTATTTCCAGAATACATAAGTATTTAATTGTAGTAAGGGTGCCGTCATAGATTTTATAGATGATTTTGCTTCCAATAATGAAGCATGAAACATTAAATCCAAACCTGCCTTGTCTTTTACGTGGAAATATAACATGCTTATTTTCCTCAAACCAAAGTCTATCATTGTGCAGGTTCAAAATACCAACACTGGTAAAATGCGCCTCATCGGACCATATAACAGTTCTTTCAAAATTATTGACTATGTCCCCCATTGGCAAATACCAATTGAAATACTCTAGTCGGCGTTCTGAGTCACCAGGATGTAAGTTTTGAACCAAATGAAATTTATATGGTTTAAACTTGTTTTTTTTTAATTGTTTGAGCCTTGGATTTAACAACGCTGATAGAAACTTCAATTTTTCGACAAGAATTAATTGGAACTGCCTCGGCAGAAGCAAACACATTCACTACGTCAATATCAGGATTTTCCTTGTTGTAGCTATTAGGCCGCGCTTTGACAAACAAATCATGTTCAATTAAATTTGATTTTATTCTTAAAAAATTCTTTTATCCAGTTGCCTTCTTTCTGGATATCAACAAGGATATTATATTTTAAATATTTAACTCGAATGAGAAAAATAAATATCTATACTGTTACCTGTTTTAATATATTTTATATAATTTTTTTTAATATTATTTAATACGTTTTTGTCGCACTGAATATAAGTGACGAGTATGTCGGATTTTTCATAATTTTCGAATATTGCATTGTGTACCATAGTTGAGAAGTTTAATGTTATTAAAATTTTTTAACGCAAATCGAGAAAAAATACAGCAGAGACGTTCGCTATTCGGACATAAACTACGTTTTTTATTTCAAATGTCCACCTTGGCCTATTAAGATTTTTTGATTTTTTAATATAAAAAAAACTAATATTGGACTTAATATTGAAAATAGACATAGAGTGTTATATATTTTTGAAAAGCTTGTAAAAAACAAAAACAGAATAATACATAGGGTGTCCCATTTAAAAAAATCTAACTTTGGCCCAAGTAGCACAAATTAGCTGATGAGTTGTTTTGCCTAACAGTTAGCCATAAAAGATACATAAAAACCAGATATTTATCAAATGATTCCTGGTTTGTTTTCTAGCCATGAAAGCTCGCTTCAAATTAGATTTTTTTTTTTTGTAATAATAGATGGCCAAAAAGTAGAAATATTTGTCAATTATATTTTATTTAAATATGACATCAATAGAATCGAGGACAGAATATGGTCAATAAGTAGGTATTTTTCCCAAATGCTCACCAAACATATTTTAGCAAGTATTTAAGTTTAATTATAGTAATAATAGCTATATAAGAATGCCAGATTATGACATTTTAAGACAACAAAAAATGAAAGGAAAAAATATGGCTTTTATTGTCATATTTTTGTTTCAAAATTAAACTAAAATTGGGTAGTTTTATTTCGCTTATAAAACTGAAGATTTATTTAGAAAAAAGAAATATTAATTATCATACAAAATGTCTAATATGGATCTTAAATTGGTCATTTTTAGCGAGTACTAAAGGCCAACCAAATAGGCATTTTTATTGGTAAAATTTTCGTAAATGTTGCTATATTTTGGCTACATTTGAAAACTATTACCATTTGCTATTAATATTTGCTTACAAAGTGGCCAATTTCAAGAAATATTTGCCTAAAAAATAGCCCAAAACTTTTTATGATCCACCATGATTGAAATTAAAATTAAACTAATTTCCTAGCATCCATTAATTGACTACTTTAAAAAAATATTTTTTCTACCTATAAAAACGTATTTTCATGCATGTTTTTTACGTTATGGATTTTTTAATCAATTTTCTTAGAAAAATACATTTCCAAACTAAAAAAAAAAAATATTTGTAGAAAACGAAATTTTTAGTTCCAAGAAGGGGCGCGTGTTTTACACGCCTATCGTAGATTCTCTTAACAGTAAAAGTTCCTGCTCAAGTGTTTTTTGTTCCTACCAACTGTCAAACTTCTTAAAATATTTTACACAATAAGTCATAGTGTATTTTTACGACACAATGATTTGTTATCTTTGCATTTCCTCTTGGCTCATAAATCCTTACACTGATTGGCTCTGTTAATACTATTTCTAAATAAGTTCAAACACTTGATTTATCATATAAATGAAGAAAATGCAAAAACTGAGGAATTATTTAGCTAAATTTTGGAAAAAACTGTTACTCAAATTTTGGCGGCTAAAAAACAAGTCAAAATTTAGCTAAAAAAAGCTCGATTTTAAAGTAAAAAACTAGCTAATAAGCCCAACAACAAGAAATTATTATTCTCCATTTTAGCAATATTTTCGTCTTGAAACTGTAATAGAACTTTTATTTCCGCTAGCAATTTTAGCTAATTGGCTAGATATGTTAGCCAATAGCCCATATATGATAATATGTGCTACCTGGGAGGTCATATCATAGAAATGACTACCCACATCAAAAATTAAAATACACCACTGGATTCTACGTAAAAAACTCCCTTAGGATCATTTTTCTATTAAATTAAACGATAATCAAGATACGAGGGGGGTCCCAAAATGTAACATTTTCGATTTCACCCTGTATCTTAGAAACAAAGCGGGCTATGAAAATTTTAATTACGGATCTTTCGTCTCAAAAAGTAGGCAGTGATGTGAAAACCGCAACCCTGTATCTTTCCTAATAACCGAGATACCCCGTAAAACCACCGAGATCTGGACACCCTGTACAAGGTGAACTTTGTAGGGATGAAATTTGTTTTTTTTTTAATTTTGTGAACTGTTGATTTACCCACACCCACATCCGGAACTACTACTACTTGAATAGCAAATGTTCCTAAATTTCAAGATCTTCTGTATAGGGAACAGTTAGTTTTATAACAGATACCTAGAATAACAGAACCTAGTTTATAAATAATATTATTTAAAATGTTTACTTGGCAAATCGAAAAGTGCAGTTGTTATTTTATGTTCTCGTGCCCGTCCCACCGCTCCAGAAAAAAAAAATCTGTCCACGACCATGATTCCGAGTGTTTTTTTTTATTTTCAAACCACTAGAGGTAATTACCCCATATACAATAAAATGCTAATATGAACTGAGTTGTTAATCTGTATTTTTTTAATACATGCAGGTATGCGAATTTTGTCTTTTTATGATATACATTTTAGCTACTTTTTGCCTTTACGATATACTTGAAAAACAATTATAACGCATTAAATATTTGAACACTAAGGAAAGGTATACCCTGATAACTTTAGTTACGCCACTGATAAAACATATAGTCCCTTGGTAAACTAAATTTTAAAATGTTGCAAATCTGCTAATAGAATTCTTCTACCGAATCATGGTTTTCAAAAGATAAATAATTAATTTTCATTCTCGCGTCGTTTTAATGAATCTTTGAACTTTAGCACGAGTATTATAATAACAGGTAATGCAACCATTAACATCGGCTTAAACAAACTTTTAGCCATACTAATTAATAGATTGTATCAACATGTGATAAAAATAGTCGCGATCTTCTGCTAGTCAGTTACAGAACTACATAATCAGTGGCGTAACTATAAATTTTGCCCCCCCCCCCCTTGAAGGTTTCAACAAAGTGCCCCCTATATACACGTACAGAAAATAATTGGTGACTCCCTTTTGCTGTATAGTAGTTCCGCTACTCCCCAAGAGCCCCATGGTGATTCAGATTAGACACCTAGAAAGACAAAACACTACTTTTTGGACAGAAGGCAAAAATTATATATATATATTTATGTTTTTGATAAGTAAATACTCCAGATAAAGAAAAAATCCAGGCAAAACTAATTCCCATTCATTTATAGCAGCACTAGAATAAGCAGGTCGTTCCTATGGTTAATTTGCGGTTTAATATAGTCGCTTTAAAAATTTGTTATATCTATTAGTAGTTGTTAAATCTAAATAAAAATTATAGGTTGCTAAGGGTAAGTACTTTTTAAAACTGGGTTGATTCGTTTTGTTTCATTGTTGTCCCTTTGGGTTTAGACTGACCAATGTCTAAACTTTTGGAAGTGCAACAAAAAAATATAAACCTTTATAGACGATATCTTCTGAGTAACTCCTAGTAACTGGTTCATATTAGGCTTATTATCTTATATAATCCCTTCACTTACTTTGTGCATATAAAAATGTACCGCTTGTTACCGCCGCATTTAGAAATATATATAATTTTTGGAGCTCAACATCGATTCACGCACAACGAACTCTTTCAAGGGCTTAAAGCAGGAGGAGCCATAAAACCCACATAAAAAAATTCCCTTTATTAATACTAATACTTTCGTGCAATTTGTAAATAGTTTTTTAAATACTGATGAATTACAAATACTGAGAAAAAGAAGTTAAAGTTGTCAATTCACGGATTTGGTGTAGTGCTTTATCGTAAATGGAAAAAATCTGGGTGCAGCATATCAAACTTTATAAAAAGCAATACATCGTGGCTGGATCAAACTGTTATTACAACTGAAGACAAAGAAAAATACGCAAGCGGAGGTCGTCCTAGACTACCGTTTAGCAGGGCGAGTTTAAAAACAAAAAAAAGCATCATTGAACCTCTTCTCCAGACTCACTCTAGAGAGGAATTAGCTCTCGCCATAGAAATGAGTTATAGAGCTAGTGGTAGCACTTTCCAGAATGTTTAAAACTCTCTGTTGTAATTCCAGTACACAAAAGTGGAGGCAGAGCTTCAACCAATAACTTTAGACCCATAGCATTGATCCCTACTCTCGCCAAAGTAATAGAAACTTTAGTCAAAAAGATTATGATCCCATATTTAAAAAATAATAATATACTGAATGCAAGTCAATTTGGATTTCAGAAACACAAAAATACAACTGACGCGGTTTTCGAGTTTCTTTCCAACCTGTATCTGAACTTGAATGAGAATGAATCAGCAGCAGCAGTGTTCTGTGCTCTTTCTAAGGCGTTTGACTGCGTGGATCACGGAATACTGCTGCGGAAACTCGAGAAATATGGGTTTAGGGGGACCAGTCTTAATTGGTGCCCTTCTTATTTGAGAAGTCGTAAGCAGAGGGTGAGAGTGAGAGATAGAGAGTTGAGCGTTGAGTATGTGACCTCGGGAGTGCCCCAGGGCTCAGTCTTGGGTCCCATTCTCTTTCTACTGTATATTAATGATATAAGTAACACCAATATCAGGGGGGCCTTCACTTTGTTTGCGGATGACACCACTATCCTTTGGCATGACCCAGATCCATCTAAGCTAAGCAAAATCATTACTGAAGACATTGAAATTATCAAAAAGTGGTGTGACTCAAATCTGCTATCCTTCAACGTGTCCAAAACAAACATCCTTCACTTTAATTGTACTTTGATGACATAAAGCTAAATTTTAATTTTATCCCGGCTTGCACCGCAACAAAGTTCTAAGGGGTATATATAGATACAGGTTTGTCGTTTAAGGAGCATATATTGCAACTATCTCGAAAGATTGCTTCGGGCTGCTATGCCCTGAGAACAATAAAAAAAGAGCTAAATTTGGAAACAGCACGAGCGGCTTATTTTGCCCTAGTGGAATCTCAACTGAGATATGGTATTGCGTTTTGGGGAATTCTGCACAATACCTAATTAACGCACTGTTTGTGCTTCAAAAGCGAGCTCTGAGGTGTGTGTGTGTTGTAAATGTGAGGGAGTCATGTAAACCTCTATTTCTTAAACACAAAATACTTACATTGCATTCACTATACATATTGGAAGCTGTCTGTCTCATTTATAAAAGGTACCACTATTTCTTGCTGAATCAAGTCAACTCTTATAATACCCGACAAGAGGGTACACTGCCACTGCCACTTCCCCATACATCATTAATCCGGCATTTGGTAATTTACAATGCTAAGAAGATTTTTAACCATTTGCCAAGTTGTATACGATCCAAAGAAAATATCACCACTTTTAAGAAAGCAGTTAAGGCTTTATTGCTGAGGAAAGCCTATTATTCAATAATTGAGTTCCTGCAAGATCATATCCAAATTGTGCATTTATTGACTTAGTATTGAATATAATAATAACCTCGGCCTTGTCAAAGAGAACAATTTTTTTATTTAGAGAAACCTAGTGTACTTTGACTTGACTGACACAGGAACGTTTTGTATATTTTCATTTTAAAGATTAATATAATCTAGTTTTACTTCGTCTTTGTTCACATTTCTTATATGTTTGTGCTGCTTGTTACTTTAAATTTTATTTTTATTTTTGCATAACGTCTTGTTGGTTTTACCATGAACTTAATTTTTTTTGTTTTATTGTTGCTTTTAGCTTGTATGTTGATTTACTTTAGTAGCTTAACAAGTTTATTTTTAATTATATTTGTAATTATTTAACTTTATTTTTAGCTTTGTCAATAAGATAATTTTCTTTCGACAATAAAGCATTTTTTGAATTTGAATTTGAAAGATGCAGCTCTTGTATTTCAAAGAAGTGCGAAAACGCCATCGAAAAAAACGTTTTGTCCAGCTAGATTCAACAAACAATCTATCACTGTGCGCCTTTTTGCATCAACCCGATACCCTATAAGGCAGGGACAAAGCAAGCTATAAAATATTTATGATTACTATTATATTCCATTATGTACTGCTTTTATAAGTGCAAAAAGATGCTCCCGAGGTTTTGTCCCGCTAGAATTCCAATCCGCCGCACTGTGGGTCCCTCTGGCAGGTCGGCCCGGGCCCTTTGTGCTCTCCCGCTCATTGATCTTATAAAATGTTTAAAAAATTAGCGTAAAAAAACATATTCAATCAACCTCAACTTTAGAAACAACATATTCCACAATTAAAATTGACGTAGGAGTGAAACACTCTCAGGGTGTCTTAAAAAGGTCTGAACTAAATACTGCCACAAATTCCTGATGCGGAAATATAACTATCTAACCCAACTTATCTTAGTACTAAAACTGATATTAACAGAGATAAAGGGAGTCAAAATATTTTTTTTAATATTTTAATTATCTCGCATAAATTTGCTAGTTTTCAAAGAATCGTTATGAAAATTGAAATTTAGTTATTTCTTGTGACGAGAAATTAAAAAATGATATTTCCCAATGGTTTGTGAAATGTCAAAATTTAACATAGTGTTGGACTAGGTTTTCAATGTGGAAATTTCCAAAATAAAACGTCAAAAATTACCTCAAAAAACATATTAATTTGTTTATAATTTCAACGGCTAATAACTTTTAAATATAAACATCTATAAAGTTATATATATCTAGTATAATAAAAATATTAAATTGAAACTAGATACTCATGGACCGAATTGTTTTAACCGCCGTGCATAAAAAGTGCTACTAGCAAATTTTATTTCGATAAATATCTATTTTAACGCCCATCAAATTATTTGAGGAGTCATTTCTGTCAATCCGTCCTGTCAAAATATTTGTATTGACGTTAGTCCAAGCATGATCTGACAAGGCCCACCACGAAAAATTGGCAATTTTATTGATAAATTAAAAAATTGGACTCGCAAATATACCTCCTCTTTATCAGTTCAGTTGTTATTCACTTTATTCCGCGACTTATAAATTCAAAAAATTTTGTACATAAAGTAGAAATATTTAGTGATATATTTACTCAGCTCCTAAAGTTAATAATTAAAGTGACAGTAAATTAACAACAAAAAAAATTATCCCAATGGATCTATCGAATTAACCTTTTTTAAATACGCGGAAAAATACTATCTACTTGAACATCAAATTAATATGTTTTTTGACCTCTATTTTGACGTTTTATTTTGTAAATTTCCGCAATAAAATTATTTGTATATTGTATATTTTAGTATATGTCACGACTAACAAAATGAACTCATGTGGAGCTCTCTATTTTCGTAGCAATATTTTATCAGTTTCTCCCTATGCCACACTTGATTTTAATGATTTTTGAGATTTTGCAATGGGTATAATTTAAAATGAATTGTCATGTCAATTGATTTGAATGTTTTTACCTGGATTTTTTTTAACATTTCATTTGGCCGCTATTTTAACGGCCATCCTGATTCCACATTTAATTCTTGCACAAAGTTTGAATATAAAAGTATTTTTTATGCCGATTTTTTAAATATTTTATTAAGCCGTCATCTTGGAGTCGTAGCAAAATTTTATCAGTTCATTCCTATGTTATATTTGATTTTTGTGCAAAATTTGAATTAAATTGGATACGTAGTTTTTAGTAATAATGTTTTTGACATTTCACTGAGTCGTAATTTTATCCCGCCATATTTGATTTTCACCAATATGTTACCAAGTCATCGCTATATGACCAAAATTTAAAGTTAATCGGGTAAGTACAGAGAGATGGAATTGAGAAAACATATTTTTCGGCATCTAGGGCCCTGAAACTAGGGTTGTCAACTCTGGAGAATTCCAAAGGAGAACAAAGAAAGATCATATAGTCTCGCATTCAAAATAATGCCATATATTTCTCTGGCGCATTAACCATTGTTTTACTTGCCTCGATTGTAATCGTGAAAATATCTCGTGAAATTTCTCAATTCTGTCGGTCTGTCTGCCTCTCTGTTCGCGGCGTAGCTGAAAACTACGAACCCAATTGACTTCATGGAGATGAAGTAGTAGCATTTTGGTAGACGAAAAAAAAATGTTAGAAAAGTTTTCCCCGCCGCTGATTTTACATGACAGTATCGTATATAGAGGGGGTTGGGGTTAAAACCTCCCAGAGACACTTTTATTTAAGCTAAATGATAGAAATAGCATAAAGGACCTTTTTTTCGGAATTGGAGGGTAAACCCCTCCCAGAGCCAACAACAAAAATAAAGTAATGAGTTATTTTTGGTTGCTCATATTATTTACATTCAATTACGTAAAAACCAACAACTAAAGACTTTTTTTTTTGGTTGTTGAAAATTTTCATCGTATCAAAACTCCCTCCCAGAAGCAATTTCTGTATACGCCACTGTTACACGAAACAAGCTTTTGGAATCCGAAAAGCTTATTCAAATCAGTTAAGAAATGTAGGAATGCCTGACATTTATATATGTCAAAAAATATTTTTGACGATAAGTTTATATGGCAAAACAAAATGATTGTCTAATAAAATATTTAAAAAGACCGTAAACTTTTATTTCCTAGAATAAAAAAAGGAGAAAAATATTAAATACCCTAATTTTTTAATAGACTATTTATGATTATGTTATAAAAAATAATAAATTGACAATGAATACAAACAAAATTTAACAACAAAACTGGTATACTGGAGTACCGAATAGGGCTTCCAATCCCGTGAAATATTTTGATCCCGGGATTGGATCCCGGTATTGACATAAAACTATAATAATACTAATTTGAAGTTTTAAACTGTTTAATTTACACAACCAAATCTTAGACAAAATAAAAAAATAAAACGAGACTCCAAAAAACTTAGTTTAGGTACCAAAAAAACTACAAACATAATTTTTTCTTTTGAAAAAATAACAGTTACACAAATAAATCTTAAATTTTAAAATATATCTGTTTTAAAAAATATCGCAAAAAAATTAGATTGTCGAGAGTTTCATCTTTCATGGTAGAACGAAATTTCGTTAAAAATAAGCCTGCTGCACTAAAACACCTTTCTGGTTCCACACTCGTTGGCGGTATAGTACTTAGAAAGTCGAAAGCACGCTGCAAATTGGGTCCACGCGATCCTCCTTTTTTAGGGAATATATGCATCTCTTCCAAAATATCAGTTTCCAGGTTTCGAGTGTTTGTTTTTTTCTCAGGTCGAAATAAAGTGTTTTTATTTAATGCTCGATTCAACCTTTCTGAGGCAGACAATGGAGGTTTTTCGTGTTGATTTATATGGTTTGCTATTGAAATGTCGTCTTCTTTGTCTGAAATATCAATTAATAATTCAGAAGGTTCATTTTCTGTTTGAAGGCGTTGTAGTAAGATTATTACCTCTGATTTTATTTTATCTTCTTTTGGAGATTGGAATAGACCAGTTTTTTTTTGCAATAATTTGGATTGTGCAAGTATCGAAAAATACTCGAATATATTGTAAGATGTTGTTGTAAACGAATAGAAATGGTTTATTTTATTTCCTGACTCAACGATGATGACTGTTAAGCTAGTCCACCAAAAATTTTAAACCAATATTTGCTTTGTATAGATTCATGTCTTGACGACATAAAGCTTCAACAGTAACTTTAATTGGTTCCAGGATTTCTACGAGATTTTGGATTACTTCAAACTCATCTTCGTTTAAAAATTTTAGATTTAGATCTATTAAAGCTTTTTTTATGCAGTTTTTTAAGTCGAAAAATCTTTGCAGCATCAACAGAAGACTGCTCCATCTAGTCTTACAGTCCAACCGAAGTTTTAATTCTTTACCATGTTCTTCTTTCACGTACGTCTGAAGCAAATCTTGTTTTGTAGGTTGTTTTCTAAAACACCGGACTATCTTTCTTACTCTCGAAATAATGGAGCTCAAATTATACCGATCAGTTAATTCTGCCTTTGCATCTGAGTCGCAAATCTGCATGACCTCGCCCTCGTTATTTACATCGGCCGTTTCTTCTGGTTCCTCTTCCTCATCGGAACTTTCCGTATCTTGATATTGTTTTTCGATAACGTTTTTCTTTTAAATTGTATCTATTATTGCCAACTGGATTCCATGAACCATACACAATTGTTGTTTGGGGTCTATAAGTTTTCCTATTTTAGTCATTGTACTAGATCTGTCTGTTACAATGTAGACGATGTCCCTGCGTAAAGATATTTTGAATTCCCCAAGCCTTTGTTCTAAAGCACAAAAACAAACTTCAGCAGTCATAGAGTTTTTAATACGCACTAATCCAAGATTCCAAATTTTTTGTGATAATGTATGTTGATATTCATAAAAAGCTTATTAGATACAGAACTCCACTCATCATAACTTACAGAAAACTTTTTTCCCATTTTAATATATGTGTCTATTTCCTGTACAATTGTTATTCGAGCCCTTTCGCAATACTTCATAACCATTAGACGAATCGTTATAGTGTAGGCGAATTTGGAAGCTTCATTCCAGAGTTCTCGAACATATTTCTCAAGTCACTAGACGTCACAAATTTCGAAAAGGTAATATTATCCACTGCCACCATACGTGCCAAAATACTATCAAGTGATTTTTCTCTTTTAAAAACAAAGTAGTCGGATATTTTTTTTTGTGCAGCACCTTCTTTTGTAAAATGGGATGTTGATGGTAAGTTGGTCGAGGATGAACATTTTTCGGATGATTTCGTGTTTGAGTTACTTACTTAGTTATTTTACTTGAATCATTACTTGGCTTAGCCCTCAAAGCAAGTTCATGTATTTTTAATAAGTGAGTCAAAATTCCTTTTGTCGAACCCCCTTTTGCTTGCAATATCGCTTGACATTTTTTGCATTTTGCAGTTTGTCCTTTTTCGGTTTCAGTTAAAAAATAAAACCATACAGAATTCTTCAGCTTTTCTCTCGTGTGCCACATACATAGGACATTTGTTTGAATTTGATTTATTTTTGTCTTCATCTGAAAAAGAACCAAAAATTATTAACTAGATAATTAAAAATAAATATTATGCCGTACCAAGCACTGCAAGCTCGGCAACGTGATGTACACAAAAAACTAACCGCTGTTCAATCATACCACAAATAATTTCATTGCGGAGTAGCCTTTTGTTCCAATTATAAAATAAGATAACCAATGCAAAAAATCGGTTAGCAATACCGCACTATAGTCTCATCTTACAAGCGCTTGTTCACGTTACAGGGTCACACTGTATATTTTAATCTAAACTTACCTGTAGCAAGGTTCTCCATAGTTAATAAAAAACTAATTAATCAAAATCAGCCAAAATTTGGCCAAAGTTATAACAAACACGCAATCGTTTCTCTGTCTTTCTATAAAAACATTGAATAGAATAGCGCGGTGAATTACCGAATCGTCCGTCTGCAGTTGGGGGAATTCCAAGAAATTATCGATCGACCGCTGGCGTAGCAAAACGGCGTGCAGTGTTGCCGACTGCTGAGGAGAATGTCTTTATTAGATTAACGGGATTTTAGTTTAAATCCCGAGATTCTAAAATTGACGTAAATTTGCCGGGATCCCGGGATTTCGGATTCCTGGGATTGGGAGCCATAGTGCCGAAGCAGTAATTTTATTTAAGTAGGTATATAGATATGGACAAAAAAAAGTTGTGGACATGAAAAATGTAGAAACATGTACCCTATTCCAAATGAATATGAATAACAGTAATTGTTAAAAATTGGCAGGGCATATTTTGATTTATGTTGGGCCATAGATCCTTACTCTATCTAACGCCCCCTTGGGAAGTTTATTTTAAGTTAAAGTATTGCAAAAAAAACCTTTTTACACAATTTCAGATGTTTTTATACATTTAAAAAAATAATAATGTATCAGAAAAGCAAAAAATATTGATTTTATACTGTTAAAATTGTTATAATACAAATGTAAAGTCTTTTTGACCCAGTTGAGCATTGAACACACAAACTAAATTTACAATAAAGTGAAAAAAAAAATATTTTTTGATGTTTAAAAAATGGATTTAAAAGATGAAATTAGAAAAACATATGTGATAGATAGTTTTTATCTGTAAACTTTCCAAAATACTAAAAACAAATTTAAATTTTATCACCTGATATTTTAACGGTTTTGTAGATTTAGGAAATAGTTTTTTAATTATTTTATATTAATTGTTTATTCACTGTTTTTAGTCCGTCAGGTATTATCTTGCTTAGAGGACCTGAAACAATAGTATTGCATTAAAAGCTTGATTTTCTTTTGGTGGTACATCATTACTTGCTTTTTAAACTTTCTCAGATTTTTCGAAAATCTTATGATGAACAATTTTCATTAAATTAGTAAAAATTATGATATTGATTTACATTTACTGGCCTTATTTAAATATGTTCCTACTCTTTGTTTTTTAATTTTCATATAAAAAGTCAAGCTATACTATTTTATATATTTAAGAGTATCATTATTAAAAATATAAAATAGTTTTGTTTCGGTTGTTTTAAGAAAATGAATACAAGAATATGTTCATTACTTTTAATTCTGATTTGGTTGAATTCTATGGAATTTAAAATGTCGGAACTTTAAGGAGGACAAATAGCCAGCTACAGAGTAGCTGTGGAGGGCGGAGGACATTTTGGCTCAAAGGAGGACGGTAGGCAACCCTACCTGAAACGTATAGATATGAAAAAATCTCGGAGGGTGTTTTAGTTAATATCTGTAATCGTTATGAAATGCAAAACTTGAATATACTTGTTAATTTGGTACTGTTGCACTTGAAATACCTTCGACGTGGAGCAAATGATGGAAAAACACATACATATCCCATTAATTAGATGCTACTATTATTTTAATTTTTGACCTTATAAACAATGTTTAACTTGTTTGTTAATTTAAATTATGTCGATGCAACAGCAATATAAAATGTTATGATGAAATATGTCGAAAGTTCACTTCGATTCTAGTTTTAGACCTCCATTTGAAACTATTAAAAATTAATTATCCATATGCATCGATTAATTACTTATAAGAAGTTGGCAATATCATAATCGTTTTATTTTAGCGTAACGTAAGATAGTGTGTGCAAAAGAAATTGTTTTTCAATAATTAATATAAAAAAATGGTGACAAGGCAAGCAAATTACTTTTAATTATGATTTTTCGTCATCAAACTGTACTTCTCATGCATCGAGTGAGTAAAAACCAAAAAAACAAAAAGCAATAAAATAAACTCCACCGTTCATGTATTATTTGCAGGTATTTTATCTGCAACATATTATGCTGAACACCAGATAAACTAACTTAATTAGTAGTTAGTTTTAAAGCTGTAAATTATATGAGCGGCGATAATTACAAGCTAAAGAGTTTTGTTATGTTTATGACTATTTTGTTAGGATTACTGAATGGGGAAATAAAAATTGACGGTCGCCGGAAGTTAAAACAGAAATTTCAGAGAGGGACAGACTATACAAAAGATCTATAATATCAAATCTGGAGGAAAACTGATAATTCAATCGACAACAAAGAAACGGAGTAAATAAAATAATAGGGGAACGCGTCATTACTACCATCAAAAAATGATAATGTGGACACTAAAGAATTTAATTATAGCAGAAAAGTTTAACAACCATTTTTACTTCCCTCGTAAAAGAAAAATATTCATGAAAAAATCACCCTCCGTTGCCGAGAAATATGTTTTCTCGATTCCGTCAGTCTGTCTGTCTGTAGGTGTGTCTGTCGGTCTGCCTATTCGCCAGCATATCTAAAAAACTGCTTACCCGATTGACTTTTGGTCAAAAACTAAGGGTCGGATGGGGATGATCTCGTAACATATTGGTAAAAATCCAATATGGCATAACAAAATGGCGGCCTGTGAAATGTTAAAAAAATTATTACTAAAAGATTACTTATCGAATTTACCTCAAATTTCATAGAAAAATCAAGGATTGTGTAGGAATCAACTAGTAAAATTTTGCCATGAATTAAAGACGGTGGAACGAAATGGCGGCTTAATAAAATATTTAAAAATTCAGCGTGAAAAAACTAAAAACTACCTAATGAAGTGATTTCAAATTGGGTGTCATAGCTAATTATGATATAGAGATGAACTAGTAATACTGTGCTACTAATTTAATATGGCGTCCAAATAAAATTTTTGTAATCTGAGAAAAATCACCCTCTCAAGTTCTATATATCTTCACGTTTTAACCTCCCAGATGCCAAAAATATGTTTTATCAATCCGGTAGGTCCGTCTGTCGGTTTGTCTATCTGTTGGCTTGTCTGTCTGTCTGTCAGTTCGCGGCATAGCTTAAAAATTACTTAACAGATTGACTTCAAATTTAGATAAAAAATTAAAGGTCATATGGTGGGATGACCTGGGTAATATTTTGGTAAACATCTGATATGCCAGAATATGATGGCGGTCTAGTGTAGAACGGAATGGCGGCTTGATAAAATAATTAAAAAATCAGTTTTTAACTTAATGAACTGATCAGTGGCGGCTCGTGGTGAATTATATTGGGAGGTCAATAACAATTTTAAAAATAGGCATACTTAAAATAATAGTTTAGGTCTACTCTTCGTTCTTTAGAATTGGAAAAATGCTGAATGACACGTTCGTTAAAATTGCACGCACATTCCTTTTATAAACGATTTCTCGATACTTAACATTGGTAAAGCGGATAGTCCATTTTGGCCCAACTCCTCAACAAAATTTATAAGCCCTCGAAAAACCCCTGAAATTTCAGGCAAAGCCGTTTCATCATGGCCACGTAGTGCCAGTTCGAATGCCCCACAAAATGTTACACAATTTATAATTTTTGTTTAAAATATAACGATTTTTGGATACATTTTCATTAAAATCTCTAAGGGATTTTCTATAAGCTGTGTCTAGCTGGGTGCAAATATCAACACCTCCGACCGTAGCATAGTTCACCGAACCAAAGTTTACTGAATATATTATATTCAGTAAACTTTGACCGAACGAACGAATAAATATTATGCATTCTGTGTTTTCTATCGTCCGCCAAATACAAATTTTAATGAAATATCAAATGACTTTGACAATATTTTCTCCAGTATTTATCCTACTGTTGATGAAATAATTTGTCTGGGGGACTTTAATATTAATTTGTTGAATCTAGACAACCCTCTCACTACTCTTTTTGAAAACTATAACTTTATTCAAATGATCAGTGAGCCCACTAGAATATCCAAAACAACGGTTTCTCTGCTAGATCCTATTTTTATAACTAATGAGTCTATGCTTACGAGATCTGAAGTTGTATCTGTGGGGGAAGTTTCAGATCACTGCTTGGTTTATTGTTGTTTAAAGATCGAGAAGTCTCATTCGGAGCCAAAAATTATTACCCATAGGGACTATACAAATTTTAACATTAATTTATTCTTACGAGACCTCTATTTAATACAATGGGATGAAATATTTTATGAAATTAATATAGACAAAAAATTACACTTTTCAATAACTTTTTACTTTCCCTTTTAAAGTAGTCAGAGTCCCTAACCTCGGGCCCCTTGGATTACACCTAACGTTAAACTCTATTTGAAACAAAGGGAACGCGCCTTGCATGATTTTAAGAGGACGCGGTGAGTTGAGAACGGGGAGAATTATAAACGCTTGAGAAGTTTCACTGTGTCTTTAGTACGAAGGGAAAAGCGTCAATATTTGAATTCTATTTGTACAGAAAGAGACCCTAGAAAAACTAAGAAATCTCTAGGATCATTCAATTTATGCTCTGGTAAGCAATCTAGTATTCCCATAAATTTGTCGGATCCAAATGAAATCAGCGCATATTTTGGTAAGTTTCTTCAAGATGTCTCCGAATGTACGGCAAAAAAAATGTATTATGAAAATAATTCTTATTTAAACAATAATACTCAATTTAGTTTTCATTTGACAGAAATATCGGAAGTTCACAAGATAATTTAAGATATATGTACGGATGCATTAGGCGCGGATAATATTAATATCAAAATGTTAAAATACTGCACTCCATTTATAGATAAATATGTCACTTATTAACTTAACTGCTTCATAGAGTCAAATTATTTTCCACATCAATGGAAAATTTCCATTGGAAAACCCTTACCAAAGATTAAAAATCCAATAAATTTTAATGATCTTGGAATTATCAGCATTCTACCGGTTCTTTCTAAAATTTTCGAAAAAATTTTGTATAAACAGTTATTTTACTATTGTATTGTTAATAATATTATATCAGAAAGTCAGTGTGGTTTTAGAAAAGATTTCAGTACATCGGTGGTTTTGGTAGGTTTAACAGACGATATAATTTGCGCTTGCTTGCAATTATTTGCAATGACGCATTTTCAGAACAAGTTCAAATATACTCAGGTGTACTACAGGGCTCCATTCTTGGGCCCCTGTTTTTTATTATCTATACAGCTGATATTTTGTGTTCATTGAAATACTGTAAAGTTCAAGCCTACGCTGATGATACACAAATATATTTTCACTTTAAACATTCTGATTACGAAGATGCATCCAATTTAATAAATAAAGATTTAAACTTATTAAAACAATTTTCTTTGGAGCACAACTTAAAATTAAATCCTTTGAAATCTTCACTAATGCTTTTCAGCCCAAAAAGCAATAAGCAGTTTTTGAATGAGAATCTAAATATTTGTCTCGATGGAGTCAGGCTCCCAATGGTTAACTCTGCCAAAAACCTGGGTATTATATTGGATACTGAATTGCGTTTTAAGGAATATATTAAATCTCTAATTCAGAAGTCATACTTATCTTTAAAAATATTATACAATAGTAGACGTATACTTGATTTCTCTTTACGCAAAATGCTTTGTGAATCACTTGTTCTATCTAATTTTAACTTGCTGTGTATGGACCCTGTCTTGATTCAACGGACAAAAGTCTAATTCAGAAAGGTCAAAATTCCTGTTCACGTCTTATTTTAGATCTAAGAAAATATAACCATATCTCTCATACATTTAAGGAGCTGAATTGGTTGAAAATGGAGAACCGCCGAACACTTCACTTGGGTAATTTTGCCATGAAGATCTTAAAAAACCCTGTATTACCTTTGTCTATAAGAAACAACAGTACCCCGTCACCAGACTGCCATGTTTCAGAGGTCATTTACTTACAATGGTATTAAACTTTATAACTCTTTACCAAATGAACTTACTTGTCTTGAAGAAACAGTATTTAAAAAACGTTATAAAAGTTATTTATTTACGGCTCAGTGCCAACACTAATAAATATTTTATATTATTTTGCTTTTTCACACCCTTATATAACGAAACTTCGTCGTTCTGGTAAATTATATAATGTACGTATATTCTTATTGTTTTATATAGTGTTTTGTAGAATTAATATGATGACTCCCAGTTTTTTTTTATAATTTTGTTTTAAGAAATTAATTTATTGTAACATTGATTGACATCTGCACTCTGTAATAATATATAATTTAGGCAAATAAATATTTTTTGTTACACGCTGAGTTAAGGTTCAGTAGAGTAGCCTCAGGCTAGACTGCGCCTTGGTTCTACCACAGTTTTTGATATTGTTTTGTAACATAAGTGTTGAATTTATTAGTAAAAGACGTTTATTATTATTATTATTATTATTATATTACAAAAACAGTATATAAATCAATTTTTATCGATTAAAAACGTCCAAAACAATATCGAGTTAGAATATCGACCTCGCGACCTCTGAACAATTGAACTTCCGCATGCCGACGTGATACCGCGATCGATCGATCGAATTATGAGAAGAGACCGGCTGATGACTCAAATCGTGATTTCATATTCCATTTGCTATCACGTTCGGCTGCCCCTCGGTGGCTGTAAAATCTTTGGGTACTTTCGTCAAGCTTTAAGGTAATCAGGGCAATTCGGACTGCCCAAACTAGCTTAGTATAGCGTATTTTATTATGCTTAAGCAAGGAGACCATTCGATCCGCCGCGCGCGGCTAATAGTGTAGCGTTTTTAACTTTTCCCAAGGTTCGCGTTTTATTGCAACTATTAGGAGGGACGGTCAAACGAATAATTTATTTTCTGAAATATTTTTGGTGGGTCATTGACGAAATGACCCTATGGAAGAGCCGCCACTGGAACCAATTTCAAATTGTGTGCCATAATTACTTGTGGTATAGAGATGAACCAGTAAAATTGTAGTATTAGTTTAAGATAGGAACAAAGTGGCGGCTGAATAAAAAGTTTGTAATCATGAAAAAAAAATCACCATCTCAGGCTTTACATGTCTTCACGTTTTAGCGTCCCTAGATGCCAAAAAATATATTTTACGAATTCCGTCAGTTAGTCTGTCGGTTTGTCTGTCTGTCTATCAGTTCATGGCATATCTTAAAAACTATTTATTATAGATTGACTTCACATTAAGACAAAACATGAAAGTCCTTGTTAATTGGTACCTGTTACTTTAAAACTTGAAAATACTTGTTATAATTTGATGTTTTTGCATTTGAAATACCTTCGGCGTGCATGGAGCAACTGATAAAAAACACAGTACTGCAAAATTAGGATCCATTTAAGAGGCTTGTATTTTCTATTTGTTGGGTCGGCTATTCGCAGTTTAGGTGATCTTTGACACTATGTACCGTGGGCGTCTCGAGTGAAGAAAGGGAAAGTTTATTGGCTCGGAATGTAATGACTTGCATATTAAGAGATGAAGAAGGGAGTGGTATCGTACTAGATCGGCGTTTTTTAAAGTGAAATATTCTGAAAAACAACTTTGTCCAGCGCAACGTCTTACCATGCCATGTCTTAGATGTATTATTCGTTTATTCTCAGCATATTTAAACCCACGCCCCAACCAGCATTTTTAGTCACTGCTACGTATCGGGACCTAAATAAAAAAAAATATATTGCAATTACGTTTTGAGAGTATAAGTTTTCTTTCTCTTTTTACTGTGGTTATTAATATGTCTTCGTTTTTCTCTCTATACAAGTAAGCTGTTTATGTCAAAATTTTTGGATGAAATGGATTTTGTTTCTGCAATGATATAAAACGTTTATTTGAAGAAATTGACGTATCTTGTGTTCCTAGTAAATGGCGTTTATTGATCGACAGCTCTACGAAAAGCCTGAAAGCCGTTTTATCGTTTTACACAACAAAAATTTCCATCTCCTCCAGTCGCTCATTCTGTAGATCTTAAAGAAAACTGTGTTAGAAAAGTGTTAAAATTGTATTGGAAGCTTTAAAATATCAAAAGTATAAGTGGCGGTTCATTGAAGATTTTAAAATGGAGGGATTCTTAATGGGACTACAGTGCGGATATACCAAATATCTGTGTTACCTTTGTTTGTGGGATAGTAGAGCAGACGCTCAGCACTATGAACAGACTTTTGTGTTGGAAACTCAAAGGTTAAATGTGAACTTATTGCTGAACCTGAAATGAAACACATTTTTAAAGCACTAGATAAGAAATCTGGAACTTTTTTTTCCAAAAAAATCAAAAGCGAGAATTAAAGCTGGAATTTTCGTTGGTCCACAGTCCACAAATTAAAAAAAATGACACTGTTAAATTTTCAAAATTGTTTACTAGTACTGAAAAAACGTTGGTATAGTTTCAAAGCAGTAGTCTATGGATGTTTAGGGAATAACAAGATCGAAAATTAGTTGAAAATTTGTTAAAGAGGTTATGAACGCCAATACAATGAAAATATGGTGGGATACTATATTTGGGATTTAAAAAGAGGAAGTACTCATAAGCATAAAAGAAAGAGTAACAGGGTTCACTTTTAAACGTTCGTTATTTTATAAGCTAATATAATATGAAGTTAATAAAAATGCAAATATTTTTGCATATACTAATATATAAAATACTTAGTTGACTGACTCACTCATCACCCTCCAGCTCAAACCGCTTAAGATAAAAGGCTGAATTTTGGCATACAGGTTGATTTTAGGGTGTAGAGGTTCGATAAGAAGCGATATTTCAAATCTCAAATTCCAAGAGGGTGAAAGCACCCATTAAATATTACAATATTTTTTATTAAAAAACGGTTAGTTTTTTGGAAAAACGCTTGAATACATGTTCTTTAATTTATTTTTTACATAGTTTAAAAATTTTTAAAAATTCATACAGGGTGTTCAAAGGGGTGAAACCACCACTTAAATAATACAATAGTTTTTTATTTAAAAACCGGTTAGTTTTTCGAAAAAACGCTTGAACACGTGTTTTTTAACTAATTTTTTTACATATTTTAGGATTTTTAAAAAAATCATACAATGTATCCAAAAAGGTAAAACCCATCCCTTAAATATTATAATATATTTTATTTAAAAAACCGTTAGTTATTCGGAAAAAGCTTTATATTTTATTTTTTAACATATTTTAATTTTTTTTAAAAACCGAGACAGGGTGTCCAAGTGGCTGAAACCACTCCTTTATTACTATATTTTGTATTTAAAAAACAATTAGTTTTTCGGAAAAACACTTAAACACGTGCTTTTTATTTTATTACATATTTTAAGATTTTTTATAAATTCATACAGGGTTTTTGAAAAATCGGGTCATTGAATAATTTTGGCGATCTTTCTCTAACCGTTTGTCGTAGAAAGCTGAACAGCTTGATTTTAGAGAGCAGAGGTTCGATAAGAAGGGATTTTCAAGCTTGTAAACTGCCCCTTAAATGTTTATAGTGGACTCAAAGCTTGTCAAAATAAAACAGTTTCTTGGTTTAAAGAACGAGCTATATTAACTCCAAAAAATAGGACAGCAGATGACATAAATCTAGCTTTATTGGAAAAAATTGCTGCTCCACAATTAACATACAACTCAATAGATGTAGTTAGACTAAGACATTGCGGTTAATTATCCTGTCGAGTTCCTACACTCTCTAAACCCTTCAGGAATCCCTCCTCATGAGTTCACTTTAAAAGTGGGGGCACCAGTGATGCTTATTTAAAACCACCAAAATTGTGTAATGGAACTCGGTTACAGATTAAAACTTTACAAAACAATGTAATAGAGTCTACTATTATTTCTGGCCGTGGTCTGGGAGAAACAGTTTTTATACCACGTATCCCTTTAATTCCGTCAGACTTCGGTTTAAAAGTGTACAGTTTCCTTTAAAGCTTTATTTCACCATGACAATTAACAAAGCTCAAGGGCAATCCTTAAGTAGAGCTGGAGTAGACTTGCGCTAGGATTGTTGTTCCATGGTCAACTCTATGTAGCACGATTTAGAGTAAGTTCGCGTAGTAGCTTGGCTATTTTACAGCCAGAGAATGCAACAACAAACGTGGTTTATAAAAAGATACTCAAATGAGGCGGTTTGATAAATAAATATTAATAACAAAGTTCTAAAAATCTGAAATGTTTGATAAAAATTGATAAAAGCAAAATACATTTCTTGGCATATTTTTTAAATGCAGGCAGTGACATTTCGAAAACATAACTGTTATCACAAGATCACAAGACATGTCATCAGTCTACCTGTTGGAAAATTTTTACCAGAGTTGGCGTTATGAAATGGTGTTATGCAAGTCTCATTATGTCTGAGATTTCTTACAGCTTCATTTAAAGCAGTTTTTGTTAATATGTCATCACAATCCAATTTATTTATTATTTGTTTAAAAACATAATTAAATCTGTTAATGATCTTCTGTTAACGAGAGATATCATAGAAAAGTACTTTAAAACTGGAATATAGTTTTTATCAATTATGAAGATATGTGCTCTTTGCGCGAGACGCCTTAAAAATTTGTTTTGTATACTATCTTCTTTCATTAGTAATATATTGTGGATTCCAAATTACAGACGCGGAATTAATGCGGTGGTGGACAAATGCATGTACCGTGTTAGTAAAGTGGTTGGATACTTAAACTTTCTACTATTTCTTAAAATAAAACATAGCATACGATTACATTAATTAATAACTTTCTCAAATTGAGAATTAAAAATCGTCCTCAAATCAATGATCACACCTAAGTCTCAAATTTTCTTAATTAGATTTAGAACATTGTTATTAATGTCATATTGAGTGTTGAAGACATTTCTATTTCTGAAAGTTATTGTGACACGCTTTTCTAGATTAAGAAATAAACTACCACTCTTAAGTATTCTACAAGTCTTTTTAAGACTTGTAACCTCTAACAGACATCCACGTCCCTTATTGTGTTATATATTCTAAAATCATCCGCCTCAAGAAAAAATTAGGCGATTTGAATGCATTTATAATTAACATGTTATTTATATTTTTATCTCTATATATGATAAAACATAAGATGACTGTCCCGAGGTACACCTGAAGTTACCTCAAACGGTATATCCAGACAATAATTGCAAACGGGTACGGAAAAGGAGAAAAACATAACTAATAGTTTTTATTAACGTTTCAATGAATGTCCAAAATTATCTTCATTATTTCTTAGAGTTCAGTCCTACTTAGCACGAGCAGATATAAACTTGAACTTAATTCTTGGGTGGTTTTGAAAAGCTTTATGAAGGAAAATACTCAAATCGCTTTAATTCCCAGTAGGGTTTTTGATGTATTCATTGCTCTTCAGGAAAAGTGGTATGCCTCTGAAAATTAACTTATGCTGGACGTGAAGACAATGTAAAGCGTGAATCGTGAATCAATTATTACGTTTCGAGGAATGGTAGCTTAATATGAGATTTATTATTACTATATTTTTTAATGTTTTGTTGTTCGAATTGCTTTGGGGATTGCGGAATACAGAATTTCCATTTCCAACTGGGAAATTCAGTTATAAAACAATAAAAGATCTTTAAAATCCATTAAGTAATTCAAAAGTTACAACTTTGTGTTTGTACTTCAAATTTGGGTCAGTATATTTAAAATCAATATATTTTAATAACTTTTTCATACTGACTGTATAAATGAGAAATTATTTTTATTTCTTTCATATAATTTGTTTTCTTATTACGCTATTCTAAATTAATGTTGTAAATTACGCATATTACTAGTATTATTATTATCATAATTATTAAAAAGGGTCTATTATATCTTTCTCTGTATGATATAAGCAAGGAAAAACTGAAAATGTCGTAATTTAATGTAATAATAAAACTAGTTTTACTCTTATGGGATTTCTTAGGTAAACGAGATTTCAGAATCTTCCGCCAACTATATATAATTTCACCGTGATGTAATCAGCGGTACTTTGCAGCAGCACGGTTGGCTTAATTCGACTTCTATGTAGTACTATTAATCGATCTAAAACATTTTACGTACAGGTTTATAAGGTATATTTCCTTATTTGATTAATCGAAATGATTTTTATCTAGGTAACAACTTAAAAAGATAGACACAAATATTGATATGTACAGGGTGTCTAGTTATTTTAAACGGGGTCTATAAGCTTAACTTTTAGAGATGTCAAAATATATTTCATACAAAAGTTTTATAGTTTTATCTGAACCATCAGTATTTGTTAAAAAAAGAGAAATAGTAATTGGACAAATGAGCATCGATTTTGTTTTTTTTTTGCTTAATGTTATTTAATACAAACATTTAAATATGCATACATTAATAAATACAACTTAAACTAAATGTAAATTATTTCTTCAACACCAGAGTCAGTAGAAAGAGTTCCCAACAGCGAAGCGGCATTTCCTCTTTGTATTGCTAAGCTGATCCTGTGAGTAATGAAGCATTTAACATGATTGCTTTTAATTCACCTACCTAGTTTAGGAATAAAATGTTTTACTTCACTTCCCATGGACCAGAAGTTTTTACTCCGAAAGAAACAAAAATAAAAAGGTCTTCAATTTCTTCATATTTATTCGTTTTTTTAGATTCAGTTAGACATGCTAGCTGCTTTAACTGATGTTTGTTCAATATATGATTCTACTAAGGTATGTCTAGATGTATAGTCCGACACAGGATAAGTGGTCATGAAGTTGCCTGGCTCATTACGATCAGGTGGTATTTTACCCACAATAAAGCAATTATGGTCTGGTTTGCAAGCGTTTCTCAGTACAGGTCGGTATTTTATTTTTATTATTAAATCATTTGAACTGTGGCATTAGCGGTGTTCAGTGGTGTTATTTATTTATAGAGTAATAATCTTTCTGTGAGGTGTAATTTTTAAAATATTTAGACCGTGGGTTGAAAACTGAGAACCGGACGGAATTGAAGAGATAAATGAGCAAAAAACAAAATGCCATTTACCGACGTGTTGCAAGTGTTTGTTTACGAGTATATCAAGGTAAATTTTATATATATTTTTGTTTCTTAGATGTATCCAATAAAACAATCACTCTAATTTATTCTCTCCAGTCTCCAAATAAAAAATTATTATTTTGTTTAAATACTCAAATTACCGTTATTTGAATAGAAGCCAAAGAAATTTTATCTGCAGTATGAAGCGGTAAAACGGTTCTATCGATAAACTACTTAAAAACGATTTTTACGCTATATCAATATCAATAAGGGGCAACATTTTTCTTTTTTCAAAAATGTAAAAAAACTTAATTTGAAAAATTAAATTATTACAGATAATACCCATTCTTAAATTCGATTAGTAATATTTATGTATTATAAATGCTCAAAATATATGAAGGAACATTCCTCGGAACATTCACTAAAAATTGGAAAAATAAAAACATTAACAGATTGCTGCTCCAGACGATTCAGTTTTGGAATGTACTCCAAAATATACCTAACCCATTTTTTTAAATACTTGGAAGTCAGCTGTTGGCCGGCGCGCAGCGGCCATTTTGTTATTTTTGTCTTCTTCAATTTTATTCAGACGGTGACGTCTTTTGCGACTCCTTACAGTGCCTTTGACTATAGCACATCCGCCAATAACAACTCGCATACTAATACAAAGGTTTAAATCGAATTCACTAATATTTATATGCAGTAAAATCAAGAAACGTTCAGTAACCTTCAAATATTTGTCTGCAGGACTTCGCGTCAGAGGGCATAGAAGCTACCATTAAGAGGACAGTGGAGTTAACCGGCATTCCAAGGTCTACCTTGCGTTGGTTCCTTGACCAAGACAATTCACTGGAGAGGAAGAACAGATCTGACAAAGGCACAATGAAAGTGTTTGGGAATGGTGATGCAGAATTAAATTGCAGGGAAGTGTATGAGATGTATGAGCTTAAGCAGATTCTTTGCGAGAAAAGTTATTAGCAAATTGTCAATTCACCGCATAAAATTGGATTTCGATTTAAAAAAATTGACAAGCCCATTTGCATTAGAGAGAACCAACGGCTAGTGGAATGGAGACAAAAATATTTAAATATTTACTATTTAGATGAGACTTGGTTCGACACCCATGACACTACAAATAAAGGTTGGCAAGATTCTTTACCAAAGTGCATTTTAGATGTATCTGCTTCTCGAGGAAATCTTACACTGTGGCTTGAGTAATGGCTGGGTGCCGAACGCTTTGCTACTTTCAGAAAAAAAACATTAAGGATTGCTCGTTAGACTACCATCAGGACATGACAAGTGAGCCTTTTGAAAATTGGATGAAAATTTTTCTTCTTCCGAATATCCCGCCAGGCAGTGTAGTCGTTTTTGAAAATGCTAGTTATCACAGCATCTTAGCTGAAAAAGTACCAACCATAAGCAGCAAAAAAGAGGTGCTGCAAGAGTTCCTTAGCCAACATATAGCCTCCATTTTGAAGAAAATTATACAAAAAATCAACTAGTTGAGGTACTAAAAACTAAATCGTATGATAAAACATATTGCGTAGATGAGGCGATAAAAGCATCCGGTAACATACCACTTAGTTTGTCCCCCTACCACTGCGATTTTAATCCTATAGAAACGATATAGGCTGAATTAAAAACATAAATGTAAACCCAAAAATGTCCTCTAATGTAATTGAAGTAATTAAAACTCAATGTGAATTAATACCAGAGAGCAGTTGGAGAGCATGCGTTAATCATGTACTTAAAGTTAAAAATAATTACAAAAAAATATTGGGAAAACGTAAAACCTTTAATTACATCAGTGGATGATAGTGATAGTACAGATTCGCGCTATTGAGATTAGTTATTAAATCATTGATTGAGATGATCCATTTTACTCATACGTTCCACTCCTTTTTATTCTCTTTAGTTTTTAAGAGATCGGAACAATCTTTTTTGTTTGGAACAAAATAATAAAAATTATATAGTAAAGATTATTACTTTTCCTCATATCAATAATGTATGTCAAAGTCAGCATTACGCAATACATTTTTGTACGTACATATATAAACATTGTTTCAATATTCCTACTACCACCCTGGACCGGAATGATTTATTAGCCAAAACAGATGCACAAGCAAGCATAAAGTATAAAGGTATTAGTTAGTTATGACCATTTATCGTGTGTCGGACTATAGCATTGCAAAGTAAAGCTTTGACGGATTTCCAAGGAATAAGAGGAATTCCATCTGCATGCTTTCCATCGCTTCTGTATAAACCAAGAGGCTCAAGAATTGCTGTAATTTCAGCTGAAACAAAAGCTCTCTTGATAATATCGTTAATCAGCAGAATCAGCCTATGTCTAAACAAACTTCATGGACTTTTATTGCAGCTTAGCTCGCGAAGGCCTAAATTGTCAGCAGTTTTGCTGTAAATTCAAATATATTGTTTGTAAACGTCCTTGAAGCAATGGAAATACGAAAATTTTAGTGGTCTAAAAGATGTAGGTGGTAGTGCATGAAGCCAGGCATTTGTTTCTGGTCCCTGAAGAGCAAGAAAGTGAGCTTTATCCTCGGATCTTTGCAATTATGAAAAAAGACGCTTTAGTTCAGCTTGGCCCATAATCATGTCAAATTCTCTTTGACTGTTAGGTAGTTTTTTATAATTTTATAAGTTATTAAACTAAATTTTAAATGGAACACTTTGTATAACATTATTTCAATTAATGGGTATCTTCTTACTGATTGTAAAAATACCAGGTTTGATGATCTTATCTTTAAAGACAACTGAGAAAATTGACCAGAACCCTACCATAAGAGGCTAATGATTTTATTTATGTGTATGTTCTCTCTCTTTCTAACACATTGCCCATTATAACTGGGTTTTTGTGAAATTTCTCGGTTGTCTTTAAAGATAAAGGAATCAGACCTGATATTTTTATAATCATCGAGAAGATGCCCATTTATGGAAATAACATTTTACAGGGTGCTTATTTTTTTACTTTCCCGTTCTCATTCGTTTATTTTTTTAACAAATCCTTTGTTTCAAACCATAAAATTTTGTAGACAATATTTTTTGATATCTCTAAAAGTTAAGCTTTTAGACCCCGTTTAAAATATAACCAGTACGTTGATTTTTGTACGTAAATTTAGATATTTTGCACACAATTTGCATAAAGCCCTTTAAGCCAGGAAAATAGTACAAAAATTATTTATGACATGGTGCAAGAAAAATGACTTTGGATTGTTTAAGTTCATCTAATTTCATCATTTGGTGCACCATTATCTAAAAAAGTTAAGATTAATTACTTAATACAGCAGGTAAAGTAAGGAGCTTACGATTATTCGGAAATAGTTGGGACAATTTCGGTCCATAAAAGATTCAAATATCCTTCCCATTTAATGTGTCTTTCATGAAGAAGGGACCGATTATTTTTGCATTCTTTATACCACACCAAACATTTATCTTTTGAGAAAATTTAGTGAGTATTAATTCAAGTATCCACTGTGGATTTTCCCTGGCCCAGTATCGACCATTATGCCTTTCAAAAAAATGTTGCTTCATCAGAAAAAATAATTTGATTGACAAAATTGATATTGATATTGCAACGTTCCATCATGATTTTACAAAATTCCAAGAACCTATCGAGTTCTTGCACCAAAGTTATTTTGTTTGGATGAACTTTTCGGTTTTTAGAAGTCGTGTGAGACGTCAATTTCACTTCCTAATGTTCGAGTAGAAAGGTGCGGATTTTCTTCTAAACTGATTAAAACATTCAGAGCCTTATCACCACCTGTTGCACTTCTAGGTCTGCCAGAACGTACGTCATCTTTTACCTTTCCGGTTTCACGAAATTTTTTGTAATTTTACCTTTATACCAAATTTTTATGTACACATATTTTAATAAAAGTTAGTACATTAAATTATGGATATTAGACCCTTATTTTCGCAAAAACTGTTGACTTTTATAAAAAATGCTCTTAATATGTATTATTAGAGAGTGTAGAGTATTGAGAATTTTACGCAGATTTTAAAAAAGTAAATAATATAACAGAAAAACGGTCAATTTGGCAGCAATGCGGAACTCGCCATTGGTTTTGGCATAATTTCATACCTAAGTGTACATATTTTCATTAAACTCCAGGTAAGAGGTACCTGAGATATTTCGCTGGTTTTGTTTTACGCTGTATGCGTGTATATATATATATATATATATATATATATATATATATATATATGTGTTGATTTATATATATATGTGTTGATTTTTACTCCTTCACGGATGGAAAAATACAATGTGTTTCCGTTCCGGGTGTACATCCGTTCACTACTGTCGTTCTGAAAAGAACAGTTTTGCTGACGTTTCGCCAAAATCACATTTGGCATTTTCGAAGCTTTTTTCTCGCGTCCAAATAGAGACTTATATATATATATATATATATATATATATATATATATATATATATATATATTCCAGGGTATAGAAAAACGTTTTTGTTCAAATTTGTAATTATAGTGAACGTAGGAAAAAAATATTTTCTAATAATTGCCAATTAATTTTTAAATTTCTGATTTTTAATTAACATACTAATATTCTCAGTGTTCAGGTAAATTACTAAGTCTTTAATGAGGTATATAAATGTTAAAATTGGCGTTCATCCGCGTGACATTCTCTCCAACAGTAATAAAATTTCTTAATTGCCTTTTGCAGCTTTTCTTATATAATAAGTTGTTTTTATTTACGCATTCGATGTTTGAATTTATTACGATTTCATTGCCCTATATTACTGTTGATCCACCTTTCCCTTATGTTTGCCGTTGTTTGCTGCTGAAATTAAAAGAAAATTGTCTTTTAAACAAAAAGTATGTGCATTAACGACAAATCCAAAAACACGTATCCAAGTAAGGGGTCATTGAATGAGATATCCACACAGCCTTACTTACCAAAAAGCTCTCTTTGGGACTATATGCGATATATTCGATATATAATTACATGTTACCAAATAATGCTCCTGAAATTTACTATTCCGTTCTCGGAAACAAACTGCGATACGCAATCAACATATAGGGCTTTTCAATTTTAACAAATATAAAAATGATATTTTTACACCAAAAAAGAGCTATTCGTATCCTAAATGAACGCGATCAAAAATCCTATTGCACACTTTATTTAAAAATTCGAAGGCCATGACAGTTTAAAATATATATATATATATATATATATATATATATATGCGTCTGCTGTTTTGGCATACGTTTTTGGACAAAGTTTCAAGACGCTTAGCTCTCAATAATAAATATATATATATATATATATATATATATATATATATATATATATATATATATACAGGGTGTTCAGGAACAACGTCAGGAAACTTAAAGCCGTAATTCTACATGAAAAATTGATGGTAGTCAAAGTTACATTTTTAATTTTAAATTTTGGGAATATTTAATTTATTTCTTTACGGATCAACTTGATATTTGACACATAAGTTGAAGGTAATGGGAGCTCTTATCCTAAGGTAAAAATGTTTAATTAAGTTGATACCAGAGGGAACTTTACCTACGACTGAAAACTTATTTCCGTGAAAACTTTTTTATTTTGGAAGAAATTGTCAAAATTGAGTTGCCATCTTTAAGCCGATGGAATATTGTACTCTTACTTCGATAAATCATACTGTTTAGCCGCAAATCGATATTAAAGTTTTATTCAATTAAATTAATATTATTTACATGTCGTAGTCAATGTACTTTTATTAATATTAATAGATTTTAATATTATTGAAATGAAATTTGACATTTCGTCTACTTTTCAGTTTGAAAAACTTGTCTAAATGTTCAACATAAGTAATTTATTTTTTATTTAAAAAATGGCTTATCAATATTCGAATGTAGAACATCGGGAGATGCACTTTTGCTATGGAAAAGCAAATGGAAATGCAAAAGAAGCACGTCTCGGCTCTACATACTAGCACACCCTGATCGAAATGTTCCTCATTCTCAAACCTTTGTGAGTGTTCATAGAAGACTTGGTGAATAAGGTTCATTTACGCATCGCAAATATAACACAGGAAGAGCCAAGTCCGTAAGAACGGTTGAGGCAGAAGAAAGAATAATTCAAACGATAGAAGAAAATCCGGGTGTCAGTACTCAGCAAATTGCCGTTACAGAAGGAATGGCGAAATCTACAGCTCGGGAGGTAATCCATGAGGAACTTCTTTATCCTTTCTATTTGCAAAAGGTGCAACCTCTTATGAGAATGTTATGTAGAAAGGGGACATCAGCGAAGATTCATGTTAAATATTTGGGCCGGCATTATAGGCGTTTATCTCGTAGGACCTCACTTTTTTGATGGGACGTTGAATGGAAATCTTTATTTAAGTTTTTAATAAAATGATCTTCCTGGCATATTAGAAGATGTTCCCCTTTGATCACAAATAAAGATGTGGCTCTTGCAAGATGGAGCACCACCACATTACAGTCTTAACGTCCGTGAATATCTGAATGAGGTATTTCCGGATCGTTGGATAGGAAGAGGCGGAGCACTCCCTTAGACATCCCTTTCCCCAGATCTTAACCCAATGGATTTTTTTCCCTGGGAGTATTTAAAGGCGTTGGTGTATAAAACGACAGTAACTAACCTTGACGATTTACGAGTTCGAAAAATAAATGGCTGTGAACATATTAGAAACACACCCGGTGTTTTTCATCGTGTTCGGGGATATCTAAAAGCCGTTAGAAAATGTATCAAAGTTAATGGCGGACCTTTTCAGAATTTATTATAAAATATGTTAGTTGTGTTACGCTGTTATTTGTTGTGTTGTTATAATTTAGTTGAATAAAACTTTAATACCGATTTGCGTCTAAACGGTATGATTTATCAATTTGAAGTAAGAGTTATTTGAAGTACATTCCATCGGCTTAAAGATGGGAACTCAATTTTGACAATTTCTTCCAAAATAAAAAAGTTTTCACGGAAATAAGTTTTCAGTTGTAGGGAAAGTGCCCTCTGGTGCACTTAAATGGACTCAAATAAATTTTTACCTTTGGATAAGAGCGTCCATTACCTTAAATTTATGTGTCAAATATCAAGTTGATCCGTAAAGAAATTACAACATGTTAAATAAGGAAATATGAAATATTTCTATTAAAAATTGTGATATTAAAATATCAAAACCGCGCATAGATCAAGACATAGGACATTCAACGGGCATGCTGATTGATTCTAAATTAAGTTTTTCCTGATTACTCCAGTGAAATTATCATAAGAAAATGCTAACAAATACAAAAATTCCAGTAGAGCTAATTTTAATATGTTATCTGGGATGATATCCGGACCAATTTCTAGTATTTTTTCAACAAAAACCGCGGGTAAACTAAACGTCCAAAAGAAAATTTATATCTAACCTTTTCTAAAGAGGATTAAATTTGTTACAATTTGGGATTAATAGTTTCTCAGTTACTGCTTTACAAGGTTTCGCGAAATCTCTCAAAAGAAGGAAATATGTAAATTTCAGCCAGATTTTACCCCTAATTTTCTATATCTCGACACCTACAATAAAACTTCACGACTCCTATAGAATAACTTTCAAACAAGCGTAAATTTTCTACGATTTGACCACCAAATGTTTCCAATAAGTCAAATAGGTCACGAAATATAAGTTTTAAAAAAAATATTTTAGAAGTAGAGTTCACCAACATTTCCGATGGAAGAGATTTTTTTTTGGACATGGAAAAAAACCACTTCTGTTCGCTGGTTACGAAACATCCCGAGCTTGAGCAAATGGCAACAGAATTTCTAGATCCTGAAGCGTCATCAAATGTATTAAAAAAAGCGGGGGGAACATTTCCTTGTTCAATTATATATAGACTAGGCCAAGCAGCAAAAACTCTAGACGAGCTTCGCTACCACACTTTCGTGGTAGCAGCCGCAAGGACGAAATTCAATCTATCTAGATAACTTCTAACGAGTAAATTTGCTTGCAAGTAAAATTTGGGTGCCGAAAAGCAGATTGATCTGCACAACTATTTAAATGGGCAGTCTTTCTAAAACACACAATTCTGACCATTGATTTAGAGGAGGAGGAGGTTCCTGATCCCATCGACATACATGCTAGGTGAAAATAAGCTGAACAAAAATAAATTTAATTAATTGACCAACTGAATATCATGGACAGGGCAGTGGCCAGCTCCGTTGCAGATATAGAGATTAACCAATATTAATTTTTCAATATTATTATAACCCTTCACTCTTATACAGGGTGATTGTTTTATACATACCATGAGGATTTTCTAAACTAGGGAATATACAGATATAGAAAAGGTAGATAACTGTGAGAAATTATGAAATTTCTAAATCGATTTTTTCAGGGTAGCCAAATCACAGAAATTAAAAAATCATGCGAAAAGCCTCTTGTATGAAATCAACCTATACATTTTTTCGCTTTGATTTGACTATCTGAGAAAAGTTCTTACAGCGTTACATAGTTACATTTTGCTATTTTTTTGAGCCGCCTGTTTATGGCACATGATCTTTTTCCATTTGTAGAATAAGTTTTAACTGATCAAATAACATTTTGTTAATCTAATCTACTTTGTAATTTAAATAAGAAAGATTAAATTCGAAAATAAATTTATCCATGTCGGATTGTAATAACAGCGATATTTTTTTAAACGTTGTATATACTATTTGACCTAGGGGAAACGTTTGCTTATCGAATTGTAGCAAATTTACTCTAGTTTAAAAGTTATTATATAGGAGTTGTAAAGTTATATTGTAGGTGTCGCAGTTTAGAAAATTAGAGATAAAAAGTGGCTGAGATTTCTATATTTCTTTATTTTAAGAAATTTCGTCAAATTTTTAAAAGCTGTAACTCAGCAATTATTGGAGGTACACAATTTCTTTTCAACCCAAATTAAAGCACATTTAATCTTATTTAAAAAAGGTTAGATATACATTTTCTGTCGTTGTTAAGAAGAGACTTAAAACATTTCAAAAATTTCGAAGTTTTTTTTAAAATGACGGTGTTGGTGGCAAAATGTTTTGTAGGAAAAACACTAGACATCCCAGACAACATATAAAAAATTAGGTTTACCAGAATTTTTGTATTTATTTATAATAATTTAACTGGAGTAGATGAAATGGGAGTTTTATCGTATTTGTAGAAATATTTTTTACTACCCTGTATATGGCACTAGTTACCTTGTATAAAAAATCCTATATGACGATCTAAAACACAACCAATTGATGTTACGTTTGACCGATTAAACTATGAAATGTTAATCGTGTTACATTTTTAAGAAACCCTAGTGCAATGGCGTAGCTACAGAACAGAAAAATAACTGATGACAAAAAAAGGTCCTTTACTTGTCAATAAATGTATCAAAGCATTGCTAGAAAATATATGACTAAAAAAGGTCATCCATACTCTCGCAATCCCCTTGAGCTCATTTGCAATTATCGCCAGACCCCTTAACCTCGTAGGCCCCCTGGCACCGCGGGGGCTGGCGGGGGTGTAGCTACGCCATGCCATTGCCCTAGTGTGTACCTACATGCAGTTGTCAACCAGTATATTTTGTTTAAGAAAAGTATTACCGAAAAATTAAGTCGACAAAAACACAAAACCAATGGCGGCTCGTGGTGAATTATATTGGGAGGTCAATAACAAATTTAAAAATAGGCATACTTCGTTCTTCAGAATTGGAAAAATGCTGAATGACACGTTCGTTAAAATTGCACGCACATTCCTTTTATAAACGATTTCTCGATACTTAACATTGCTAAAGCGGATAGTCTATCTTGACCCAACTCCTCAACAAACTTTATAAGCCCTCGAAAAATCCCTAGATTTTCAGACAAAGCCGTTTCATCATGGCCACGTAGTGTCAGCTCGAATGCCCTACAAAATTTTACACAATCTATAAAAATGCATGTTTTTTATTTTTTCTTTTAAGTGTTTTAAGCCTTTAACACCGGTTTTGCACCATAATGTCGAGTCCTTAGAAAACAACAACAAACATAACAGTACATTGGGTTAGAGACTTGACAACCACATATCCAGTTAGCTAAATCGTACATACTTTTGCGAAACTTTCGATGAACCTCTTTATTTTTGTCTTTACTAGTTTGTCGTATACTAAGTTCTAGCATTGCGACCACTTACCTCGAATTCGGTTATTTTCTCAAAATTAAGTTCGTTAGCACTCTTTAGTTGTTTAATTTTTTGCACTACCGACGTTTTATTTCATCTACATTCACAACTCGAATATAGACCACCGTGAAATTGGTTATTTTTGCAAAATTAAGTTCGTAAGCACTTTTTAGTTGTTTATTTTTTCGCGCTAGTCACTACCAACATTTTATTTCCTGTATATTTCCAACTCAAACATGGATTATAAAAATAAAAAAATATATATTACAAAAAACAGTATATAAATAAATTTTCATCGATTAAAATCGTTCGAAACAATATCGAGTTGGAATATCGACCGAGCGACCTCTGAACAATTGAACTTCCGCATGCCGACGTGATGCCGAGACCGATCGATCAAATTATGAGAAGAGACCGGTTGATGACCCAAATCGCGATTTCATATTCCATTTGCTATCACGTTCGGCTGCCGCTCGGTAGCTGTGAAATCTTCGGGTACTTTCGTCAAGCTTTAAGGTAATCATTGACCAAATGACCCTATGGAAGAGCCGCCACTGCACAAAACAAATATAATTATCTGTAGTCCTATAGTTAAACCAGCAACATTATGCAAATTTTATTTGAAATTCGTAAGCAAATATTTCAGAATTATTAAAAATATTTGCATCAGTTGCATTTCTTTCTTTAATCTTCTATAACACTAATAGCAATATATAGCACATTATTTGTGCAATACAATAACATGATATTACATCATAATTACCAAAAATACTTGCATCACACTAAACAAATTGGATTTTTATACCAGAACGTTCACACTATGCTGGCCCACTTTTCATTATATAATACATGTTTCGTAGGAATTATTCATCCAATCTATTTTAATGACATTTTTTTAATACTATGTAGCTGTAATATGGCTGAAAGCTTACAGTAAACAGAAACAAACATTGGCGCCCTTTAAATATCCTATGTAAACAATACTTTTAAGAATAAGAACTTAGTTTATACATACGTTTTTTTTTTAATTTTCTTGTTCACTTTTTCTTTCTTTCTTTCACTTCTTATTTGTCCATTGTTTTGTATATGTATTATATTAGTCTTATATTAAAATATGGTAAATACGGATTGCCAATGCATAGATGAACAAATTTTCGAGTCTTATTAGATAGAATAAGGCAGCCATCATTAAATACATACGGAAATGCACGAAATTATGATTGCAGCCGATCTCAAATCTATTTTTTTTTTGTTAAAAAGGTAAGTTAGATATATTATATGTATGTTTTATTTGAACCGATTTTTACCACAAATTATTTATTTAATTTTACCTCAACAAAACGTCCTAGCTTTTCGACTTATATCTTATTATGTAACTTATCAATGTTAAATAAATTATTAATAGGTACGGATTTATGTGACAGCACGACAGTAAATTCTCAAGGGATAACAAATAAATCTAAATATTAAGTTTTAGGGCCATAGGCAAAGAAATTGCTCACACGTATGTATATTATTCTAACATCTAAATGTGAATGGAATCAGAATTTAATCGCATCCAATGTTTTTTGAAAACATTGGGACAGGGACAAGGCTGACAAATTAAGAAGAAATATAGGCAGGTCTATCATTTTTGACATAATTTCAATAGTCGCATTTAACCCATCTTTATTAATAAAATTAAAATGCTATAAATCTCACAAACTCTGATAAACAAAATTTTAAAAAATTGGGAATAGAACGATTTTCATCTTTTAATGTATTGGGTGTTGCTTTAAACGGCTATACCATTTAATTTCAGACTCTCTCTCATGAAATTTCCTCCATGTTCCGTTCTAATGTAAACTATATAGAAAAAGATGCCGTTTCTATCGAAAATTTAAATGGAAAAAATGGAACATGCAATGTATACCTATAGATGAAAAATGTTAATAAAATCAAATATTTGAGCGAGAGAGAACATTTTTTGTTGACAAACGTAAGTTAGATATATTAAATTTAAGCCGGTTTTTACAACAAAAACTACATTTGTAAAATTTAACAGAATTTATTTAGTAGTAAAATAAGCTACTACTATACCCGTCTTTTAAAAGTAATAAAAAAGTGTTTGGATATAATAAATTAAAATAGTCAAGAGCTCTCGGTCAAACTAAACCATCATCAGGATTGACAATGTAAGTTACAAAATAAAAAATAATAAGTAAAAACAATTAAAAAATTTAAAAACTCGTATGCAAACTAATATACGACCTTTCACAAAAGTACGTATACTGTAGAATTATTTGCATTTTTTAGTAAATGTGTTGTTTTTTGATGGTGGTTATGGGCCTATTAGGTAAATAATTTAGGCCGTTGCGTTGAACCGAAAATATTAATTATTCAGTTGAAGTGCTCGCATGACGTTTTTTTTACATTTGAAAAAATAGGTTTAACATAAAGAATTCACCTGTGTGTTAATAAGTGCATTAGGGCTCTTCTGATAATTTCTATTTATATCTAAATCCTTATAAGGGTTAAGTTTTAAAACCTTTGAATTGATGTTGTGTAAAATTTTGTTGTTTTTTGAAGGAGAAAACTGGTGATTATTAAACTTAATATGAAAACCAAAGGCAGAAGTGGATGGTCTATTGAGGTGTTTTTTAATTCTAGCCTCTAAAGGTTTACAAGTCATGCCGGTATATATGAGGCATCACAAGAATTATAGCTATGTTTATAAACTCCACTTTTTTTCATGGTTTTAACTTGGTCTTTGTTATTGACTAAGAGCGTAGTTGTTTTAAAGACGTTTTTGGCTGTATCCCTACAGCCATTTAAGATGTTAGCTATCTTTTCGGAGCATGATCCTAGATGAGATAATAACGAATATTTATTGGGTTTTTTAAAATTTTCAGTGGGAAAAGCTTGGCGTTTAAGTTTTTTAAAATTGATTTTATTAACAATTTTATCTACGAGAAAAGGACTGTATCCGTTATTAGTTGCGATTTGCTTAAAAAGTTTGTCGATGCTCAGTTGTCAAAGCTTTATAAATATAACTATCAAATTAAGACAATTTAAACAAAAAGAATGATTTGAGCTTACATGAATGATAAGCAGTATGTGTAGGTTTTCTGTATACTTGAAAATCCAATCTGCTAGGAAGCTTGGTAATTTTGACATACAAAAAATGTACCAGTAGTAAACAAAATGTGACTACTACATCGCTTTTTTTTATAGATTTTATTAATATTTTTTATATATAAAATAGAAACAATTTAATAATATTACAATATTTTAATATCCAAGCTTTGAGTTTTTAGATTGCCTAGTTTTTTATATTTGGATTGTAATCCTCTTTTTATATATTATAAAATAGGGGTAGTTTCAAGATTGTCACGTTTTTTTTAAGATAATTATATATTAATAATATTTTTTATATAATATGAAATTCAAGCAATTTATTAATATTACAATATTTTAATACCCAAGCTTAAGTTTCTAGATTGTCACATTTTTTTTTATAGATTTTATTAATCTTTTTTATATAACATAAAATGTGAGCAATTTATTAAATTTTATAATGTTTCAATATCCAAGCTTGAGTTTCTAGATTGCCACGGTTTTATTTATAGATTTTATTTTTTTTTTAAATATAAAATATAAGCATTATATATTACAGGTATTAATATAATTTGATCCATTTCTTGAACCATCTGATAATAAAATATAACTATTTAATAATCAAAAAAGATTATAACCTAAAAAAATAAAAGATTGAATAAAACATTATAATTTAAAAGTTGTGTCAGGTATTTACAATACGTAAGATACTTGTGTAAGGTGCAAGCTCTGTGAATTGTTTACAAGTTTCCGAAATAGTAAGAGTGATTAAGATTTGTTACAATCTCACAGATATTTATAGGCTACATTTTTATAGTATTCAGCAGTTTTTACTTCAATCATGGGTAGGTATGGGTAACCAAAACCATCCCTGCTTTCTTAATAAAAAAAATAGTACGTCATATTTAGAAAAAAAACTACTATTTGATCTGAGATTATTTAGTTAATCGTTTATTAATGTTAACAGTGCGGTTGACGTAAACAAAAAAATGTAACAGATCATATCATAACTATGTAATTTTTTATAGTGACAAAATTTGATGCAATTCTAAATGTGCATTAATTACACTAAACATTTTGTACGATTTGATTTTTCATTGTATTTACTCCTAAAGCCGATTCTGCAAAAATATGCAGTCCCATTTACAATTCTTCAGCAAATATTTCAAATTGTTTAAAATATATTATTTGCATTTTCTTACTTAAGTAATAATAAATAGTAGGTGAACCTCACTTTCTTTAATACTTTTACCAGACTAATAACAGGTTATTCGTATTACGAGAAGTTTTTATCATAATTACAAATAAAAATGGGTTACATCATTATTTCAGCAATCAAAATTTAAAGCAAATGTGGATTTTTATACCAGAACATTGACAGTAGGACGATGGCTTTTTCCTATGTTAAGTTTAACCATGATTTTACCAAGGTTGTTTATGAAATGTATTTTGTTTTCTACGATTTAGCAAATAGAGTGTAGGTCAAACGAGGTATGTATTATAAGAAAAAAGAATTTGTCTAAATCTGAAGACTTACAGTACTTGCAAAAACAATTAACAATTTAATATTTACATTTTATAAATACAATATTACAATTTATAAGTATTGATTAAAACATTTCTTCAATATAAGAATCTGCTAATCCAGATTTCAAGATTATACTGTTAGAATGGAGAGTCAGTTAAGCAAATCTATATATTTTAAACACTAAGCCAGATTTTTCAGCAAGTTCGTGAGGAAGTTGTACTGCAATTAGGGTTGCCAACTCTAGAGAATTCCAAAGGAGGACAAAGGGATATCATATAGTCTCGCATTCAAAATATTGCCATATATTTCTCTGGCGCATTAACCACTGTTTTGCTTCCCTCGATTGTAATCGTGAAAATATCATCCCACAAGATTTTTTTCTGATTTTCACGTTTCAGGGTCCCTAGATGCCAAAAAACAAGTTTTGACAATTCTGTCGGTCTGTCTGTCTTTCTGCTCGCAGCATAGCTGATAACTACGAATGCCCAATTGATTTCATGTAGATGAAATAGTAGTATTTTGGTAGAAATCCAAAGAAAGTATCCCCCCGCTGATTTTACAGTGTCGTATATAAGGGGGGGTTTGGGGGATTAAAACAGAGGCACTTTTGTTTAAGCTAAATAATAGCGTAAAGTAAACCCCTCCCAGAGCCAGTTTTATGTACAACAAAAATAAAACAATGACTTTTTTTTGGTTGTTCATGTTATTTACATTCAATTAGGTAAAAACCAAAAACTGAATTTTGGTTGTTGACAATTTTCATCGTCTCTGCGTATTCTGCAGACATGAAAAATGTAGAAAATATGTATCATATACCAAATGAATACAAAGAAGAATAATTGTTAAAAAATCGGCAACTCGGCAGGGCTTATTTTGATTTATGTTGTATCAGAAAAGCAAAAAACATTGGTTTTATATTGATATAATTGTTATAATACAAATGAAAAGTCTTTTTGACCCACTCAAACATTGAAACTGGGATAAAAATTCATTTTTTCGCATTACCAGTACAAATTTCAGGTTGTCAGCTCAATTTGCCAGTGACTCAATGGTCCCGCGTTTTTTCCTAAATATGGTAGTTACTAAGATAAGTTGATAGAAAACTAAATAAACTTCTACCACTGAGATGCCAAGAGAAAAATCTGAAAATTGGAAACGCACAGACTAAATTTACAATAAAGTGCAACAAATTATTATTTTTTGATGTTTAAAAAACGAATTTAAAAGAGGGAATTCAAAAAAAAATATGTGATAATTTGTTTTTACCTGTAAACTTTCCAAAATACTAAAAACAAATTTAAATTTTATTACCTAATATTTTTACGGTTTTACAGTTTTAGGAAATCGTTTTTTAATTATTTATATTAATTGTTTATTCACTGTTTTTAGTCCGTCAGGTATTATCTTGCTTAGAGGACCTGAAACAATAGTATTGCATTAAAAGCCTGGTTTTGTTTAGGTGGTCAATAATTACTTGCTTTTTAAACTTTCCCAGATTTTTAGAAAATCTCATGATGAACAATGTTGATTAAATCAGCATAAATTACGATATCGATTTACATTTACTGGCTTTATTTAAATATGTTTCAACTTTTTTTTTTAATTTTAAGAGGCAAGCTATACTATCTTATATATTTAAGAGTATGATTATAAGAAATATAAAATAGTTTTGTTTCGGTTGTTTTAAGAATTATATGAAATTTAAAATGTCGGAACTTTAAGGAGGACAAATAGCGTCCTCCAGAGTAGCTGTGGAGGACGGAGGACATATTAGTCCAAAGGAGGACGACCCTCCCGGCTGGAGGACGGTTGGCAGCCCTAACTGCAATTTACTAGAGTTTTTTTTGAAATGGTCGTCTGATTACCGAGACCTTTCAACATAATTTTTTGTATTGTTTTATTGCGTATTTTTTCTATAAAACCAATATATGTGTAACGCCATCTAACGGAAAAGGCAGAAGAAGGTCTACCGGGCCAGCTAGTTATCTTTTATTTCCTCATTGTATTTCACCATTCCTATATCTCGATAAGTTAATAGCTGTTGGCATTTTAACAACTTCTGTTTTTGAGTTACAGTTATCAACAATCAGTTATTGAAGGTACTATAAATTTATTTATTTATTTATTATTTATCTTTCAGGCTTCTGAAAAACCAAATTATGAAAATAACAGAGTGAAAGATGTGAGAATCATATTCCTTCCTCTGGAGTGAACGGGCCCTTACACAGCGTTGGGCATCAAATAATTTCATGGAAAGAAGAGTGACACTTTTCTCCCTTCTAACATAAATATGTAACAAATAATTATTCAAGGTAAAACAAAAACACTTACAACGAAAAGAAAACTTAAAAAATTAAAACCACAGTATGCATATATTACGTTTTTAAAGGTACTGGACTTCAGTCAAAATCTTCATCAGGGATTAAAATACAGGGTATTTCACATTTGATGGTACATTAGAAGTATCTAGAGAATGGAAAATTAAATAGTTTTGGAATTTGGTGCGCAGATATAGGAGGCTACGACTTATCATTTAAAAATATTTTTAAGACTGCCAGATCTGTATGTAATCGATATCAACTTTGAAATTTTAAATGGAACACTATATTATATAGTTATATTTTTAGATTTTACGTTATAATCTAAGTAACTTTTAATACGCATGTCCTATACCTACCTATCTCTTATAGTTTTTTAGATAATTATAATTTTTATATTTTTTTCGACCAAAACTGTACTATATTTCAAAAAGATGTTATACTTTTAGTTTTATGACAAACCTAAGCTATATTTTATACCGGGTGTCTAAAAAATATATTTATGTTGGCACTTTTTAAATGGGACACCCTGTATATTTTCCGGCCAATGCCATATTGATCAACAGAACTCAGTTTGTATCCATATTCACCCATCTTGGCAATTTCTTTCCGACAATTTCATTTATCAGTTTTTTTGCCAATGGAATTTATAAACTTATTCACACTTATATATTCTATTATTACAAAAGAAATTGTGTACAACTCACAGCGAATTACGAAAAAATATTAACAAATTGTGGATACATTGCCTTTGTTTTGACATTTCTCATACTTCCTTAATCATCCACCAAATCAATCATATCCCAAAGCATGTGGAAATTTTGAATTTATAGTGGACCTACCACAAACAGTTTATGAATACGAAAACACTGGCTGATGGCATCAGCATCAGTTGAGTGGAATTATGGTGCCTGTGGTGGAACCGCCATCGAATACAAAACACGCCCCTTGTAAAATTTGACATTGATACAACAATTAGAAGTGGGTTAAAATCGACCGATACCATTTGATCACCTCGAAGATACCAAATTATTGAATTGTCGTCAGAATTACATATACTTGCAAAATTTTAAATGAATGCGTCAGTTAGAAGCAGGTTAAAATCGATTTCCTAGATTTATTTACATACATAGTTGGTTATATCGTTGTATGAGCGGTAAGCACCCACTCATACAACGATTACATACAAGTGAAGCTAATAAAAGGGTGTTAAAAAACAACTGAAAGTATCTTTTTATTTTCATCCAGCCACGAACAGACGTAGTAATCAAAGCGATTCATGTTCAAAAGTTCAACTAAAACAAGTATCGGGAATAAAATATTACATAAAGTCCAAGCAGAGACGGTTTCCGGATCATAAATAATTTGTGAAGTTATTTCTGACAGAAACTTATACAAAAAATCACAATACTTGCTTCAATAAAGCTAAAGCATCACCCTATCAGCTTCATTTTCAAACCTTCGGTCTTCATTATTATAGTTCCATTATACTTTACCTACGAAATATGTTTGAAATAACAATTTAATGGCAGTGTATATTTCTTCCTTTACAGAACAATGACGGAAGAAAAGAGTAAAATTGCAAAATGGTATGACGGCAGAAGTATTTTTGTGACCGGCGGCAGTGGTTTTATGGGAAAAGTAATGTTGGAAAAACTGTTGTACTCGTGCGATGGAATCAAAACTTTATACATCCTTTTAAGAGGCAAGAGAGGCAGAACTCCTCAACAGAGAGTTGATGATATGTGGAAATTACCCGTAAGTATAAATGAAACCACTACACTATAGTAGTAAATTATATTGTTTCTATTCGGTTCAACAATGATAATTCTGCGTTTATCTTAATTTTTGAATCCAACTTAACTAAATAATTTTTTTACAGAACATCAACAGGTTTTTTGTTTTTGGGCAGCAAAATCACTTGATGGACATTGTTTCGTTTCAAAACTAAAATAGTTGTTCATCAGAGACAGTTTTCCAGTAGTTCGAATTGGCGTTCTTTGTCAATTTGAAATATCTCAAACCGTTTCTTTTATACATGCCATTTTTTAACTTTGTTAAGTTGATACAAAATCTTCTGTCTTTTTGTTGAGGACCTTGGGGTCCATCATACTATGGCATAATAGAAAAACACAAATTTATTTTGTACTATTCAAATCAATTAATAAAAGTAAAGGTATACTGGGAGATTCCAAAATATGTGTTCAAGTATATGGGAAGTGATTACGGTGTTATTTCTTACAGAGGTTCGTTCATAATAATAAGCAAGTGTTATCATGGTTAGAAGAAGATGAGAAGAATATTGGGAACCCATGAATTTAAAATAAGAAATATCGCTCTGGAGTTCTGTTGATATAACCATTTTAGGAAAGGGCAGTCGAGGAATGAGTCAATTTTCTTTTAATTCCGGGCAAACCTGAATTAATCTGGCTATAATAACCTATAATGTGACCTATAATCCCAATTAAAAATAGTAATTTTCCTCTTTAGTAGTTAGTAAAGTATATCCACAGTTATTTCCAGGATCGGATAATCAAGGGGGCAGAATTTGAAATTGCCTAATACCTGACCATTTTTTTAAAATACCTAAGACTAATACTAATCAGGTGAAGGCTCAAATTACCCCTAAGAAATACATTCAAGAAAATTCAAAAAATAGTTTATTTGTCCCAAAGTCTGCAATGTTCAATATAATTATTTCTTAATTAAAGTAAACCTACATGACAAAAGAGTCAGCATCTCGACTATAAACAACCGCCCAAGTGAGTTTAATAACATTCAAATTGGTATTTTAATAGCAAAAATTATGTATCTCAAATATTCTCTTCACAGGCCAAAAAATTGGCGGAGAAAGGTAGGGAGCAGACTTAAAACGTATACAATAATTAGGTAAAGCAGCGGGGGGTATAGGAAGGGCAAAGAAAACCGACGAAGGGACAGGAAAAAGGAGGCAAATCATACCAGGCGTGTTCTGTCGAACAACTCAATAGTGTTTCTGTTTTTATTTTATTTTTTCGTATTTTTTAAATTAGCAATCTATACACACAATTATATTGACCTAAAGAGTTAATGTTCCCTGTTCCAAAAGTGATTTATTTTTTTGTCTTTTTAGAAACACTGTCTAGAGAAAGATTATTATACTAGTAGGTAGGTCATTCCACATTTTAATAGCAACGAAGGTAAAAGATCTGTTCTATTGTAAAGGGATCACAAAATTTTAAATATTTTTAGTTCCATGGGTGTGAGAAAAGTTGGAAAAATTTTTGCTTAAATATTCTGGTTGATTTTTTTTATCACTCTATAAATTTGTACATATGGTGTTTCCTACGATTATCCATGTTGAGTATAGCGGCTTGATTTAGATAAGGAGTTATATGATTTCTATATCGAACATCATATGAAAACCTCACACAAGAATTTTGTATTTTTTGAATTATTTTTTTCGTACGTATTTTTTTCCTCTGAATATTGCTGAACCTCTGCATATTTAACCACCTTAAAAATATCGAACAAAACCGAACCTTGTGGGACTCTTTGTGTAAAAGGCAAGAACTGTGAGGCGATCACTTGGCGGTTATGTAAATAGATAGTGAAAAATTTTATCGCATTTTACGATAATCTGTAATAGTGTAGTTTTCCCAGTAGCATTTTGTGGTTCAACGTGTCAAAGGCCTTACTAAAACCTAAAAGCGCCATGCTTGTACAGTTTTTTTCTCTTGATTTAGACGAATTCTGCTCACGATATTAACTAACTGGTAGTGGTGGTATAAACCGGATTGGCATGAAGGTATTATTTTATTTTCTTCTGAAAATGCTGACAGTTGAGAAAAGATGTGCTTTTCGATTATTTTAGAAACTGCTGATAAGATACTTATCGGTCTAAGATCTTTAAATTCTACCGGATCAGAGACTTTGGTTTAATTATAACTTTTTTCCATAAGAGCGGGTATGTGTTTTCGAGAATACATGTATTTATTATATTAATAAGCGGTTTTATGCGAAAAGATAAACATAATTTTAAATCTTTCATGGAGTAATCGTCTTCACCAATGGCATTTGATAAAATATTTGAAACAATTTTTAAGAGCATTTGTTCGGTAATAAGATTAAATTCTAAATGTGTGTCATCGTCATATGTACATCGAGCTATTTGGAAAATGTCAATCTTCTGTATTTGGTTTTTATTAAAATTTTGAAAACTTGGGAGTTCATTTTTAGCAATTAAAATATTTTCTAAACTTTTTCCAAAGCAGAGTATGTTTTTTCACTTTATTAGTTTTTTATACATTTTTAATTATCTCCTACTTTATGTTTCTAATTTTTAATTTAAGTATAACCCAGAATTGTTATGTTGATCTATTATTGACATATAATAATGTTAATGTGTGGCAGTGTCATTTTAATATGTAATGCATTTTGGCGTGTAGTGTACTTTATTTTGTCTAGTTAATTCTATTTATTATTCAATTTTATTATTTTTCAGTTTATATATCCAAGAAACTTAAGGGTGATCCGGCCCTGATTCCTTCTGTCGATCATTATTTTAATTTCAAATAGGATTTACAAAGTATGGCGCTACCTACTGCTAGTTATGTTAGAAATAAAGTTTTGGTCCGACCGAGGTCGACAGTCTCTAATCTCCCCAAGACAAGTTTTCATACTCAACTCTCTGACGAAACAAAGGACCGTCATAGAAAGCCATAAAGACCATGACCTCCACTTTTTGAAAACAATAATCATCATATAATTTATACCCAATATTTATATATGATTGTCTTATTTTACTGACAATTTATCTAACAATCTGGTTTCTAGTCGAAAGACAGGATAAGTTTAGTTCATGTAACATACTTTAGTATTAGTATTAATAACAAGAAAGTCACATGACTCTTACAAAAAACAACCTATAAAACGGGGAGTTCCTATAAATTCCTATTACAAAAAATTGAAACCAAATATAAATTTCGTTACTATGACATGAACCAAGCTTTAATCTTAATATTAGACGAATCAACAGCGTTGTTACTTTTTTGTTATCAGCTTTTTAGCGTCCTAAAATTACGTTTAAATGGTTTTATTAACGTTCTTTAATTTTAATTTTATACAGGTCTTCGACAGACTTCGCAAAAAAGACCCGAATGCAGTCAAAAAGATAGTACCCTTACCTGGTGATCTGTACACGGAAGGTCTAGGACTCAAGGAATCAGATATTGACCTACTGATCGAAAATGTATCGGTCGTTTTCCATATGGCAGCCACACTGAAACTAGAAGCTACTCTGAAAGACGCGGTTGAACAAAACACCGCCGGCACTGCAACCGTTTTGGACGTTGCGAAAAAAATGAAAAAATTGGTTGCTTTCTGCCATTTTAGTACTGCTTATTGTTCGGCGGACATTGAATTGTTTGAAGAACGCGTAAGTACTAATTAGTATATTTTGGACACTAAATTCGGTCGTCGCATGATGTTGTTTTATCATAGCAAAATCAATTGAAAATTTGCATCTTAATTTGAAATATTTCACTTCAAATTTCAATTGTGTGACGTCAAAAACCGTTATTATTATGCGTGTTTTTGTCACCTTCGCATTTCCAAGTTACGTAGATACACAACTGATATTAAAAATGACTGCCCTAAACGTTGACTTCAAACATTATTTTTCTTTGCATGAAATATAGTTAGTTTAGGTTAAGTCAAACTTCTCAAGAGGTGTGTATCACAATGTATACCTCATTTCTACCATTTCGTTTTTGTTGCTTGGCTTTTATGTAAAATATTTACGAAACATAAGTACATTGTGTGCTAGTCTTAACTAATAAATTCAGACTTAGATTATTTTTTGTTGTTGTTATAATCATGTTTTTTCAAATTTCTTCTGATTAAGAGCCCTAAAATAAAACCACCACCCTGAAAAATAAAAACGGTAATTAGAATTCTTTTTCGGAAACTGCCCAACGTAAAGAAAAAAATTCTATCAATAATCTCATCTACATTTTTATCTACAACAATTTTTCAAGGGAGCATAAATCCTACTTAGCCATTTTGGCTGTCATTGAACAGACTATAACAATTTCATACTCAAAATGACGTTGCGTATAATATTCGTATATGCGACTTTTTTGATTCAATGTGTAAATCTAGATTGTCTAAGTTAAAAAATTTAATAACAACAATTTGTATTTGAATTTTTTTTGTACCTACAGTGCAGTTATATATATATATATATATATATATATATATATATATATATATATATATATATACATATATATATATAACTTGAAAACTGGTTTCCACCACCTCAATCACAAAGCTCGAAAGAACAGGTACAAAAGTGTTTGAAATTATAAATATCGTCTATTTTAATTAGAATTTAACCCTAATCCTAATCAAAATATAAAACTTAAAACAAACACAAAATTTCGGTCTCAGTCAAAGATTGTGCTGGTAACACGTATTTCGCTCCATAAGAGCATCATCAGACAATACTATTTAAAAAAAAAAGACATGGGCAAGACAAACACGTATCTATGTTACTAAGTTCCCAGTTTAAGATGTTCTTGAATATATTTTGCCCAGACTATTATATGATTAAATTAAAATAAATACCATGAATTTTGCCGACAACCAGCAGTATTTCTATTATAAATAGCAACACTGTTTACAGATTCAGACTTGACTTGACTCAAAAACCACTCTAGTTACTCTGCGCTGCGATATTAACTAACAGATGGAAACCGCATTAACTATCCTCATCCTGATAATCTCTGTATAAGCGGGTCTAGTTTCTATAACCTAAAGTAAATACTCAAGTCGTTAAAATCTCCATTAAGCTATTGTTCATCTCAAAGTAGGGATATGATGCAAGCCTAATTTCTCGATCCAAGTGCAAACGGAAGCCAAATCAATATATAGCTCTACCATCATTTTATAAAGAAGTAATTTAGTTTAAACTACGTACTCTAAGATATCACCGGAAGCTTAAGAAGAGGCGAGCGACCAGAGTGGCAATATATTAATCTAATGATGCTGTTATAGAGCTAAACATGTCACACGTGACAATCACTTACTAAAAGTTTGTGTCTATTTTAAGTTTTATATTTTAATTAGGATTAGGGTTAAATGGTAGTAAAATGGACGATTATTTATAATTTCAAACATGGGAACTTGTATACAGTTTTTTAATTATTATTTTGAAAAGGATCCACTACACTCAGTGTTCTCGTTTGTTAGATTTTGTGTGAAATAAATAAATTATTTTCCCATAAAAATTAACAAATTTATTTTTTCAGGTATATGAATCTAAGGACAACCCTAGAGATGTAATAGAAATAGTAAGATGGATGAAACCTGACGCTTTAGAATTAGCCACCAAAAAGATAATCGAACCGCATCCGAATACCTATACCTACAGTAAAAGACTGGCTGAGACTCTTGTAGCCAATGAAAATGACAGTATTCCGGTCTGCATAATACGACCATCAGTAGGTAATACATATTTGAAAATTATACATGAGAGTTGTAATTTTTTTCACCAGATAAAAACTGGGAGCAAGCCTGGGTTGTTTTTTTCCTAGAAACGTTCGCTTTATATATTGTTTTCAATATGTTGGTAAGGAATAATATGTTGGTAAAGAATTCATCGAAAAAACTTGTAGTATTATTAGATATATTAGGGCATATTTCAACTTTTAAATAGTTAAATAAACAGACCTAAAATCAACCTTTAATAATGATCCTATAATAACTAACCTAGCACGATAAAACTAAAATTCCAAAACTAATGAAATGAAACCGATAATCAAACTGACGCGACGAGACAAAACTTCTAATAGTGATAGTTCCCTGTAAATTAATATAAACGATGGAACCCAAGTCTAAACAATGACTAATGATATACATGAATGAAACCCACCGGATTTTGTCTAGAGTCTTAAAGTAATACGAGTTACGCCAGTCTCACAGCAACGTTGCCATCTTAACAAAATTAAGGGTTATTTGCCGATTTACCTTTGAGAGACGTTAACGACAAATGAATATTCAGATTTCTTTGAGGGCAGGAGTAGTAAAGATCTAATAAATAAAATAACAATAAAAATTCCATACTAATTTAATAAAAACGTACCGTACAGCAGCGCTTTAAATAATTTATTTAATCTTTGTTTTTCCATGTGAAAAATATAATAAAAATGAATAGTAAGCAGTGGTAACGTGTCGCTCAGTGGAGAGTTTTAATTAAAAAAAAATATCGAAAATATGTAAACTCATCTGTTCGGGATAGCGTGTATCCCACTTGCATTAAATATTTTCCCTCGTCAGAAATGTTCATTCCTGCATAAATCCTCCTTGACGTTAAAGAATTTATCTGTTTTACATTACCTCCTTCGCTTTTTTTTACTTTGCGCTTTTTTACGTCATTAAATTAAAGCGTGGTACACAATGGAAATTACGTCATTCGTTCCGTCCACCAATGAACTGTATACTAACGTAACGAATTTTTTGTATTCTTAAACGCCCGCATGATGCCCGTCCCTAAGATCCAACCTAAAAAAGGAAAGGTGAGGTAAGAGTGACAAAACTTCGCAATTTTTTCTCGCGTTTTTCATCTACACTTTTTGTTGCTTTACCATGTCCTTCAATCGCTGATTATTCGATGATCTCGGTTCATTATTTACTTGTTCAGTTATGTCTCTCTTAAGAGGTTTTGTCAGGTTTCCCATCGCTTTAATGCCAATGGGTCATAGTGATTTTGTAGAGGTAACTTTAGGAACAAATGGAAATATTCCTCATTTTTTAAAACCACTGCTGTTTATTTTAGAGTTTGTTTCTGTACATATTTTTTCTATTAATCTACTAAATTGTTTTTTTTTGGAATCCGTTGATCCTGGTTATGCCTTCACCACTGTATAATTTCGGCATCTCATCTTGACTCCAGAGAACGAAATAAGAGTAGATCTAGTGGTTGCAGTAAGTGACCCGAGTGGGGAGCAGTTTTAATATAGTTACATTATTTTGCAATGCAGACGATATTAGACGTTAATCTACTTGAGATACATGTCCGTTATTTAATAATAAAACAGGCCTAGCATCACTAATTTCTCTTAAAAAAACTCTTATTAAAATAGTTTTAAAAAAAAATCTCTGATTCCGTCTATCCGTTTACGTTACCTTCTGGCGTAACCCATTCATTCCAAATATACTTACCTTTAAATATTATTAAAGGTGATTCCTTATGCTTTGCTCCTAAAACTGTTATGCTTTCTCTCTCTGAGCCTGCTGTTGTTCGTCGGACTGCAGTTTCCTTATTTTCTACAACTTATGTTTTGGAAGGTTCTAAACAAAAACTCGACTCATCCACATAAGGTGTAGTTTATTAAGCAGATCCAAATTGTCAAAGGTTTTCTCCAATAAATGGAAATGCTCATTTATTACAAATGGGTCACTACTTTTTTTGCCCTCATATTTAACTGACTCGGATTTTTAATGGACAATTTATGCGACCTTGTAAATCTTAGAAATCATCTTCTCTATGAACACCTCCTTTCAGCTAATGTGACCAACTTTTAAAAGCCAACACGGGACAGTCCACGACGAATGAACTTCAACAATTTTTTGTGTGGTCAATAAAACGAGCACATAAAACAGAAAGTAAATATGTATTATTTAATATTTAATTTGCTTATATTAAATAGGAACTTTTTGTTATTATGCAACCAATAAACATAACGTAACAAAATTAGACATAAAAACATAGCCCTAAACAAGCTAAGACTAAAAAATACATATATCACTTTACATTATTTTTAGGAAATATTTTAACACGAAACCTTGGCAAACATAAAATATTGTTTCATTTTCTTTTATGTTTAAACACGAGACAATACAAAATTGAATTTGAGGGAAACGTGACAATACGGGATGTTTTATTTAAACGGGACTTCAGGAAAAAATATCATTAAATATCGGACTGTCCCGGCCAATACGGGACGGTTGTTCACCTTATTTAAGCGGAGTTTTTAGTTTATTTCGCTTAGCAAAATCACCTACAATTCTTAAAATTTCCCGTCGACCCAATCCCATTTTCATGGCTAAGTTGTTTTGATCCTCAAATGGAATAGCAATTCTCCCCTGGTTATTGCTTTTTATCCCTCCTAATCCTCTTATGTGATAATTAAGTGTCATTTTGGGTTGTTATGTTACTCTTAACGTCATATATGGTTCTTTCCAGGTCTTCTTTAGTATGAGAATTGGCTCTGTCACATTTCTGAAGTAAACTCTTTCCATTTTTATTAAATTATCTAAGACCACAATTTCCTAAAATAAACATTTATTTTGGCAACAGGATATAGAGCGTAAGAATAATAATATCAGCTCAAAATTAAATTGATCCTTACCTTGTTCGTAAGAAAAAAAGGTATGGAATTCAAAAAGATACGCCGATGACTCTGAATGAAACAGATGCATGAAAAATGTGCATTTTCGTTTAAATACAAACATCTGTGTTTCGCTTCTATATGATATTACTTTAAACTGTTTTATTTCAAACCAACTTTACAAGTTTATTACATGGAATGTAAAATATAACAATAGAAAATAATAATAATAAAGTTGTAATAAATGAAAAAACTCCTATGTTATAATTCAATATAATATAAAACTAAGTTGAAACAAATATTTTTAAAAAATCTATTCATTTTTATTTTTGTAAAAAATGCATTTTTAATTGTTTTTTAAATATTGATAATTTTGTTTTATGTCTTACAGTCTCTGGTAAGTTATTATAGATTTTTAAACCCTCGTGGAGAATTGCTTTTTTCCCAAAGTTACTTTTTATTGTAATGGTTTGTAATTATAAGCAGTGTTTTGTATCGTGATTATGTAAAGTATTAGATTTTTTAAAAATAATTTTTGATTTTTTCCCATTATTAATAATAGAACGTATTTAAATTCATATTTTTAAATTATAAATATTTTGTAAGTTTAAAAGTCCGTTAGGTTTATATAGGTAAATAGAAGGTTCCAAATATGGTAGTTTATAAATACATTTTAGAGTTTTATTTTGCAATTTTTTTAAATGTTTAATATGTGACGAACAAGCAGATCCCCAAATTGAAATTAATTATTGGAATTTAGAATATATTAAAGAATAATATATGTTTTTTAAGAATTTTAATGGTACGAAATATCTTGCTTTGTATAATACTCCTATTAATAGAGTTACAGCGGTTCTTATACTCTGAATATGATTTTTCCAACTTAAGTTTTCATCTATAATTATTCCTAAAAATTTTGTTGTATTTGAATATTTAATTTTGTTATTGTTTATTACTGTTGGGGAAATACCAGAATTTATTTTTGTTTTACTTATTAACATAAAAGAAGGTTTACTAAAATTTAATGAAAGTTTGTGAGATTTAAGCCAGGAACAAATTAATTGTAGATCATTTTTATATCAAAAAATACAAATCCGCAAATAATTGTATATTGCCTTTTAAATTTAATTTAGAAAATAAATTTATATAAATTAAAAATAAAACTGGCCTCAATATTGATCTCTGTGGTACTCCACAAACTATTTCTTTTTGATTACTTATTGCATTATTTATTTGTACAAACTGTCAGCGCTTACTTAGATAATTTTTAAGTAAATTATACATATTGCCTCTTATTTAAATATTATATAATTTTCGTAAAAGAATATGATAATTTACTGTATTAAATGCTTTACACAGATCCAAGGATAATAAACAGCATTTTTTATTATCGTCAACTTTAATTTTAATATCTGTTATGACATCTATAATAGCTGTTTCCGTATCACTGAATCCGCGAAAGCCAGATTGTTTATTAAACAGTAAATTTTCATTTTCCAATTATTGATTTAATCTATTATTAATAATTTTTTCTGTTATTTTAGAAAACACTGGTAATATAGATATTGGTCGATAATTATTACATTCATATCGTTTTTCACTTTTAAATATTGGAATTATCTTAGCAATTTTCATTTTTTCTGGACAAATACCTTTATGTATAGAAATTTTTGTTAAAAAAATTAATGTAGGAATTAATTCTTTTTTTACATATTCAATAATTTTAATAGGAATATTGTCAAAATCAGCAGCGTTTTTAGCATCTAACCCATCAATAATTTCTTCCATTTCATCATTTGAGATATCTTCCAGATCAATAAAAAAAATCCAGATCAATAAAAAAAATCTTTTATTCTGTGTATCCCATACTCATTGGTTGTTCTCCTATATTTACAAAGTGATTGTTCATTTCTTCACAAATAATTTGGGTATCTTCAATTTTCCTATCATTAACCAATAGATAATCAATATTTGTTTTTGTTTTTCTTGTTTGTGTCCCAAATAATTTTTTGGTTTTTACTTGAAAATTTTTTTTTAAATAATTTTGTTTGGCTTTTCTTATTTCTTTTTTGACAAATTTATTATAGCCGTTATAGATTTCTTCAAGATATTTGTTATTTGGGTTAGTTTTTTTATTTACATAAAGCCTACCCCTGTATTTAATTAATTTTGCTAATTCAAGACTGAACCATGGTTATGAATTTTTGCCGATGTACTGTAAGAACTTTACAAAAATTTGTAAAATAGAATTATATATAATTCATTTGAGCCTTTTGAAAAAATATTTGTTTTCATTTAATACTGTTCCTTTTTTATGTTTTCCGTATCAAATTTTCTAATTAAAATTTTTTTTAATTAGATGGATTTTTACTCAGTTGCTTTAAATTTTATTGGAATGGAAATAATCTGTATTTGATGGTCACTAAGAACACTTGTTTTTAGTTGTAGGTCTATTATTTTATCAGAATTTATCAAAACGTGATCTATTAGTGTTAAGCTGTTAGTAGTTTCTCGGGTAGGGATGTTTGTGTTGCATATTCGATAACCATTGGAGGAATATATGTCTAATAAAGTTTTTGTTTCATTGCTTTTATTTTGAAAAAGATTAAGGTTCATGTCGCCGATACAAATAAACTCTGTTTTTAATTTATTTAACTTTTCTATTTTTTCATCCAATAATTTTTAAAAAATCTCATTTTTTGTCGAAGGTGGTTTGTATATTCCGCACAAGAGTAACAATTTTTTCTAGAACTTCAGTGTTTATATTATTTTTGACAAAAATTCCCAATCCGCCGCCTCTTTTGTTTCTTGTGATATGTATTGATTTAGAGTTTTTAAAATTATAATACTTCTCTTCGTCTTTTTTAAACCAAGTTTCGGTTAATACAATTACTTGAACATTTTCTCCATCACCTAGAATCCCGATATCATCTAATTTGTTTTATACTGATCTTGAATTAAATATGAAATTTTGAGAAAACTCATAGTTACGTTCCCGTGAGAAATGCAATTCTGCATTTATGCACTTGCAATTCTTAGACTTTTATCTTTTCGTTCTCATGCAACATAAGCATTACTGAACTTATAAATATAACTAAAATGCATTTTGTAGTCAGTTCTCTTTGTACGCTTATGAAATAAAATTGATTTTTTAAAAATAATTTCTCGTGTTTCGAGTTGTTAACTGGCGCAGTCGGTAGGATTATTGCCAACAGTCGCGCATCGTGCGTATTTTCTGGTTTCGTCTCAACGATTTGTGGCAAAAATCGGACAATCAAAAAAAAAAAATCTTCAGGGTGTACCAAGAAACTCACAATTGACCAGGGATTTGGAACAGCATCGTCCAGCGTCCTATTGGTGCGAGTTTGGGAACACACATCGTCCCACCCTCATAGCAGCTAACCAGGGAAAGGACCACATCGCCTCTCCTATTGGACCCTAGTTTAAGAATGAGAATTGGAATTATCTTCAGTACATTGCTGTAAGTGCTTCCTTTCAATTTTCCTTATTTCATTTTATTTTTATCCTATCTTAAATATTGATATTTACGTCTCTTGTAATTCCGCAAACTGGAAGATTTAACATCAGCTTTTGGAAATTTAAATTGTGAAAGAAATCTAACACCTTTTTCTAATTTAATTCAAATAAGTAAAATAATGACTACTGAACCTAATTTACAACTAGTCAGATATCAGGCAGACAATATTCCCTTATTTGATGGGAATCCAAAACAAATAAACAGATTTATTAATGCTTGTGATAATTTTTATAATAATCATAGAAATAAAACTGACAATAATGCACCTATAAATGTATGTTTACACGATACTATATTAAGTAAACTTGTAGGTAGGGCAGCCGATATTATTTGTTCTAGAATAGAATTAAATACATGGCCCGCAGTAAAAGCTGCAATAATTTCGACTTTTTCAGATCATAGATCGATTGATTGTATTATTCAAGATATAATAACGTCCAAACCAGAAAAAAATGAAACACCGCAACAATTTGGCCTGCGTTTGCAAGACGCTCGCAGTTTGTTATTTTCCAAAGTAAATTTAAGCAATGAAACGCAAGCTCTGAAACTTTTAAAAATTAATGAATATGGAAATTTAGTATTAAAAACCTTCATAAACGATCTAAACTAGCATATGCAACTTGTGGTTAGATTAAAAAATCCAGTTACTTTAGAAGAGGCAATGAGCTGTGCCTTGGAAGAAGAAAATTTTATGTATTATAAGAACCGTAGTAACATATTACCAAAAAACCCAAATTTTAATTCACAAAAACCAAAAATAAATTTGCATACACAAGCACATTATCCTGCTAATGTGAGACCAATATTTTCGAATTACCCCGTTCAGCAATTTTCAAATTTTATGCCTTCTTATAAACAACCAGTCCCAAATTTTAATAATGGAAATAATCAATTTATGGGCTTTGGACAATTTAGGCAACCCGCAAATAATTTTAGACAATCGAATTTCCCAAATCAAAATTCTATGCAAAGAAACACTTTTACCCCAAGACCATCTTTTAACCCCCAAAATCAACGCCCAACTTATTCTGGAATATCACGCCAACAAAAGCCTGAGCCGATGGATACTTCTTCAGGGAACACAATCCTTAGAAGAAACCAACAACCACATTCTTCACAACGTAATATTGTTGTAGAAGAACTATATAATCAATCAGTCGAATCGATAAATGCAGATAATGATCAAAATGAAAATTTTCAAACTAGCAATGCTGAATTTCAATATTATTACCCGGAATACACCGATAATTCGCAATATTCGTGTACTGACTCAAATACCGAATTTTCTTTTCTAGAAAATAACCCTTATGAAAATCAAATTGATTTTAATGAAGAAAATTTTCAGGAGAACCAAATTTCCAACAACCAAACGTAATACTTTTAAATAATTACACAAATTCAGATTTACCAGTTATTTTTATACCCGAAATCAAAGCAAAATTTTTAATTGATACAGGTAGTGGCAAAAGTTTTATAAAGCCTAATTTAGCATACAAAATTTATTCAAATTTCATTTTTTTGGAACCTTTCTCAGTAAGGACAGCCCACGCTACGTCCATTCACAATGAAGTAATTAATATACCAATATTTCCTTGTTTTAATCATACAGGTAATCATAAGTTTTATCTTTTTGATTTTTCACCTAAATTTGACGGACTTTTAGGAATTGATTTTCTAACACATATTGGAGCTAATATAAATTTAAAACATTGTTCTTTAGATACTCAATTTGTAACATTGCCTTTATATTATCAAAATAATATATCAAATTTACATAATTTTGAAACTATCGAAATAATAATTCCCCCACGTACATGTCAAAGAATCAAACTGCCTGTAAATCAATCGAATGGTTTAGGTATTTTAAAATATACAGATTTTGGTTGCGCAGAGATGCCAGAAGCTTTAGTACAAGTCATTGACTCCTACGCAACAACTATAATTACGAATAGTCGCGAAAACCCAGTTAAAATAAAAATATTTAATCCCATAGATATCGAAACCATAAATGAAGTAGAAAACAACTTCATAGAAAAAATGGAAACCGATACAGAAATAAATGAATATATGGATAATACACAAAAACAAAACTTAAAAAATTTAAGACTGTCACATTGTAATCAGGAAGAATACAGAGCTATTCGAAACTTGTGTTACGAATATCGTGACATATTTTATTGTGAGGGCATCCCACTTACATTTACTAATCAAATTAAACATAAAATAAACCTAACCGATGACACACCTATATATACAAAAACTTATCGATATCCCGAAATTCATAAAAAAGAGGTTAAAACCCAAATTAACAAAATGTTAGAGAACGGTATCATTCAAAACTCAACGTCACCGTGGAGTAGTCCAATTTGGATTGTCCCAAAAAAGATGGACGCGTCCGGTAAACGTAAATGGCGTATCGTTTGCGATTTCCGTAAAATCAATGAACGCAGTATTGATGATAAATTTCCTTTACCAAATATATCGGATATTCTCGATAAACTTGGAAAATCTCAATATTTCAGCACATTGGATCTAGCAACCGGTTTTCATCAAATAGAAATGGAACCGAATGATATCCCTAAAACAGCCTTCTCAACCGATACAGGTCATTATGAATTTAGACGCATGCCTTTTGGCTTAAAAAATGCGCCCTCTACATTTCAGCGAGTCATGAACAACGTCCTTCGGGGACTTCAAAATGAAATCTGTTCTGTATATCTTGATGACATAATAATCTTCTCTACGTCACTTCAAGAGCACATCGATAGATTAAAATCCGTTTTTGATAGACTTAGAGAATCCAATTTAAAAGTGCAGCTAGACAAATCAGAATTTTTACACAAAGAAGTTGCTTATTTAGGTCACAAAATTACAAGCGAAGGTGTAAAACCTAATCCTGATAAAGTCACCGCAGTTAAAAATTTCCCCATACCAAAAACCCAAAAAGACATTAAGTCATTTTTAGGACTAACCGGATATTATCGTAGATTCATCAAAGACTTCGCAAAAATCACGAAACCCCTTACATTATGTCTCAAAAAAGGAGCGAAAGTTGAACACTCACCAGCCTTTCTTCAATCCTTTAACCATTTAAAAGAATTGCTTATTAATGCTCCAATACTAAAATACCCTGATTTTGAAAAACCTTTTGTCCTTACGACAGATGCCTCAAATGTAGCCCTAGGCGCTGTTCTCTCTCAAGGCAACCCGCCAAATGACAACCCTGTAGCATTCGCGTCGCGCACTCTAAATGAAACAGAACAAAAATACTCAACGATTGAAAAAGAACTTTTAGGAATCGTTTGGGCATGTAAATACTTTAGACCTTACCTTTATGGCAAAAAATTTAAAATATATACTGACCATCGCCCATTAGTATGGTTATTTAACCTCAAAGAACCAAATTCGAAATTAGTACGTTGGAGGCTAAAACTTGAAGAGCATGATTATGAAATAATCTACAAAAAAGGGAAACAAAACACTAACGCTGACGCCCTTAGCCGAATTCAATTAAACGCAATCGAATCCGAATCATTAATAAATTACCCAGGCGATATAGACACCGACGTAACGCAATTCCTAAACGACCAATTCAACCCAGATATCCTTGACTCTGAAGTAGTGTCACAAACAATAGAAAGACTAGAACACGAACCTGAAACAACACCCAAAATTAATATTATTTCTGACATTCTAATAACTCCACCTATAACACAACTAACCCATTCTAATATTCCAATAAAACCACCCGTAACGGAAACAATACATAGTACAAATGCTAACGAAAATCATTCCAATATGACTATATTAGATGAAATTATTAATAATAAAGCTCATCAACTTATTATTAAAAAAGCACCTTATGACAAATATGTTAAAACCAAACGTGAAAATTTCGAAGGACATCAAATTACTCACGCAACATTACCCACTAATATTATAGTAATTACTAACTTTTTGAAAAAATATTTAACAAATAAAACAACATATGTTTATTTCTTTTCCAAAGAACTAAGAACCTATTTTCAACAAACAATGAATAACCATTTTAAAAATTTAAAACTTATAGAATGTTCAAAATTAATAAATAATGCTCAACCTGACGAACGAGAATTACTAATTAAATATCGTCATGAAGGCAAAACAAATCATAGAGGAATCGAAGAAACTTGCAAATTTTTAAAAGCCAATTATTATTGGAAATCACTTAAGGCAGATGTAACAAAATACATCAATAATTGTGAAATCTGCCAAAGATCAAAATATAATCGAAAACCCCCAGATCAACCTTTGATATTAACCGAAACGCCAAGCAAACCTTTCGAAATTGTTCATATCGACACTTTCATCATAGGTAAACAAAAATTCCTAACTATTATAGATAAATTCTCTAAATACGCACAAGCCTTGCCTTATACTGGAAATGCAGTGTCGTGCTGTGAACAGTTAATTAATTTCTTTTCCTTTTTACGTATTCCAAAACAAATAGTTTCAGACAACGGATCTGAATTTCAGAACGAAGTCGTTAAAGGCTTATTAAATACACATAATATTAAAATACACTTCACTACCCCCTACCACCATGAATCAAACTCCCCTGTTGAAAGGCTACATTCCACATTAATCGAACACATTCGATTACTTCGAGAATCGGACCCAATGCAGAAGTTACCAAACTTATGCCGTACGCAATTATTGCCTATAATAACACGATCCATTCTAGTACGAATTTTACCCCATACGAACTTGTCTTCGGACACACAGACTCTAGAGATCCTATGGATTTAATACCCGCTCATGTATATACCGAGTATGTCAATAATCATAAAAATAACACACAAATTTTGTACGACAAAATTACAAAGGAATCACGAGAACTAAAACAAAAAATTATAGATAGGGCAAACAAGGATAAAACCCCAACCAATTTAATAATAGGCTCACAAATTTATAAAAAATCAGATAATCGATCTGGAAAAATAAAAAAGAGATATTTAGGCCCATTCATATTAACGGCTATATTAGAAAATAATAAAATACAAATAGAAAATCCCAAAAATAAATACAAAGAAATTATACATGTTAACGAAACTAAAGTAGTACCCCTTGTTCCAGATGCTGGACCATCGTCGACGGCTACGTAAAATTCCATGATTTAAATAAACATCCAGGAATACTACCATTCAAAATGGAACCGCTAAACTTAAATCCAATCACTGGACATTCGTTCAAAATATTAACCTAACCCCTTTAATTAACCAATTTCAAAATATTCAAAAACAAGCAAAATCAATATACATAAACATTAAAAATAACAGCGAATACCATAAGGAATATTTTAATTCTTTTAATACATTATGTACACTTGAAAAAAGAATAGAAACTTTATTAGAACAAATTGTCCCAAATCAAGAAAATTATCGTAGTAAAAGAGGTCTTTTATAACCCCTTAGGTTCATTCATAAAAAGTATAACTGGAAACTTAGATCAAAATGACGCAGAGCAAATTGATGCCAAAATCACGAAATTACAAGAAAATCAAAATAAATTGAAAATTGACGCTATCAATCAAATTACACTTTTAGAATCCACTATTAATAAATTTAAAACAATTATATCTAATATCACACATAACCAAATGGTACTAAAGTCACGCATTTTACAAATAGAAAAAATAATTAATAAAGTTCAAATGGAACAAATAAGTAATCACGAATTTTATTTAATATATACAATAATCAATCAAATAACAACAATTTATCAATAAATCTACGATATTCTGAATAAGATTGAAATAGGTATCACTTTTGCAAAAATTAATGTACTTTATAATTCAATAATAGAACCAAATGAACTATTTATAGAAATAAAGAACTTACACGATCATCTAGGCTCAGATAAACTCCCTTTAGAAGTAACTTATAAAAATATACTTAATTTCGAAAAAAAAATTATAAGAAATTAAAAGTTTTTTAAAAAACTTTAATATTGTATTTATATTTGAACTTCCTCTTGTGGAATCGGGAGATATATCAATATTTTAAGTTAT
>JAUTXW010000661.1:125000-236244 GCA_030620095.1 Kuschelorhynchus macadamiae | reverse complement strand
ATATATATATATATATATATATATATATATATATATATATATATATATATATTTATATATATATATATATAATATATATATATATATATATATATATATATATATATAAATATATATATATATATATATATATATATATATATATATATATATATATATATATATATATATATATATATATATATATATATATATATATATATATATATATATATATATAAATATATATATATATATATATATATATATATATATATATATATATATATATATATATATATATATATATATATATATATATATATATATATATATATATATATATATATATATATATATATATATATATATATATATATATATATATATATATATATATATATATTATATATATAATGCACTGTTATTAAACAAAACTCTACTTACCAAAATTTTCTTCTTTGTATTCTGAATATAGATTTTCGAAGAAATACGGTACTTTTAAAAAGCTATGTCATGCTCCCCAAACGCTTATCATTCTAATTCTAAATATCACCATACAGCGTTTAGAATAAAATAAACAGCAAATATTTGCAGTTTGCATTGCCACCCTAATACATTAATAAATTATTTGGGGGAAGGAAGATAAGATAAGCAATAATTACTGAATTTTAAATAAATTTAACTGAAAATTTTAAAATATTGTTTTAAAAATCTATTTTTCTAACTGGGAATATTAATTTCCTAACTCAAAATTTGAATTTTCCGAGTAGAGCAAGATTGGTAGGGGAGGCTCCCCTCCCTTCCCCCTTTAGCGTGACACAATCAAAAACAAAAACGACGTTTTTGTTTTTGATTGTGTCACATCGATGATCTCTGAGCATTTGAGATCTACCTAGATACAAGCCTGCTTGATGAGGGTAAAGGCTCAGAAATCGATCGCAGGAGGGGTATAATCAAAAAAGCCTTGTAGGCCGCTTTCCTGCAAATATATATATATATATATATATATATATATATATATATATATGTATACTATAACTAATTATCCCCTCCTCAAAATGTAAATATTCAATATTTTATAAGCGAATAATTGTTAAATTTCATTGAATATTTCGAATGTAATCAGCAGGCTTATCGAAAACTTCGTAACAGAATACGTATAAATATGTTGTCCCAAATGTTTTTATTTGACACAGCCGTTTTCAATAAGTTCTGCCATTTTATTTACCCGTTTCGATACAGTTGTTAATAGAAGTATTTTGCAAACAAAACCTGACAGGGGAAACGCTACATCGAGATAAATGTTTCAGATATGTTCGAATTATCTGATACATTATTAATCAGAATTGCTAGAAAAACTGCATTATAATTATAAATATATTTTTCACATACGCGTGTTCATATTTAAAACGGCTCTGTAATAAAACAGCGCTGTAGAAGTGAACGCGCTGTAAGAAAATAGTGCTGTTTCAAAAACACATTTTGATACAACAGCGACTGAAACAAGTACTCCACTATTTTTACACACCCTGTCCTGCGTAATACAATACAATCGCTGAGACATCAGTCCCGAAATTACATTTTATTATAGATATTTAGGAAGATTGGTACCACTAACCAATTGTATAAAATAGCATTACTTAGATGTTCGAAATGACCACAGTTTTGTTCGACACAAATATTTAAACGATTTTCAAAAGATACGCTAACATCTCTTAATATTCTTTCCTTCACATTTTCTTTTGTAGTCGGAGGTGTTTGATAGACTAAATTTTTAACAAAGCCCCAAAGAAAAACTTCCGTTTTTGTCAACTCATGGGATTTAGGCGCCCACACAATCGATTCCTCTCTTCCTATCCAGGGTTCTTGAAATAGTCCATTAAGAAATGCAGGAATGTCAGCCTATGCTGAAGTTGGGCACCGTCATGCATAAATCACATTTAATCACGACGTTAATAGGGATTTGGTGTAATAGTATTATAAAATCTTACTTCAAAATCTGGATATATCGGTATGCAGTAAGCCTTTCTTCAAAAAAATGCGGACCCATGACAAAATATTCATCAATTCCTCCCCATGCGAATATAGTGAGGATTTTTAGTAGGTAGCGTAATAATTAAAATTATGTCTATTGGCATTTCCATTTTTGTGGAATATCGCTTTGTAAGTAAAAAACATAAAGTTAGTAAATTTTGGCTCACTCTGAATTTGTTGTTATGCCCAGTGCCAAAAAATCTAGTCGCCTGTGATAGTCATCCTCAAACAAATCTTGAAGGAGTTAAACGTGGTATGGGTGAAACTTGTTTTTTTTTAGAATTCATAGAACAGTGGTTTTCTTTACATTTGTTTCCCTTGCAAGTTTTCTTGAGCCAACAACTTGGTCTTCAATAACTTTTAAGTTTACCGCTAACTCGTTTTTGTGTATTCTACGTTTCCCGTCTCATCAAACCGTTGCATAGGCATTTCTAAAGCGCTTCTGTCGGGTTGCCTTCTATCAGGATCCTTTTCGTTATATAGTCTTGTCGCTAACAAACAATTCTTCATCATTTGCTCCTAACACAAAAATCATATCGATCATTTCTTGTCTATTAAAATTCATTTTTACGTCTTACAATAGAAACTCTACTTAGTTTTTAATATAAAATTAAAGCACCAGCATCACTTGAAAATTCAAATTTGTATTTTATTTTTAAAATAAGGCCCACTAAATTTTTGTCACTGGGAACAACAACAAATTCAAAGGGAGCCAAGATTCGCTGACTTTTGTGTGTTATTTACTGACGAAGCAACATTTCACAAAAATAGAAATGTCAATAGACATAATTTTCATTATAACGCTACTGAAAAACCTCATTTTACTCGCACAACTAGTCAAAATAGGTGGTCTCTTAACGTCAAATAGACCTCTAACATTTTCGAAAAGTGGCCATAAATCTCGAACGACTCTTTATATACCCCACAAACCCTATGTTGGATGAATGGCCAAAAAGGGAGGAAAAGAAAATTTGCATCCAAAATTTGTATTTACCCTTATATATATATCCTTATTAAAGAATACTAAATATAAATATCGCAGTCTTTCTCTACCCGGCATAGCTCAAACACTACTTATCCGATTGACTTCATATTTTCAAAACCAAGGGTTTTATGGCGATGGAATGGTAACATTTTGACAAAAATCTAATACGGCGGAATAAAATGGCGGCCTCATAAAATATATATTGCACAAAAATAAAGTGTGATAGAAAGGATAAACTGGTAAAATTTTTGTGAAAAGCCATTATGGCGGACAAAATCTGGCCTAATGAAGTATTATAATACGTATATAAAATTCAGTACCAAAAAACAACTTATCCTTCAAACTTTGTACAAAAATTAAATGTAAAACGGGGATAGACTGGTAAAATTTGAGTGCGAATTCTATATGGCAAATCAAACTGGCGGCGTAATAAAATTAAGAAATCATGGTTCTTGGGATTAGACCGTGTGAAATTGGAATTACTATTCGACGTTTCGCCTTCGATTGCACGAGGCATCTTTCCTCCACGAGATCTGACCCTGTGTTAAGATTGGTTTCCACATGTGATGTAGTCCGTAACCCTTATCTCTATTGAATTTTTTGGTATGTTTAAATATTTCAACAGATTCTCTAATTTTCGGTTTATAAAAGCCTGGAACCGATGCTAGAACCTTGGTTTCCTTTTCATTTATAATATGGCCAGTGTTATGCTAATGTTCAGCTACAGCAGATTGAACAATTTGTTTCTTTTTAATACATCGTGCATGTTCCTTAAGTCTAGTTGATATTGAGCGTTTTGTTTCTCTTCTCCACGTGAGCAAGGAATTTTATATACTCTTTCTGTTTGGAAAGGTACAATATCTTTCGGGGACCGCAAGCATTGTCCAATCTTCTTAAGTGTATTGAAGATTGTACGTATATTGGATCGCCGAAGTAATAGTCTTATTGTGTCTGTAGTGCCAGGAAGACCAACACTACCTAACGGTGGCTCTTTATCATTCTCCTTTGGCAGGAGTTGAAGTACTGTATCTTTTAATTGAACGCGTAATATCTTCAGTGCAATAGCCATTCTCTCAGAGAGCTTCGGTCAGTTTCTATGTTTAGAATCTTGATCAGAAATCGAAATAGCTCTGAATACTAGTGAGTTAATATCCGATTTCTTTTGTGCTAGATGGTGATGGGGATTTGCATTTAAGTATCTATTTGTATGCGTCGGCTTTCTATACACAGAATGTCCTAATGTACCCTTTTCCTTTCTTTGAACACATAAATCTAGAGAGGAAATCGTTCCATTTGATTCAATTTCCATCGTGAACTTGACATTACGATATTGTTGATTAAGGTGATCCAGAAATATGAGGAGATTATCCTGTGTAATGAAGTCAAACAACAAAAGTAACATCTACATATCTGAACCAGTGCTTTGACACAAGACAAGCTTCCACTTGATCTATTAAGTTCTTGTCAAGATTGTTAGTATCCAGTATTTCTGATATAATGGAAATTAAGTCGTTGACAGAAACATTTGTGTATAGTGATTCTACATCGAAACTGACCAAAATATCCTCGGGATCAAAACTGGATTGTCTTAAGTTTTTCCATGAAATATGCAGAGTTTTTGATAAAATAATCTGTGTTTCTAGTAAAAATATTCGCTAACACAGGGTCACGGTTCGGCGAGCACAAGTCGGGTATAAAACCCCGTCTGAAACTCTTCGAGCTCATTCCGTGTTCAGATCTCGTGGAGTAAAGATCGCTGAAGATGTCTCTTGTAATCGAAGGCGAAACGTCGGGTAGTAATTCCAATCTGACACATTCTAATCCCAAGAACTATGATTTTTTAATTGACCAAAGCCGTTCTATAGCGTAATAAAATATTTTAAATATTCGGTAAAATTCCATATCCTGGAACCTTTTATGGGGGAAAATAACAAAGGATTTAACTAAAGTTACGAAAAATAAATAATAATGATAATAACAATAATAAATAAATTAAAAGCTGTAAATATTGCGTTTTTTTTGGATTTGTATAAAGTTATTACTCAATAATTATATGCATATTGAATAAACTGTTATAAAGGGTGGTTAACAGTGCGTTCAAGTCTAAAGCTCCCTTATTTCTTTAAATCCGAAGAGTTTGAGGCAGCTGATAATATAATGAATAATGATTCAAATATAATTAATATATTATCTAAAGAACATAATCTTCTCGATCGATAATAATGTATTAAATTTTGTTGAAGAGGTTCAGAATTTAGGTATAATTTTCGATTCTAATTTGCGTTTCAGCGAACACGTGCAGGAACTTAGACGAAAGGCGTTTTTTAAATTGAAAATATTGTTTTCCAATCCTCATATTCTTAATTTTCATATGAGGAAAATGCTCACAGAATCCTTAATTCTTTCACAATTTAATTATGATAATTTTATTTATTTGCCATGTCTGAATTCTTTGGACCAAAAAAAATACGGGTCATAAAAAATTCATGTTTTTAATTTTTAATATGTCTAGAAGAGAATATATTTCTCATGGAATAAATGAATTAAATTGGTTACGTATGGAAATATATATATATATATATATATATATATATATATATATATATATATATATATATATATATATTATATATATATATATATATATATATATATATATATATATATATATATATATATATATATATATATATATATATATATATATATATATATATATATATATATATATATATATATATATAAAGACTTCCCTGCAGGATGCGTTATATAGCAAATTAAATATCAGTCTCGTGATTCTTTTTTGTTTAACCAGCACTCTGTCCAGGTCCTGCGCGCTTCCCCATACTATCAAACTGAGTATGCATTAGCGTGAAATACTTAATGATGAAATATTTTCCTCCACTCAGGGGTAGAAAATATTTATATTTATTGGTTTATGCATTTTGGTCTTAAATTCCGTATTCACAGTCTTTGATAGATTCATTATAAGGTGGTTTTTTTACACCAATTTGAGAATTCAGACACTGTTATCTCCTGCAAAAGATCCTCATTTTTTACAGAGATGACTATGGTTGTATCATCAGTGAACATAAAAACGATTCCACATAAAAGGTATTCTCGTAACTCCAGAATTAGTTAGTAAATTAGAGGACCTAGGACACTAACTGCCTTGAAGGGTCCGTAAGTCACAGTCTGTCGTTTGTAAAAAAATATTACCTGTTTTTGTTTTAAATTTTCTATCTGTCAAAAAAGATTTCAGCCATTTACTTAATGGTCCTTTAATACCTACTCTTTTAAATTATTTAAAAATGAAGTCAGGGTCCATGGTATCAAATGTCCTTGTTAGATCAAATAGTAGAGCTATAACTTTATCATTCTTATCAAGTTGATTATATATATATATATATATATATATATATATATATATATATATATATATATCCTGTATAATGTCAATCGCTTCGGTTTAAGTAAAGTAGAATATTTTTCTCTAAAACCATGCTGTGGTTAGGATTTTATTTTTAAGTAAGTAAATTATTTTTTAAAACGATGGTAAAGGAAGTACCTAATGTCTTTTTATTTTTTATTACGGGTATTTTTAATTGTAAAAACTGGTAATAACTTGACTGAAAGAGTACTTACTTACAGTACTAGTACGGATGAGATATTTTCACCATACAAATGATATAGAAAAAATACACTTTTCCACTCGTAGAGAAAGTGATTTTCTAAAGATGCTTGTTGTACGACTTCATTCGAAGTGTATACCCAAATGCCTTGTAATTCTCCCTTTTTACACGATAATCTTAACTTTCGCCGTTGAAATATGCTGTATTTTGGAGACCGGGGTCTGACAAGTAATAAACACATTTAAACTCTGTGCTGTGCAAAATTCCTAATTTTCAGATCTTTTTTTTCATGGTTTCCTGGTAGTCCTACTAAAACCGAATGAACATATAAAACAACACAATACACCGTCATAATTTTTGCTTTTTTTATCATAAATTTATTAATCAAAACGCGAAACACGTTTCACGTTCTTGGTTTTGGCGAAATGGGGGAGAAATAAAAGCAGTGTGATATCGTAAAATGAGGATAATCTCGCTATTTTACAAATAGAAGATTTTGTGTCATTTGTGTGCTGCTAAAAGCATAAACTTGAACGAAATCGTTTACCGTTTATCTGCTGATAAGGCAGCTCTTTATAAAATATCTTCGGGATAAACTTATTTACAGTTAAGTATCTGGAAGCTCAATCAGAAAAATTAGGAAGCAGCAATTTCCTTTTAACTGTAGATCTTTTGAATTATAGAACCAAAGCTTTCCCGGCTGTGGTCAATTAAGGAATCATGATTCTTGAGATTAGATCGTTTCACAATTGCGTTTCGACGTTTTGCCTTCGATTGTACAAGGCATCTTCAGGAATCTACTTCACGAGATCGGAACACTGAATTAGTTTTGAGAGATCTAAGCCAACTATTTATAGTCAACCAAACCGTGACCCGGTGTAACGATCGGTTTCCACGTATGATGTAGACTGAAGCCCCTATCTCAATTAATATTGTTAGGTTTGCATATAAATTTCAATACATTCTCTAATTCTCTGTTTATAAAATCCCGAGATCGATGCTTTTAAGGTTTCCTCCTCAAAGCTTCCATGAAGATATTGGCTATAAGTAAAAAGTTCCTTGAAAAACAAAATATGTTGACATGAGACATGCTTCAATCAGATCTAAAAGTGAGTTATCAATATTATTATGGTGAAATAAGTCTGATATTATGGAAATTGAATCATTTATAGAGACATTCGTTTACAGCGTTTATAAGGTTGGTTATCCGTCTCTTGATTTTGTTGGTCGAGTCTGCTTAAATTATTCTGTAGGTGCTATCGTCTAAAAGTAGTTTGCATTTTTCTTGTGTGCTGGAAGGACCAAAATGTAGGTTTTGTTCTTAAATCTTTTTATCGCCGTTTTTTCCAGTGCTGATAGATTCAACTTAGGCAGCTCAGAGTTTTTGATGATCTTCGCTGTAGCACATCTTGTTACGTCAGCTTCTTCTGCTGGAAGTCTTCTAGTTGTCTCTTCAACGGATGACACTTCTTCGGGTTTGTGCCTTGGTGTAATGGCGAAGTTTTAGTCTTTGGAGAGCACGGATTGTTCTGCTTCAGTAAGGGGTTTGGAAGACAAATTTATTAAGGTGTCCTGTGGCGGTTTTATTGATCTTGGGTTATCCAGAAGCACTTCGAAATATTTCTGCTGCTCAATAGTAACTGCTTGATGTATCCTCTCTGTTTGCGAATTGGTAATGTCATCAAGAGTTCTAAATATCTAATATTATATTTTGGCATGGTTTAACCTCAAAAACCATGATTACTTATTTGACCACCGCCGTGAAAACTTTCGTTCTATATTAACTAACCTCTATGGGGAGCAAGTCAAGAAGGATGCCAAAACTTTTGGCGATCTCAAGAACAACAAGAGGAAGCTACTTTGCCACCTAGCCTTTCTCTACACCTTAATAAATTTATCTTCCAGAGTTTCAGTAAGAAGCAGAACAATCCGTCCTCTCCAGAGACCAAAACTTCGTCGTTATACCAACCCGAAGAAGTGTGATCCGTTGAAGCGACAAATAAAAGATTTGCAGCAGAAGAAGCTGACGTAATAAGGTATAAAACAGCGAAGATCATCAAAAATTCTAAGACGCCTAAATCGAATATATCAGCTGCGAAAAAAACGGCGATAAAAATATTAAACAACAATACAGACCTTTTGATCCTTCCCGTAGACAAGGGAAATGCCACTATCATAATGGGCAACAGCACCTAGAAAGCATATTAAGCAAACCCGACCAACAAAATCGAGAGGCGGATAACCAACCTTATAAGCGCGTCTAACTTGCCAGCACAAGAGAAGATATTAAAGCCAAGCAGCTCTAGAAACTCGCGGTTCTACGGACTACCTAAAATACACAAGGTTAATGTACCGCTTCGACCTATTGTCACTGCACTAGGGTTGCCCACTTACAAAATCGGTACATATCTTTCAAATATTCTTAATAACTTTACAGAAAAACCACATTTATATATTAAAAACTCTACTCATTTTGTAGAGAAACTAAAAGCAATCCAATTAGATCCAAAAGATATCTTAGTCAGTTTAGTTATAGAATGGCTATATACGAATGTGCTTATAAATAAGACTTATTTCATCATAATAAAATTGACATCTCACTTTTAGATCTGATTAAAGTATGCCTCACATTATTTTACTTTTCAAGAAACTTTGTCGCCATTAAAGCCGAAATCTCGGTTCAAATATGTAGCGATACTTTTGTAATATGCCCGTATGTTTCAGAAAACTTACCTGTGTTTCTTAATGAGCTGAAGCAACAACATTCTAATATAAAATTTACAATTGAAATTGAATAAGAAGGCACGATTCCCTTTCTAGATATTCTTGCGCAAAGGAAAGGGGATGGTTCCTTAGAACACTCTGTATATAGAAAGCCAACGCATACGAACAGATACCTAAATTTAAATTACCATCATCATTCAGCGATCAGTTATGAATTATTTGGTTTACAGAGCCCTCTCGATTTGTGACCAAAATTCTTTACGATTTTCAACGATTTTTTTATATATTCGGCCAACTTTGAACCAACTTCCGAAACTAGTTATTGCATCGAGTTCCACCACCAGCATTTTTTTTGGTCATTTTCAGCTCATTTAAAAGTCTTTCCCTTTGAATTCGCCCGTGAATTTTGATGTCTTCTCAATTTATACCAAAATAAATCCATTATTCTAAATAAATCTCAGTACACTAATTGTGTAATATTTTGGCTGATTGTCTCTAAAAACTGGTTTAACATAATGACACAGAGAAAGTGACTTAAGAGGGAATGGATATTGCACTGGCGATATTAGATGGTCAGTTAGAAAATATAATAATACTACTCCACGAAATGAAATTAATAAGGAGTTACCGATAGGAAGTGTAGTTCTTCCATTTATACACGGAACTACAGACAACAATCTTCAAAATATATGCAATTCCTTGTTCCTGTGCTGATGTCTATATTGGAGAAACTGGACGATCCATATCGACTACGCTTAAAGAACATGAACGATGTATTAACAAGAAAAAAATTGCACAATCTGCTATATCTGAACATCAACATTCCACTGGACATGTCATAAATGTAAAAGAAACCAAAGTTCTTGCATCGGTCTCGGGATTCTATAAAGGGAAAATTAGAGAGTTTATTGAAATCTATAAGCAACCTAACAATTTATTAGAGATACAGGTTTCACTCTACATCATACGTGGAAATCGATCGTTATACCTGGTCACGGTTCGGTGAACACAGGTCGACTATAATATATATATATATATATATATATAGCCGGCTTAAGTCTTTCCGAGCTCATTCAGTGTTCCTATCTCGTAAAGTAAATATCCTCTAAAGATGGCTTAGTGCAACCGAAGGCGAAATGTTGACACAGCCTAATCTCAAGAATCATGTTTTCTTATTCTTTTGAAGTACCCAAAGCTTACGTTACTAGACCCTCCGCAAGGTAAAAAAACATTACTTTTTTGCCAATATCAGTCATATTCGAGATAGAGCAATTACGTAAATGTAAAAAGGTAAAGGTGGGATATCCCCACCTGATGAATTTATTTTGGTATAAATTGAGAAGATATCAAAATTCACGGGCGAATTCAAAGGGAAAGACTTTTAAATAAGCTGGAAATGACAAAAAAACTTGCTGGTCGTGAAACTCGATGCAATAACTAGTTTCGGAGGTTGGTTCATATATAAAAAAATCGTTGAAAATCGAAAAAGAATGTAAAGAATTTTGGTCACAAATCGAGAGGGCTCTGTAAACCAAATAATTAATAACTGATTGCTTCTGGGCTGGATGATGATGGTAATTAGCATTTAGGTATCTGTTCGTATGCGTTGGTTTTCTATATACAGAGTGCCCTAAGGAACCATCCCCTTTCCTTTGGGCAAGAATATCTAGAAAGGGAATCATGCCTTCTTATTCAATTTCAATTGTAAATTTTATATTAGAATGTTGTTGCTTCAGCTCATCAAGAAACACAGGTAGGTTTTCTGGATCATGCGGCCATATTACAAAAGTATCGCTACATATTTGAACCAAGATTTTGGCTTTAATGGCGACAAAGTTTCTGAGACACCCTTTATTAAGGGGAATTTTCTAAGAGAAAGTTATTTCCTTGTTTTCAGGTAACACTGAAAATGGCGAAAGCCTGAAGCATTTTCTTATGGTTTTATTTAATAAATATTTGTACGAAATACAAAGTTTCTATACATTCAATTAACCTCTACGTGCACATAACCACTTTTCTTGGTTTAATTTTAACTAACTGGATCTATCATTTCGTCAATGTTATCCTCTTTGTCGAACATTTCCTGATAATTCCATTACTTTTTGCGCCCATTTACTTCTTACACCTAAGTTTTCTTAAGAGTAGTTTCAAAATTTAAAAGTTTTATATAGAAAACTCGACTACTTTTCTTTAACTTCTTGAATTTGTTCTGACACAGTGATTTTTTGTAAAAGTCGATAACTTTGATTTTATTTGTGTTTTTCTCCATTTATACTATATTAAGGAAAGGTTGGCAAAGGTTGAGACTTTCTGCAAGTTACTTTGGTTACCCTTTAAATATATATATATATATATATAAATCGAAAGTAGAAAATATCTAACGCGGTTAGAACTAGTATATAGCAGAAAATGGATTCTTTGGGATGACCGCTAAAGCAATGGAATTTGGCTAACCATAGACACGTGTTTCTGACTTAAGGTCTTCATCAGTACAGTCAACTAGTTGAAAGACGAGTACAACTAGTGCCAAAACGAATACACAAAACAATACCAGAGTCACCAACAGGAGCAAAACCGACATTTGTGATTACCAAGAGAACATCCGAAATCTTCGCCGGACTTGATACTCTATTTACCACGGAGCAGCATATAGCCACCTGTGGCGAAACTCATAACCCAAGAGTAGTAAATCGAAAGTAGAAAATATCTAACGCGGTTAGAACTAGTATATAGCAGAAAATGGATTCTTTGGGATGACCGCTAAAGCAATGGAATTTGGCTAACCATAGACACGTGTTTCTGACTTAAGGTCTTCATCAGTACAGTCAACTAGTTGAAAGACGAGTACAACTAGTGCCAAAACGAATACACAAAACAATACCAGAGTCACCAACAGGAGCAAAACCGACATTTGTGATTACCAAGAGAACATCCGAAATCTTCGCCGGACTTGATACTCTATTTACCACGGAGCAGCATATAGCCACCTGTGGCGAAACTCATAACCCAAGAGTAGTAAATCGAAAGTAGAAAATATCTAACGCGGTTAGAACTAGTATATAGCAGAAAATGGATTCTTTGGGATGACCGCTAAAGCAATGGAATTTGGCTAACCATAGACACGTGTTTCTGACTTAAGGTCTTCATCAGTACAGTCAACTAGTTGAAAGACGAGTACAACTAGTGCCAAAACGAATACACAAAACAATACCAGAGTCACCAACAGGAGCAAAACCGACATTTGTGATTACCAAGAGAACATCCGAAATCTTCGCCGGACTTGATACTCTATTTACCACGGAGCAGCATATAGCCACCTGTGGCGAAACTCATAACCCAAGAGTAGTAAATCGAAAGTAGAAAATATCTAACGCGGTTAGAACTAGTATATAGCAGAAAATGGATTCTTTGGGATGACCGCTAAAGCAATGGAATTTGGCTAACCATAGACACGTGTTTCTGACTTAAGGTCTTCATCAGTACAGTCAACTAGTTGAAAGACGAGTACAACTAGTGCCAAAACGAATACACAAAACAATACCAGAGTCACCAACAGGAGCAAAACCGACATTTGTGATTACCAAGAGAACATCCGAAATCTTCGCCGGACTTGATACTCTATTTACCACGGAGCAGCATATAGCCACCTGTGGCGAAACTCATAACCCAAGAGTAGTAAATCGAAAGTAGAAAATATCTAACGCGGTTAGAACTAGTATATAGCAGAAAATGGATTCTTTGGGATGACCGCTAAAGCAATGGAATTTGGCTAACCATAGACACGTGTTTCTGACTTAAGGTCTTCATCAGTACAGTCAACTAGTTGAAAGACGAGTACAACTAGTGCCAAAACGAATACACAAAACAATACCAGAGTCACCAACAGGAGCAAAACCGACATTTGTGATTACCAAGAGAACATCCGAAATCTTCGCCGGACTTGATACTCTATTTACCACGGAGCAGCATATAGCCACCTGTGGCGAAACTCATAACCCAAGAGTAGTAAATCGAAAGTAGAAAATATCTAACGCGGTTAGAACTAGTATATAGCAGAAAATGGATTCTTTGGGATGACCGCTAAAGCAATGGAATTTGGCTAACCATAGACACGTGTTTCTGACTTAAGGTCTTCATCAGTACAGTCAACTAGTTGAAAGACGAGTACAACTAGTGCCAAAACGAATACACAAAACAATACCAGAGTCACCAACAGGAGCAAAACCGACATTTGTGATTACCAAGAGAACATCCGAAATCTTCGCCGGACTTGATACTCTATTTACCACGGAGCAGCATATAGCCACCTGTGGCGAAACTCATAACCCAAGAGTAGTAAATCGAAAGTAGAAAATATCTAACGCGGTTAGAACTAGTATATAGCAGAAAATGGATTCTTTGGGATGACCGCTAAAGCAATGGAATTTGGCTAACCATAGACACGTGTTTCTGACTTAAGGTCTTCATCAGTACAGTCAACTAGTTGAAAGACGAGTACAACTAGTGCCAAAACGAATACACAAAACAATACCAGAGTCACCAACAGGAGCAAAACCGACATTTGTGATTACCAAGAGAACATCCGAAATCTTCGCCGGACTTGATACTCTATTTACCACGGAGCAGCATATAGCCACCTGTGGCGAAACTCATAACCCAAGAGTAGTAAATCGAAAGTAGAAAATATCTAACGCGGTTAGAACTAGTATATAGCAGAAAATGGATTCTTTGGGATGACCGCTAAAGCAATGGAATTTGGCTAACCATAGACACGTGTTTCTGACTTAAGGTCTTCATCAGTACAGTCAACTAGTTGAAAGACGAGTACAACTAGTGCCAAAACGAATACACAAAACAATACCAGAGTCACCAACAGGAGCAAAACCGACATTTGTGATTACCAAGAGAACATCCGAAATCTTCGCCGGACTTGATACTCTATTTACCACGGAGCAGCATATAGCCACCTGTGGCGAAACTCATAACCCAAGAGTAGTAAATCGAAAGTAGAAAATATCTAACGCGGTTAGAACTAGTATATAGCAGAAAATGGATTCTTTGGGATGACCGCTAAAGCAATGGAATTTGGCTAACCATATAGTGTTTCTGACTTAAGGTCTTCATCAGTACAGTCTAGTGGGAGTACAACTATGCCATACACAAAATATAGCACCTGTGGCGATATAACCCAAGAGTAGTAAATCGAAAGTCGCCACAGGTTACAATGGAATATGCTGCTCCGTGGTAAATAGAGTATCAAGTCCGGCGAAGATTTCATAATCACAAATGTCGGTTTTGCTCCTGTTGGTGACTCTGGTATTGTTTTGTGTATTCGTTTTGGCACTAGTTGTATATGTACTGATGAAGACCTTAAGTCAGAAACACGTGTCTATGGTTAGCCAAATTCCATTGCTTTAGCGGTCATCCCAAAGAATCCATTTTCTGCTATATACTAGTTCTAACCGCGTTAGATATTTTCTACTTTCGATTTACTACTCTTGGGTTATGAGTTTCGCCACAGGTGGCTATATGCTGCTCCGTGGTAAATAGAGTATCAAGTCCGGCGAAGATTTCGGATGTTCTCTTGGTAATCACAAATGTCGGTTTTGCTCCTGTTGGTGACTCTGGTATTGTTTTGTGTATTCGTTTTGGCACTAGTTGTACTCGTCTTTCAACTAGTTGACTGTACTGATGAAGACCTTAAGTCAGAAACACGTGTCTATGGTTAGCCAAATTCCATTGCTTTAGCGGTCATCCCAAAGAATCCATTTTCTGCTATATACTAGTTCTAACCGCGTTAGATATTTTCTACTTTCGATTTACTACTCTTGGGTTATGAGTTTCGCCACAGGTGGCTATATGCTGCTCCGTGGTAAATAGAGTATCAAGTCCGGCGAAGATTTCGGATGTTCTCTTGGTAATCACAAATGTCGGTTTTGCTCCTGTTGGTGACTCTGGTATTGTTTTGTGTATTCGTTTTGGCACTAGTTGTACTCGTCTTTCAACTAGTTGACTGTACTGATGAAGACCTTAAGTCAGAAACACGTGTCTATGGTTAGCCAAATTCCATTGCTTTAGCGGTCATCCCAAAGAATCCATTTTCTGCTATATACTAGTTCTAACCGCGTTAGATATTTTCTACTTTCGATTTACTACTCTTGGGTTATGAGTTTCGCCACAGGTGGCTATATGCTGCTCCGTGGTAAATAGAGTATCAAGTCCGGCGAAGATTTCGGATGTTCTCTTGGTAATCACAAATGTCGGTTTTGCTCCTGTTGGTGACTCTGGTATTGTTTTGTGTATTCGTTTTGGCACTAGTTGTACTCGTCTTTCAACTAGTTGACTGTACTGATGAAGACCTTAAGTCAGAAACACGTGTCTATGGTTAGCCAAATTCCATTGCTTTAGCGGTCATCCCAAAGAATCCATTTTCTGCTATATACTAGTTCTAACCGCGTTAGATATTTTCTACTTTCGATTTACTACTCTTGGGTTATGAGTTTCGCCACAGGTGGCTATATGCTGCTCCGTGGTAAATAGAGTATCAAGTCCGGCGAAGATTTCGGATGTTCTCTTGGTAATCACAAATGTCGGTTTTGCTCCTGTTGGTGACTCTGGTATTGTTTTGTGTATTCGTTTTGGCACTAGTTGTACTCGTCTTTCAACTAGTTGACTGTACTGATGAAGACCTTAAGTCAGAAACACGTGTCTATGGTTAGCCAAATTCCATTGCTTTAGCGGTCATCCCAAAGAATCCATTTTCTGCTATATACTAGTTCTAACCGCGTTAGATATTTTCTACTTTCGATTTACTACTCTTGGGTTATGAGTTTCGCCACAGGTGGCTATATGCTGCTCCGTGGTAAATAGAGTATCAAGTCCGGCGAAGATTTCGGATGTTCTCTTGGTAATCACAAATGTCGGTTTTGCTCCTGTTGGTGACTCTGGTATTGTTTTGTGTATTCGTTTTGGCACTAGTTGTACTCGTCTTTCAACTAGTTGACTGTACTGATGAATACCTTAAGTCAGAAACACGTGTCTATGGTTAGCCAAATTCCATTGCTTTAGCGGTCATCCCAAAGAATCCATTTTCTGCTATATACTAGTTCTAACCGCGTTAGATATTTTCTACTTTCGATTTACTACTCTTGGGTTATGAGTTTCGCCACAGGTGGCTATATGCTGCTCCGTGGTAAATAGAGTATCAAGTCCGGCGAAGATTTCGGATGTTCTCTTGGTAATCACAAATGTCGGTTTTGCTCCTGTTGGTGACTCTGGTATTGTTTTGTGTATTCGTTTTGGCACTAGTTGTACTCGTCTTTCAACTAGTTGACTGTACTGATGAAGACCTTAAGTCAGAAACACGTGTCTATGGTTAGCCAAATTCCATTGCTTTAGCGGTCATCCCAAAGAAACCATTTTCTGCTATATACTAGTTCTAACCGCGTTAGATATTTCTACTTTCGATTTACTACTCTTGGGTTATGAGTTTCGCCACAGGTGGCTATATGCTGCTCCGTGGTAAATAGAGTATCAAGTCCGGCGAAGATTTCGGATGTTCTCTTGGTAATCACAAATGTCGGTTTTGCTCCTGTTGGTGACTCTGGTATTGTTTTGTGTATTCGTTTTGGCACTAGTTGTACTCGTCTTTCAACTAGTTGACTGTACTGATGAAGACCTTAAGTCAGAAACACGTGTCTATGGTTAGCCAAATTCCATTGCTTTAGCGGTCATCCCAAAGAATCCATTTTCTGCTATATACTAGTTCTAACCGCGTTAGATATTTTCTACTTTCGATTTACTACTCTTGGGTTATGAGTTTCGCCACAGGTGGCTATATGCTGCTCCGTGGTAAATAGAGTATCAAGTCCGGCGAAGATTTCGGATGTTCTCTTGGTAATCACAAATGTCGGTTTTGCTCCTGTTGGTGACTCTGGTATTGTTTTGTGTATTCGTTTTGGCACTAGTTGTACTCGTCTTTCAACTAGTTGACTGTACTGATGAAGACCTTAAGTCAGAAACACGTGTCTATGGTTAGCCAAATTCCATTGCTTTAGCGGTCATCCCAAAGAATCCATTTTCTGCTATATACTAGTTCTAACCGCGTTAGATATTTTCTACTTTCGATTTACTACTCTTGGGTTATGAGTTTCGCCACAGGTGGCTATATGCTGCTCCGTGGTAAATAGAGTATCAAGTCCGGCGAAGATTTCGGATGTTCTCTTGGTAATCACAAATGTCGGTTTTGCTCCTGTTGGTGACTCTGGTATTGTTTTGTGTATTCGTTTTGGCACTAGTTGTACTCGTCTTTCAACTAGTTGACTGTACTGATGAAGACCTTAAGTCAGAAACACGTGTCTATGGTTAGCCAAATTCCATTGCTTTAGCGGTCATCCCAAAGAATCCATTTTCTGCTATATATATATATATATATATATATATATATATATATATATATATATTTAAAGGGTAACCAAAGTAACTTGCAGAAAGTCTCAACCTTTGCAATATATGCAAAGTGTTCCTAAAATTGAATGAATTTTGAGATCTTCTCAATTTATACCAAAATAAATCCATTGTTTCATAAATCTCAATATACTAATTGTATAATATTTTTCTTGATTGTCTCTAAGAGGTGGTTCAAAATAATGACACCGAGAGAGTCGTTACTATTTTTGCTATTAGTAGTAGTAGTAGGATGGAGGGACAAACCCAGCAACTAAGCCTAAAGGACCCTTTTTGCTAACCCCGATTCCGCCCACCTCACTCCACTCCACGGCAAAGGCGGCCTGTATTTCTAATGAAGGAGAGCATCTTGCCCCAGTCGAGATATTGTAATTCTTCCTTGGAGAGGGACTCAACGCTGAAGGTATTCCAGCATAGTTTTGCCCACCTTCCACACGTGCCAACAAGCTGATAGGTATCCTCCTCCTCTGCCCCACAATTAGGAAGGGTTGTCCGCTTACCCCAGCTGGTGCATGTGACTGTTTAGTTTACATGTCCTGTCAAAATGCCAATTAGGTGCCCAATCACCGAAATATAACCAAGTTGCCTTAGATCCCCATGGGTTGCATAGCCTTCCTTTTGCCTTTGTCCTTGATCAGTTCTCCTTTGTATTTTCCCAGGCCCATCTATTCAGGACCTGCGAGCATTACTGTTTACTTATACCCAGACACCAATATGCCCAGGGACCCATTTTAATCTTACCACTTTAGTCGTTGCTAGTTCACTTAGTGCATCTCTGCATTTCTGGATTAGAGCTGAGCACGTCCTAAGCTTATCTATGGTTTTAAGAGATGCCTGACTGACGGATTGCAGTCTCGGCTCCCAGCCTGATGACTTATTCCTTTATTTCAACCTGTAATATAGCATAGACCATATAACCGACGATTTTCATATGACCTGTCCCTGTGGGGTTTTTATTACAAGTTCCGCAGTCGTCTATCCTTTTGCACCAAGCCACGGCTTTTTTCTTTATCCATATCGGAAGTTTTGGAAAGCCCAAGAGAACGTTGAAGTCCTCATTGCTCCAGGGATCCCTAAGTAGGCCGGCCAGTCTTTGGCCATATGTAACCTTTTCCACCACCGGTCACAAGACCATGGAACCGTAAATGATCCTCGGTGGGATGACTGCAGTATAGAGCCAGTGAGGATAAGCCCCACTTCCAACCCACCTCGCGACATAGTTGTCACATAATTGCTATGGATTTATTAGTTACCTGTTCGACGTGTGGTTTCCATGTCAGGCTAGAAAAGAATTAAGTTCAAGATTGAAGTTTTGAAATAAAAACGCATTTTATGAGGGAAAAGTTTAGTAGAGTTTCACAGTGTAAAAATGTAAAAAGGTTTACAGACATTGAGACATTAGCTTAAAATGGTGATAAAATAGTCGAAAAGCTCGATAACGTCGAGCAGGTCGAAGTATATGTACATCAGTCATCTATATCGAATGGAGGTTTCTGCTGTTATGTTAAGCGTCTGATACAACAGTATCATTTCAAAGTTTGAGTGTTGTCCTCTGTTCTGGGGAAAAAGTTAACGCAGAAGACTTCACCCTTAACGACATCCACGGATATCCACCTTGTAGAAAAAAATTAAAATGGAGAAAAATAAGCTTTTAAATTGATAACGCCGTTCAATAAACTTTGCAATTTCCCTAGGCATTACAGAAGTAATGTAACAGTTGTTTTGCCACGGATATGAGCCAAGTATAAAATACCCAATGCATTACAAAGAACTGTTAGCAAGTCAACTTAAAGTTCAGTTTCAAGGTCAGTTTTGGTGTAACCCCGACAATAAATAAAACTAATTTTATAAAACTTTTAAAGAAGCATACGTATTAATTATAGAAACAGGGAAGAACGGAGCGGAATCAAAAAAAGGCGCTATTGTAGTTGTTGCTGACTCTGACCTTCTTGTTCTCATCGCTAGAAAGGTTTAAGTTGATAAGAAACTACTCGACTATCTAGATATATGAAGGTCTACCTTTTCTTACATGCTATGATAGGATGCGATACAACCTCCGCATTCGTTAGTAAGGGGCCATAAACTGGCTTCAATAAGCTCCAATATGACTCTAAGCTGCCATAAATTATGAGAGTGTTCAACGAATCAGCAATTGTTTACCGGACAATATTGCAGAAGCACGTCAGGAAATTGTATACATTCATTTATTTATTTTCATCTGTTTTGAAGTTGAAGAAAATACACGGAAAGGTTTTATATCAAAACATTAATATACTTTTTCAGATAGACTCGATAAGATAAGGCATAAAAGATATATCCAAACGGTCAGTGAGAAACCAACAAACTACGTTATGAATCTCGCACTGCAGCTGAACTAAAGGGAATCCCCTATTTCACCTGCAGCGCGCTAGTATAGTCTTCGAGTATACCAACAAGTATATTATACAAGCTTGGCAAGGAAATCACCTATCGCGCGAAGAATGGGGTGAAATTTACCAAGGGAAATCATATACCCGTGCAAAGGTGACGGCTCAAAAATCATGAATGTCAAAAAGAGATCTCCACTGCACCTCAATGTATCACGAATGTGTTGGGGGAGTCATGCACCAATAAGCCAATAATGCGCTGTGAATATGAAGATGATTATGAGAACTTAAATAATGAGAACCAGGAAACTTAAGTAGTTTCGAAATGGCCCAAGAGCTCCTCCTCAACCGGAGTGATTAAAGGAAGCCGAATATAGTTTTTTGTAAACCAGCTATTTGTAAATTTAATGAACAATTTGCTAACGTATTCTGTTGTTTATTATCTGCTAATTTAAAAAAAATCAAACGCAACATAAAATATAATAAAAATTATCAAAATGGATATCTTGGATTTTATCGTAGAAATATGTTCAAGAATGTATTTAATTTTTTAAGCTAGTTTTAATAGCTTATCGGTCTTGCAATATTGCATTTTTTTTTAATTTTCAATATGGCCGATATTTTTTCAAAATTTAAGTTTGATGTTCCCAACTCCGATTTTCGGTATTTTTCCCTAGAAAATAGTCGAGAGTCTAAAGAATATATTAGAAAAAATTAGCTTTCCATAAATGTCTCCAAACGTATTTGTCCTGTATTATAACAATATCAGCGATGACTCATGACTGTTTGGAGATTGATTTTCAGAATTTTTTGTTTGTAGAACTCAGTGAAGATTTTTCTTTGTACACTGTTGAAACATGAACCATTAATTAATAAAATAAAAAATCTTAAAAACGATTTTTGTAATTTTTATAATATCATATAATCTGTTTTTCACATGCAATTATATGAAATTAGTGTTTACTGTCAAATTTGAAGCGAAGAACATACAAATCCTATAGTAAATAAATATTAAAATGAACTACTTGAAATTACTTTGGCTCTTATATTAACAAAATTATTATTACATTAAAAGTAAACTATAACCTAAAAGTAGATGTATATGAAAATAACGATTTCAGGCTAATTAGATAATGTTATATACATTTCCTCGCCCGATGGACCGGAAACAATCGCACAAGCAATAGAATAACGTAGAGGTAGCTTCATAGTATAATTTAGAGGCAGCCACTCAGTTTGGGGGGCAATAAAGCAGTACACCCAAGCTTAAGTCAATAACTGAAGGCTAGAGTCTGTCAGAGACCTGCCGATCATCAACCCGTTCACCATATACAGAGCATTCAATTCTATGTGAATATAGATCCAAAAACTTTGTGTGTGTGTATGTGTGTGGTGTGTCATGGATTTCACTCGAATTTTCACTCACATTCGTTGCTGATAATTAACGATACAAAAAATTTAAAAAAGAGGGTCAAGGGGTGATTACAAAAAAAAGAAATACGTTCTTGCATATGATACTTATAAATGAACTAAGGCAATCAAGAAATGAAGATTTAAAAAAGTATTTAGACTTGAGCGAAGAATCTTTTGGAATATTGCTACATATAGTAAAAAAATAGTAAAATATGTTAAGTGCTATTAGTGCTGAAGAAAGATTGACTGCTACTCTTAGATTTTTTAGCCACACAACTTCTTCTTAAGATCTCTATTCTAAAAATATAAAGCCTTAATTTTATATATAGGGATGGATGGAATTGATGTAACTCAATATATTTCTCAAAAAATCTTGATTATTACTGCTTTTTTATGCATATCAAAGGTTGTTGTTTCAGAAAAATATTTTAATTTCAGTATACTGACTGGGTGTGTATGTGGCGGATCAAATCGTTGGCTTTTTAAGAACCGCTTTTCGATATTGCATCAATGGAATTTTTAGTTTCAACGACTGAGTGTTCCTGACTCATCATCTGTGAACTCTGTGTGTGGAAATTCAAGGCCTTCAGTCTGAAATACGTTAGACAACGGCCTCTTAATAATAAACCAAAATAATTATAGTTTTTCTAAACGTAAAATGAATCGACTTCGTTTTACAATTGGCAATAATCTGATGATCTAGAAAAACTAAAACCACTATCAAATACAGTAGTTCCGTCAAATACAGCATCGTTGTGTCCAGAAATTTGCTTTTATATTTTTATTTTACTAATACATTTATGTTTCACAGGAATCTATAATATCCTGTATATAATTCAAATGACTCAATTTAGAATGCCAATATTACCTTAAATGCAAAAAAAACCAGGCATTATACCAGCTACCAACTACTAAATACTAACGAATTGTTTCTTGAGCCTTTTAAGGATTTTTAATACGGTCTGAATAATTACCCTGCAGAAGGTGTAGGCAATTAATCCGGGGTACTTTAGGCTTCTTATCCCATGTTATGTACAAAACTTGGATATATCGCCGCATATCATGGTAAATATTCCCCAGGTTTATTGTTGTTAAGTGTTATTATTTTTATAAATTATAAACCGTATTGTATTTACAAAACCAGGTGATTTGTTTGGTTGCTTTTAAAAAATATATCAAAACCATGTAAATTTGGGATACTGTATCTGAACGATTCTTCCTGCAATACTTTTGAGTTAATAACTATCTTGAGATTAATAACTATTTTTATGGATACTGGGAAACTGCGTGGGCGTTATGAATATTCCAATATATACTACGCATCAAAATTAACGCACCACTATAAATTACACAGCATTTCAATGTGGATATTTTTAAATGAAATATAGAGCAAAAGATTAAAGCGCACTAGTTTATTTTAACAATTTAACAACTTAAAAATAACAATAATAACAATATTGGTGGCAAGGACAAAATTAGAAAAAAATTGAGAATATCAGTTCATTATGTAGTTTTTCAGACTGAATTTTTAAATATTTTATTAAACCGCCATTTTGTCCTGCCATCTTGGATTCAAACAAAAATTTTACCTCTTGATTCCTACACAGACTTGATTTCTGTATGAAATTTGTGATAAAATGTATAATTAGTTTTTTTAGTAATAATTTCTTTAACGTTTCACTAGGCTGCCACCTTGTTCAGGCACATTGGATTATAACCAAAATATTACCAGGTCATTCCCATATGAGCCTTAATTTTTAACTAAAATTTGAAGTCAATCGGATGAGTAGTTTTTAAGCTATGCCGCGAACTGACAGACAGACAGATAAAGTGACAAACGAACCGACGGACTTGATAAAACATATTTTTGGTATCTAGGGACGCCAAAACGCGAATATATGTAAAACCGGAGAGCGGGATTTTTTCAGATTACAAAAATTCTATTTGGCCGCGATTTTGTTCTGCCAACTTGAATTAGTACCACACTTTTACTAGTTCATCTCTATACTACAATTAGTTATGATAGACAATTTTAAATCAGTTCATTAAGTAGTTTTTTCAGGCTGAAGTTTTAAATATTTTATTAAGCCGCCAGTTTGTTCCACCATCTTGGATTCGTACCAAAAGTTTACCAGTTGATTCCTACATAATAATTTTTTTAACATTTCAGTAGGCCGTCATTTTTTACAATATTGGATGTTTACCAAAATGTTACCAGGTCATCCCTATATGACCCTTAATTTTTGACCAAAATTTGAAGGCAATTGGGTAAGTATTTTTTAGGTATTCCGCGAACACAGACAAGCAGAACAACAGACTGACAAGCAGACAGACAGGCCGACGAAATCGAGAAAACATGTTTTTCGTCATCTAGGGACCCTGAAACGTAAAAATCTGACAAAATCTCGGAGGGTGATTTTTCCACGATTACAATACTTCCCTAAGTAAAAAGAACTTTATGCCTTAAACGAAGCTTTTTGTAAACAAATGTCTATTAGGTCGCCACTTCTAGTTTATTATCGCTCAAGACGCAATTTCTTTTATATGCAGTACTTAACAAACGATCAAGTGAAATATAAAATATAAAGATTAATATTTCAAAAAGCGCCCAGAAATGACTTCTTAAAATTTTATTTCATTTTATGTCAACCTAACAATGTAATAAATTAGCAGAGATGCATTTTCCAAGACTTGTGGAGCGACTAAAAGCACTAAGCTACTCAAATTTGATAGAATATTTACGCCTTTCAGGTATTTTAAGATAATGTTATTCTATAGGCAGTTGTAATTTATCATATTCCTCTTGAGTGGGTGATGAACTTAAATCTTAATTTCATAAAATTAACGGAAGGCATCGTATAAAAGAAACAAGTACTTTTGAAGATCTTCACCTTGATTTTTATGGTCCTTTACTTAGTTCTTCCAACAATACATACTTTCTGACAATAATTGACATTCATGATTTCCTTTCGCTTTTTTTCGTTCTAACATAAGTTTATCCTCATTAATCAATTGTTTACCGCAACTTTTTACTTTATTTTTTATGTCACGTGAGTTAAGAGACAAGTGAAAAAACCCTTACAATCCAATGTGTAATTGCCAAATGGAATACAAGCTGTAACGGTAGAACATGGAAACTTGTTAGTTTAGCACTAAAAGGAACCTTAAATGTTATCAGTGGGAACTAAGATTGTCAACTAGCAACAAACTAGAGTCCTTGCGAATGAATGTGTATACATCAGAAACAATCAACAAAAGGCACTTCCATCTCTACATGGCTGACTTCATCTCAAACTGTTTTACTTTAGAAATATGTACGCCAAAGCAAGTTTGATCTGTTAGTATAAGAATGGAAGGGATTCGACTATTTGTTTAAACCATTTGCCATCTAGGAGAGATATTACTTTAATTCGCCCTGTACTACTACTGTGTTTAGATTCTAAAATTAATGTCAGTCAATCAGAAATACTGCTAAATAATGAGAAGATATCTAAATAACTCAGCCTACGGCAGTTTCAAAAACTAGAGCTATCTGCCTATGTTTTTAAAATCATTAATGTAAGTCAATGTCAATAAAAATACCTGAAATTAATTCAATATCGAAATTATTTTCTCTTGTTCCTTGTTAATAAACTTTGTAGTCCAAGTAAAGATTACAATATGCATTTCATATTCCATACAAAAAAAACATGGTTGATTTTTTTAACTTTTCTCTACTCACATTATTCTTCATCTGTGGTAGCTCTACAGTTATAGAGCAATTTGTTAAAGAAAAATTACAGAGGGCAGATAAACTTTTTGTTCGGCGAAATTTGGGATCTATAAAAAGCTGTTATTTTTGGGTGCTTACAGATTGCGTTGCATTTTAATAGATACATTTATACTTTCCATAAGTAATAATTTTCGAAAATTAATGGGGAATTTAGTGGAAAATTTTTACTCAATTATTCGAATTAGTTCTAAAACAAACGATGCATACTAAAATGCGGTGTGGAAATATCGATTCTATCAGCGTTTAGAGGAATTACGGAAAATTTTTACTGACAGAACATAAAGGATAATGAAACAGCAGAAATGTAATTAATTCGGGAAACCTATTACGTCGAATTGTCTAAGAGCCTATTAAGTTGTAATAATTGTTACGAATCACCATTATCATGTACAATTAAACATTCGTCACTTTTGTTTTGCGAATAGATACGATTCTGTTGTTTAGTTAATTTAATAGTGTGTTTCGTATAAAAAGAAGTTGTGTTTTATATTCAGAAATAAACCATATAATTACATATCACGCAACAATATATTACATAACAAGTGTTGAAAGTGGTAGTTTTCAAATAAGGAAGTGCAGAAATCCTTCGAGTTTGAAAATGATAACTTTGACACGAGTAATATACAGGGTATCCTATTTTCGGTACTTTTGCCGGGTACCCCCTTATTTTAAAAATGGAAAGTTGTGGTTTTAGTGACAATATGCTATGTTTTTGTGAGATTAAAGATGGCGCCAACGGAATTTTCATAGCTCTTTTGGTTTTTAGAGATACAGGGCGTTTTTGAAAATGTTGCATTTTCAGGCACCTCTCGTATCCCAGCTGATAACTTATCGAAAAGGAGTTGATACAAATTCACTTTTCATTAAATCCTGGGATTAATGTGGTCGATAAAAATAAACAAAATAATTAGTGTTTAATATCCAAAAATTCTATGTAGTTAAGAAATCATAATTCTTGGGAATAGGCCGTGTCAAATTGGAATTACTATTCGACGTTTCGCCTTCGATTGCACCAGGCATCTTTAGGGATTTTTACCCGACTTGTGCTCGCCGAACCGTGACCCTCTGTTAAGATCGGTTTCCACGTGTGATTTATACCGTAATCCGTATCTCTATTGCAGTTTTTTGTTTGACTAAAAATTTCAATAGATTCTCTAATTTATCGTTTATAAAATCCTGGAACTGAAGCTAGAACCTTGGTTTCCTTTACATTTACAATATGGCCAGTGGTATGTTGGTGTTCAGCTGCAGCAGATTGAACAATTTGTTTCTTTTTAATACATCGTTCATGTTCCTTAAGCCTAGTTGATATTGAGAGTCCTGTTTCTCCCACATACACTTCTCCACAGGAGCAAGACATTTTATATACTCTTTCTGTTTTGAAAAGGTACAGAAGCATTGCCCAATGTTCTTATATGTATTGAGGGTTGTACGTATGTTGTACCGCCGAAGTAATCGTCCTAATTTGTCTGTGATGCCATATATGTAGGAACACTTCCGAACGGTGGCTCCTTATCATTGTTCTTTGGCAAAGTTGGATTACTATTTCTTTTAATTGAATGCGTAATATCTTCAGTGCAGTAGTCATTCCCTCTGAGAGCTTCGGTCAGTTCCGATATTTCCGATGTTAGAGAATCTTGATCAAAAATCGAAATAGCTCTGAATACTATTGAGTTAATAACCGATTTCTTTTATACTGGATGGTGATGGGAATTTGCATTTAAATATCTATTTGTATGCGAAGGTTTTTAATACACAGAATTTCCTAATGTATCATTTCCTTTCTTTGAACACATACATCTATAAAGGGACTCATTCCATTAGATTCAATTTCCATTGTGAACTTGATATTATGATATTATTGATTAAGATGGTCCATAAATATGGGGAGATTATCCTGTCTATTAGACCAAACAACAAAATTATCATCTACATATCTGAACCAGTGTTTTGGTTTTAGTAGAGCAATATTCTCAAAGACTATCATACAGATATTCGCTACCACAGATGATAGAGGAGATCCTCCCATAGTTGCCCCGAAGTTTTTTCATAAAAAGTTCCTTGAAAAATGAAATAAGTAGATATAATACAAGCTTCCACTAGGTCTATTAAGTTCTTATCAAGATTATTATGATGCAATATGTTTGATATAATGGAAATTATGTCGTTGAAAGGAAAATTTGTGTATAGTGATTCTATATCGAAACTGACCAAATATCTTCGGGATCCAACTGGATTGCACTAAGTTTTTCGAAATGTGCAGAGTTTTTTTGTAAATGAATCTGTTTTTCCAGTAAATTAATTAAGAAAATTTGAAAGATATTTACATTGGTCGTATGTGGGCGAGTCTATTGCACTGACGATTGGTCGAAGTGGTACATTGTTCTTGTTTATCTTGAGAAGCCCGTAGAAGAATCTTGAAGCGGCTCGGTTTTGTGTCTTCTCCGCCGGTGGTAGACTGGATGAGTTAATCATATTGGTGATGCGTCTGTTTGTTTTACTTGTAGGGTCTGCCTACATAACCTGATAGGTGTTGTTGTCCCAAATTTGAGTTACTTTTTCCATGTATTCCGTTCTGTCCATGACGACTGTGGCGTTGCTTTTGTCTGCCGGAAGGCCCAGAATATTTGCGTCTACATTTAAAGTCTTCATCGCTGTTTTTTTGGCTGCGGAGAGATTCGACTTCGGTGTTTTTGAATTTTTAATGATCGCTGTTTAATATCAGACTTTATGGGCTTTTTCCACTGTTAATCGTCTGATTGCTGCTTCAACTCATGATTCTGTGTATTCTATGGGAATGCAACTCGGCGAAATTTTAACCTGGAAAGAACGGCATTCCCTTCTTCGGTTAACGACTTCCATGACAAGTTGATAACTGTATTTTACGGAGGTTTCACTGGATCTTTTCTGCTCAGAAGTGCTTGAAACTTCTTTTGTTGCTTAAGTGTAACTTCTTGATGGATTTTTTCTGCCTGTGTATTGGTGATTTTGTCCAAAGCTGTAAATCTAGTTCTTTTTTAGTCTAAAAGCTAATTTCAGATGAATTTCTAGTAGTTTACTGGCGTTTGTATCTAAATCACGACGTATTGCCTTAATCCTTTTTTTAACTAATACATTGCTGGCACGCTTATAAATATTCTTAGTGATTCTAGGTGTAATGTGATGTCTTACCTGTAGTGATTTTGGTACTACATATTCATCTTGGCATCTAACGAGAAACGCCAACAGGCAGAGTAACTCTATAGAGTTTAGCCAACATAGAACGGAAGTTTTCAAGGCTTTGGTCAATTAAGAAATCATGGTTCTTGAGATTAGACCGTGTCAAATTGGAATTACTGTCCGACTTTTCGCGTTCGATTGCACATACAATAAATTCTATTTAGTTTCTTTTTATCCGGATGTTATCCAAAATTCAGAGTGTTTTCATTATTTATATTAATATTTGGGTTCATGGCTCTATTATTAGTGCATAAGTTGTAATACATAAAAATATTATCAAAGGATATTTCTGTTTGTTTTATTTTATACCATAATATTATTAAAATTTTTATTTAAATTTGTTAACAAATGATAGGCTATGGTCGTACTGGAAATTTTTATTAAATTTGGATCTGTTTTTTGCTTGTTAGTTACTATATATTACATATAATATATGTAATATAAAGTACCTACCAAGAACGCCTTTGTGGGTGGGTACCAGCTATCTTTTTCAAATGTTATCGGCTAATCCGATAAAATATTAAGTGATGGGGTAGCGGAATAGATACAATATTATTCGGTCATAATACCTTTAATATCGTCCTATTTATTTTTTATATATTTTTGCTTATTATTTCAAAATCATACGAAAAGCATAATCATGAAAATTTTCAAATATTTAATTTGATCTTGGATCAACGGCTGTCGAGTTATTTTTATTTTAAACTAGCACTTATTAAAAAATTGTACAGTTCCAGGTAAATGGTTTTATTAACTTAAGACCGCCAGAGCTTAATTATCATTAGATTCCTTACTAGTACGAGCAGGCCCTACTTACAAAATGTGTCTAATAATTTTTTATACATTCAAAAATGTAATTATATTATGCATATCGAATCTATCAAGTATAAAAACGAAAGAACCAAAAGTTTTTTACATTAAAAAAGAAATATTTCGGTTACGAGAGAGTTCGATATAATCAAATCAAATAAAATTAAATAAAGATAAGCCGAAATAATATCTTTTGATTGTCGGGATTTATATGTTACAATTTTTATTCTCCTCCTACATCCATGTTGAATTTATTTAGGGATAAAATAGCAAATACAACACAGTTCTGAAAATTTCAAACGGAAGAGACATAAGTCGGGGATTATTAATACGGTCAAGCCACACGGATAATAATTCTAGCTGGTTTTTATTAGGAAACAAAACGGCTGCTGTCTTTATCATCCCGTCCTGGAACGCAACATTTCTTTGCGATTTTTTTTACCTAACTTTTTTAACCGACTTTGTTTTAATTTAGGGTTCAAATATATCCACAAATACCCACCCAATATAAATCACAAAGTACTGGGAAAACACCAAAAAAAAAAATCTTACAATCTTACTGTATCCAAAACAATCTCAGATCACTACTAACGTATTCGAAAATACCAGCGTCATTTAAGAAATGAGTCACATAAGAAAAACTTGTAAATGACGGCTTTTTTTGAATTTGTACTAACCTAACACTATTCACTTGACAGTATTGTCTTGATGCTTTCTTTACAGTAAACCTTACTTTAAGAAAATAAGTAATCCAAAGTTTTATTAATTATAAATTTTGGTAAAAAAATCTAATAAAAAATGTTCGTTCTTGTCAAGATTTGAACCCATTTGTTATGCGAGGGGGGCTGAGAATCCTACCACTGCGCCCCCAACCTTGCCGAAGAAAAACATATAAATAGCTATATTAGTTAGCATGAACGCTAATGACGTCACATCTAGTTTCGCGTGAACCAAAATTTAGAAAGTTCGTTCACGTTAGCGTGGAAGGAGGCATAGCATTTATAAATTTCAAATATACTTCAAAGTCAAAGTTGGCATTTATACGCTTGAAGGGCCTCTAGCGACTCACCGTATAAGCTTTACGGCATCCTTTTCCGTCATTTAAGTCTATTTTCTATAGGTGGAGGTTTTGTGATGACGATTATCAGTTATATACTTATTTTTGGTATTAACGCAGCATGTAGACGTGTAGAATTTGTATTATATGTAACATAAAAGTTGATGACATCCAAGATACTGGATCCATCTTGGTTCTATCTATTTACGATGACTTCAGATTGCAATGATATGCTCGTTTAAGGGCAGTTAATGTTACCCATAGACGATGATCGGGGAAAGTGAATATGAACCAGTTTTTCCTATATTATATAGTTTACCCCGCAACACATTCGAATTAAGTGCGCAAATGTCTAGCACTACCGATAGCAATAAAATGTCAAAAATAGGCTGGATGTCATAGCTGAATATTTTTGGTTGTAACGGTGCATTGCAATTGTTTTGACTTTTAAAATAAACATTGTGAGAGAATAATTACTCTAATAAAATGTATTCCGATGAAAATAGTGATGACCACCAGTTAATGTGTACACTGCCTGTGCAATAGTGGAGCTTTTCCCAGAAAAATCTAGAAAAAGGTACGAAAAAGAGCGAATTAAATTCCTTAGTTCGTACAAACAGAACAGAGTCACGCAGTATAATTTTTGGCGTATTTCGTAAAAAAATCGAAGACATTTATTCCTTCAACGGTGTGGTCAATGTACTCAGTATAGGCATAGTTAAATTTGCTAAATTGCAGTAATTTCTAAAACAAGTCTGTCGGCCACACGCCAAAAAAATCATTGAGAGCAAATTAGTTTATTCTTTAGAAAAGCACCTGACAAAGAATTTTTAATATTAAAAGCCGTTTTAATAACTATAGTAGCGGGGGGCCTGCCGTCGGAACGAACTTGCCTAGTATGCCTGTGTATGATGTCCAAGAGCAAGATAAGATCTCATTAAGAAATCATGGTTCTTGGGATTAGACTATGTCTGTCAAATTGGAATTTCTATCCGATGTTTCGCTTTCGATTGTTCGAGGCATCTTCAGGGATCTTTACTCCACGAGATCTGAACACTGAATGAGCTCGATATACCCGACTTGTGCTCGCCAAACCGTGACTCTGTGTTAAGATTGGTTTCCACGTGTGATGTAGAGCGTAACCCGTATCTCTATTGAAATTTTTTGTATATTTAATTAATCTTTCGTTTATAAAATCCTGGAACCGATGCTAGAACCTTGGTTTCCTTTACATTTAGAATATGGCCAGTGGTATGCTGGCGAAAATTCAAAACCACCGAAGTCGAATCTCTCCGCAGCCGAAAAGATAGCGATAAAGACCTTAAATGAAGACGCAAATAATCTGGTCCTTCCAGCAGATAAATGGAACGTCACAGTCGTCATGGGAAGAACGAAATACGTGGAAAAGGTAACTCAACTTTTGGACAATACCTATAAAACTATGCAAGCAGACCCTACAAGTAGAATAGAAAGACGCATCGCTAATCTGTATAACGCATCCAGCCTACAACCAGCTGAGAAGAGATCATTAAAACCAAGCATCTTCAAGATTCCCAGGTTCTACGGTCTTCTGATGATTCACAAGAACAATGTACCAGTTCGACTGATCGTCAGTGCAATACACTCGCCCACATATAAACTAGGTAAATATCTTTTAAATTTTCTTAATCCGTTTACTGGAAAACATAGTCTTTTATAAAAAAACTTTGCACATTTCGTGGAAAAACTTATGGCAATCCAGTTGGATCCCGAAGATATTTTGGTCAGTTTTGATGTAGACTCACTATACACAAATGTTCCTGTCAACGACTCAATTTCCATTATATCAGACGTATTGGATCATAATATGTTGATAAGAACTCAATAGACCTAGTGGAAGCTTGCCTTCCACTTATTTCAATTTTCAAGGAACTTTTCACCTGTGGTAGCGAATATCTTTATGGAAGCCTTTGAGGATATTGCTTTAACATACGCTCCACTAAAACCAAAATACTGGTTCAGATATGTAGATGATACTGATTTGTTGTTTTGCCTCATGGACAGGATAACTTCCTCACATTTCTGGATCACCTTAATCAACAACATCATAATATCAAGTTCACAATGAAAATTGAATATAATGGAACGATTCCTTTTCTAGATGTATATGTTCAAAGGAAGAAAAATGGTACATTAGGACATTCTGTGTATAGAAAACCGACACATACAAATAGATACTGCAAATTCCCACCACCATCCAGCACAAAAGAAATCGGCTATTAATTCACTGATATTTAGAGCTATTTTAATTTCTGATCAAGATTCTCTCGGAACTGACCAAAGCTCTCAGAGGGAATGGCTATTGGACTGAAGATATTACGCGTCCAATTAAAAGATATAGTAATCCAACTCTGCCAAAGGAGAATGATGAGGAACTACCATTAGGTAGTGTTGTTCTTTCCTACATACATAGCACTACAGACAAAATAGGACGATTACTTCGGCGGTCGAACATACGTACAAACTTCAATACACATAAGAAAATTGAACAGTGCTTGCGATCCCCGAAAGATATTGCACCTCTTTAAACAGAATGAGTATATAAAATCCCTTGCTCCTGTGGAAAAGTGTATGTGGGAGAAACAGGACGCTCAATATCAACTAGACTTAAGGAACATGAACGATTGTATTAAAAAGAAACAATTTGCTTAGTCTGCAGTAGCTGAACACCAGCATACCACTGGTCATATTATAAATGTAAAGAAAACCAAGGTTCTAGCACCGGTTCTAGCATTTTATAAAAGAAAAATTAGAGAATCTATTGAATACATACAAAAAATGTCATTAGAGATACGGGTTACGGTCTGCATCACATGTGGAAAACGTTCTTAACACGGTTCGGCGAGCACAAGTCGGGTATAAAACACCGCCAGAATCTCTTCGAGCTCATTCAGTGTCCAGATCTCCTGGAATAAAGATCCCTGAAGATGCCTCGTGCAATCGAAGGCGAAACGTCGGATAGTAGTTATCATTGTCCTATATATATATATATATATATATATATATATAGAAGATGACCTCGTAAAGGTCGAAACGTGGACTAATTACAATAATAGATTTTCTATGTGCTTTTTATTGACCATCATCCAACCTAAAACACACCCAAAATTACTATTCTGGTCACTAATAATAAATCAGAATAAAAAAAATTATGACTATATAATACTGCTGAAATGTAAACTCTAAACACCGAGACTTCAGAGTTATTAAGACTACATGTATAGATAACCATATTGTCATTATTAGGATTATTCAAAATGTTAAATTCTTTTGAAATTAGGGAGATTCGACAAGCATATTCTGTTATATTACTTTTAAAATATAGGTCGATACATGTAATTTTTTATTTTCTGAGCCTTATTGAGTGAGATGAAGCGAAAGAAAATAAACAAAAATACTTCGAGATTTGTAAGATATTTTAGTATTGATCTGTGAAATGAAAAATACCGACTTCAGCAAATCTGTTTCAAATTACAACACATATCTCAAGGAAATCGTAAAGGTGATTAGTGCCCTCTGCTCTGTCATTTCCTCGTAATGAAGGAATTCAGTACAAATGCCATATTTCCTGATTATTATATTATTGGAGGTTTTATTTTTAGACGCAAAATGTGATTTCTATATACACCATTTTGTATACGCATTTACTGTTGAGTTTATTAATTTTGACACGAAAAGTACCGAAAATTATTTTTTGTCGGACTGATATTTCCAGTAATAAAATATATATTAAATTGATCATAAAGACAAGCCTTCAATAAAACTCTTAAAACTGCAACATTAGAAGAGACTTTTCATTGCAGTTGCAACTACTATTGAAGATCACTTTATTGACTGATAAGTATTACTTTCAAAATTAAAGCCATAAATTGAACATCGAGGTGTTGTTAAATGGTCAATAGAATCTCCGGACCTTCCTCCATTAGATTTATTTCTTTGAGTTTACATAAAAGTATGTGTTGTGATGTTTGATATGTCTTAGTCTGGGTTCAGAAAAACTTCAAATCGTGAGATTAGAATTTGAATATAAATATTCCTATTATCAAGAAGTTAACGTTTAAGTTAGGTAGTGTTGTTCTTTTCTACATACGTGGCACTACAAACAAAACATATACGTACAAACTTCAATACACAAAAAGTTTGGACAATGCTTGCGATCCCCGAAAGCTATTGTACCTTTTCAAACAGAAGAGTATATAAAATCCCTTGTTCCTGTGAAGAAGTGTATGTGGGAGAAACAGGACGCTCAATATCAACTAGACTTAAAAAATATGAACGATTTATTAAAAAAAAGCAAATTGGTTAATCTTCTGTAGCTGTAACATATTATAAATGTAAAGGAAACTAAGGTTCTAGCATCGGTTCCAAGATTTTATAAAGGAAAAGGAGCACAAGTTGGGGAGTCAAGAAGTTAACGGTGGTCATTTAATAACTTATGAATATCAAATTAAAATAAACAAAATCTCATTACGTAGATTTTTTGTATTTTAAAGGTAATCTTTTTTTACATTCAATAAATAAAAATACAGAGATCAACACCTGACCCTATCCCTAAAAAAATAAGCTTAACCAGTGTTCTAGAAGTTAGTGCATATATGTAGTATAATAAATAAACAAACTATTTTTGATTAGTACCTAATTTCCGCTAATTTATTTCAGCTTGACAGCTGTTTCGACACCCTGTGTCAAACTGAAATAAGTTAGTGGGAATTACTAAACAAAAATAGTTTGTTTGTTTATTATATTAGTGATAATGAATTTCCATTAAGACACGGCTAACTCGATAAATCAGTCTTGCAGGATTTCTTCTTTCATTTCTTGGCGTATTTTTATTACTATTTCAATAAAATCTGCTAACATCACAAAGTAAACGCTAAAAAAGAGTATCTCCGGATCCCTTTGTACTCTTAGGATAGAGCCATATATGCCTAAAGGTAATTTGTATCTCATCCGTATTACTCTAAATTTTAAATATACAGACAGCCCGCCTCTAGTGCTTATTGAGACACCCGGCAGTAGTAATTCCCTTTCGGCGGGAAGTTTCCATCTTTGAGCTAGTTCTATCTTTCGTAATTTTCACTTAATTTAACTGAGGAAACATTTCAAAAGGAATTTAATATAGTCAAGTTGTTAGTAAGCAATAACAGCAGGCATTTTATTGAAAAGAGCATCTTTATTGTCTTATCTTTTCATAAATAGCGAAAACAACTAAGTTGATAGTTATGTTTCATTAAATCTGTATCGTTTTAATACATCGATTCTAACAAAATTAATAAATTTTCTTATTAAATAAGCTGTTTTGTTTTTTATTGCGACATTAGGTTAAAAAGCTCTGAGTATTCGAATATTTTAGTTACAAGTAATGCTAGGATAACCATGGGAATATACCGCTTATCCGTATTAAATATTTTTCTTACAGTCAGGAAACTGCAAAAGCACTGTTAACTGTAGCATTTTATTTTTCATGCCCAAATTGTTCCACCGTTTCAGAAAAAAATTTTAAGTTTATTAAATTTCCTAATTAAGCAAAAAGCACAATTTTTATATTTACTTTTATTCGCAAATTTGCCGGAATTACAATATTTTTTCTTAAATACAATATCCAAAACAAGGACAGGAATTTAATTCTTAGAACCAGCAGCGTAGCTAGAGGCATTTCCCCTCCCCAAACAATTTTCCTGGCTACGTCAGTGCTTAGAACGGTCATATTCTATTAAGGTTTTTTAACGTCACTAGGTTCGAAAGCAGCGCAAATATATATTTCTGCTTTTCGACCTGTTGCCAAATTAACTTTCAGATGTTTTATTGTAAATATGAATTTGCCGCTGAATTTCATAAATCGCTGACGACTTCCATCTTCTCTCTCGGTTGGTCAAATATCATCCCTTTCTATCGTCATTCCCTGTATAAAGTCGAGGTATAAGAAAGGCGTTGATCCAGAATAATCAGATATCATCCCCGAATGAACCAATTTTTGGTTGTTTTGAAATTGAATTTCTTCGCATGGACTCTTCATTGCGTGTGATTTTCTGCTCTTCTCACTGCGTTGTAGAATGACATACTGGCGCATTTACCGCTAAAATTAAGATTTCCAGACTTCCTTAGATTCGACGAACTATATGATCAACGAACTGCATAAATCGTTGCAGGCAACATCTTGCATTATATATGTATTCGTTCTACGTGCCGTTTCCCTGACCAAATCTCGAACGATTCTCTCTTCCATCTCTCTAGTATCGTATTTATAAAATGGAGAATTTCAGTAAAGTGACAAGTTTGATTTTTACTTTTTTTTGATATCGTTTGATCTCCACATATTTATATCAGCCTGCTTATAATGATCTTTGCCGTCCCTATCCGCCTTTTGATTTCCGCTGTACAATGTTACAGATACAGAAAAACATTCACTCCCTCGAGTTCATTCAACAACTCTGTTATTCTTAAAGAACTCTGGCGGCCCACTATCATTATTTTCGGTTTTTGTCTGTTTGTTTTTAAGTTATCTATTTTAGTAATTTTTAAATCATAGTGCCATCGGCGTATCAAAGGTAAGAGATTTTTTCCAGGTACTGAGATTTCTACCTTCCATTCCCAAAGCGCTTTTCTCATTATATCTTAGCCATATATATTAAAAAGACTGCATCTCTGTCGAACCCCTCTTTAAATTTTACCAGTTTGACAGAATTATTTCATACAGAAGTTTAATGAAGGAAACAAGATATTTAGGTGCGAGGCACGTAACACAGTAAAAGCTTTCTGGTAGTTTTAAAAGCAGATTTTCATTGGAACTAAAAACGTACAACCTTTTTCAATTATCTTCTCATATTTAGGATTTACTCTCTAGTACCCTTAGCCTTCATCAAACCAGCTTGTTCTTGCATGAAACCAGCTTACTTTTGATGAATATGGCGATGTAATAAGTCCTTGAGACGAGACTGATTTATATAAAGCGGCATCTTACTTGCGTGACAAATTGTTGAAATCGTGCAACAAATTTAATATTTTGTTATGGTACCTTCCTTATATATAAAGGCGCATATAGATTTGCATCAATCCTCCGGCCAAATTTATCCATATGTTATTGAATAAACTCAGCATCAAAAGGTTTTCTTAGCAGTTTAGATTTTGCAGCAATTCTTCTGAGATTCTAACGCATCTTGTCAATTTCTGGCTTTTAAGTGATTTTAGAGCCTCCTCTCCGGTTCAAGATTTATCTACTGAAAATCTTCGACTACATGGGATATATTTTCCCCAGGTTCATGCTTGTAGAGATCAGCATATAACTTCTAAACAATGCAAAATTAAAAATATCTAAGGGACCAAAAAGTCACAGAACAGAATAAGGAATTTATAGAACTGTAAATTTTTCTAAAATGTATTTATTCGCATTACTCGTATTAATCATTGTATACCGTGTACCAAATGTAATTTAAAAACCTGAAGAAATTTACACTCTCCCACAGATTGTAGCATCTACAGAACAATTGCTTTTATGTAACATGCATGTAAAATTCATATCATAAACAACTGGTTAGAGCCTTTCTTGCCCCCGCAGATCCCGAAAAAAAGAACTAAGTTCATGCCAGGGAAAAGAACGAGAGAAAAAATCTTAAATGTTCGACAAACAGTCGAGAAGGTGTATTAATTTAGTGTCAAAATGTATCTGTGCTGTGTCGACTACAGTAAGGCCTTCAATTGTGGCGAGTGGGATACGCTGTGCTGTTACTAGAAAACATGGGAGTACCAAAACGTTTAATCCATCTTTTTAAAAATCTATACGAAAATAACTTCGGTAAAGAAAAAGTCGGCAACATCCTGTCTAAGCTGTTTGCCCAAAATGTGGTGCAAGACAAGGCTGTATTGTTCCACCCATGCTATTTAACGGTACGCAATGAGAAAAGTTCGGAAAGAGTGGCTCCTCTCCACTCTTTCAGAACTTTTCTGCAGCAATATCCCAACACAAGAAACTGAGATTATTGAATGCGTTAATTTTTCATTTTGCAACATATTCATCTGAGACATGGACGCTAAAAACCGCCAATCGAAGAAATATAGATGCTTTCGAAACGTGGGCACACAAAAGAATGTTACGAATTTCGTTCCCAGAACATCCTTACCAACACTTCAACTATCAGACAGCTAAAGGCCACCACAAGACTCTCAGCAAAGATGAATCAGTCATACCTAAGATGGTTTAGACACATATCAAGAAGATGACCTGAAAAAACGAAAAAAAAACGATAAGAGGAAAGTCTTGCACCCGCTGGGTGGATCAGACTAGAACAGGCAGATAGAACTTATTGGTCATGGTTAACAAGCAGCTTTTCTAGCAGCTCAAGATAGAAATGTATAGAGAACCACGATTCGAGCGACTGAAACATAATGTCATCATTGTCTCAAGAGTGAACAGATTGATGATGATGAGAAATGTACGAGGTTTATTAAAAAAACTAAACAAAATATTAACATTTTTAACAACCTGCATTACGAAAACGAAGAGTTTGCGAACATCTTGCTTATATATTTTTTTTATTTGTTTTACCTCAAAAGTTTTTTGAATATACATCCTATATATTCGGTTGAAAAAATATTTAGGTAGACCTCTACCTAATTTTGGATACTTGCAAAAGGCGAGAACTGCATCTTGTTCCTCGGCAAAGAGCCAAGAAAATTAATTCTATTATATAGACTGATCCAAATTGACCTACAGGATTTGTTTAACCAAGAAAAGGCAAAGTACTTAAAATAATAGAATTTTATTACCAACAATATAAAGTACAAACTTTGTAATTAGGTATGAAATATAGCTGGAATAACTTTTTGGAATCGCTACTATAAAATGTATTTTGGCAAACATAGCACTTTTCCGTATATATATATATATATATATATATATATATATATATATATATATAAAACGTTTTTTTATATATAAAACTGTAAGAGAAACTTGACATATTCCACCGTTTTTTGAATTTCTTTTTTTTTTCGTTTCCCGGGGCTACCTTATCTTTCTACCCCTGTACTGGGCAAAAATATTTTATATACAAAAAATTTTAAATTACTTTGGGGTGTTTCAATTTTATACCCCAATTATTTCTGTTTTCAATTTGATCAGATTGTGCGTTCTTAAAATATGAATATTTTTTGCCTAACAATTTACCCCTTAAAATATCAAAGATATACGCCCATGACACTCAAAATGAGTAATACCTGCAAGACATCGAGTTACAGACATACAGACATCATACTCTTTTCTTTTTAAATAGGTTTTTCATTTTCTAAAGACTCTGGAACGTCAAAAAAATCTTTCTTAATTATTTCGAAATTTTTTGTGATTCTATACTTCCCATATACCGGGTGTCAACGAATCTGTTAGACATCCCATGATTTCTAGGATATTAATGAGGAGAGTTTCTGTATATGTTTCACTTTCCGGCCACTTCCCCTTTACCGGGTCCGGTTTCGAAATTGTAAATGGAACCTTCTGTATATTTTTACATTTACGGATTCTTTAGACAATTCTGGATCAGGTGGCCATGATCGCACGCAAAATAATCTAAGAACCTCAGATGATGTCAGAAAAATACAATGGCGAAATTGTAGTGATTAATATCATAGATGGGAATAAAGAAAGTTGGCAACCACTTTTTAAAAAGAGGATTTTTTTGGCGAATCGAATAGTACTAATTTATTTGCGATTGGTTTAAAAATCTCCCTTCCGTCAAGTGTGGTTGGTATGGTGTTGGTGTTACTACGGTTAAGATTGACAAAACTGTTTCTTTAGGATAAATTGGTCAGGGACTGCAGATAATGAATGCATCATCAGTCATGAATCATCAAGAAAAATTCTCAAAAAGCACGAATATCGATCATTTAAATAACAGTTACACCAACATTTGTATGTTAACTAGGACAAAACAGACGGGTGTTATGTGATTGCTCCAAAATCATACAGACTTTATACTATTTTCCAACGAATCAAGATTTACGAATAATGTTGTGGTTGACAAACAAAATATTCGGCAATAGACCCAACAGAATCAATAAATGCAAGAAGGTTATTTTCAAGAAAGGTTTTGCATGAATGCCTTGCTTAGTATCATTGGAATGAGAATAATTGATGCAGTATTGTTTGAAGTTCAATTAACAAGGGATATATACTTGGGATTTCTACAAAATGAAATCGAAGATCGTCTTAAAAACCTACCTTTAGCAGTTTTACAGCGAATTTACTTTAAACAGGATGAAGCACCCCCTCGCAATATCACAGAATAAAAAACTTAAACGAACATTTTGATGAAACAACCCTAGCTACTATTGAATTCTTAGAAAAAAAAAATTCTACAGGTATTTAGAAGTATAACGCCTCAAATAAGGCATCAAGTTCCGTGGTTGCTTTAAGTGAAGAAAGGGAAAGTTGCGTGATTTAAAGACTTGCATTTTAGGAGAAGGGGAAAAGGCATTTGCTGGCAACACGTTCCTTAAACGGGACACTCTGAAAATAAAGGAGTGAACAAAGGGAAGGTCCTTGGTCTTTGCAGTTAGATGGGTGAAAGGATGCGTGTGGGTCGATGCTCCTGTCTCCCTGGCAGAGCATAATAGATGATAATTCATCAGAACAGAACCTTTGGTAATTTCTGTAAAACAGAGACAGATTGTCCGGACTTAGACGATGTTGTAGCGATGCAAGCTTTCGAGTGATATTTGGGTTATCAATCAGGTGAATAGTTCTTCTCTCTAAGTTAAGGGTATCATGGATTGAAGAAGAGGCTGCTCCCTATATGTGCGAGCGAAACTCAAGGCTCGATCTAATTTGCGAACTGTAAAGCATATAGAGACACAGTATTTTCGAACTCGGAAAAAGAAAACCCAATTTCTTCGCGACTGCTGCGGCAAGTGAGTTCATGTGGTCGTGCCAATGAAAATCTTTCTGAAAAGTGATATGAACTAGACTAAAGGAATATTTGGCTTCAAGCATTTGATTATTCATTTGTATGGTGTGAGTATCTAGAGATTACATTGTGAGATAGTAAACATGATTATGTCTTAGTGACATTAAACTGGACATGGTTCTTTGCTCCTCATTCTACGATTTTATTGAGAGCTTCGGTCAGGGATACTCATTACTTTACGTCTAGCATCAATTTCAGCCTAGAAGACAGGTTTAGGACATTGGGTATTGGAGTGAAGTATAATATCGTCAGCGTAACTCTGAAAAGAACTACTGGTAGAAGAAAGCAGATCATTGGTGTGCAGGAGGACTAGGGTAGGTTCTAACACTGAACCCTGTGGAACATCTGCATTAATTTGGTGAAAGTTTGGTGAATGGCAGTCAACCACTACAGAAATACTTCTGCTGGAAAGAAACCTAGCAATCCAGGTACAAAGTTTTGGAGAAAGATCATAGGTAGGAAGTTTGTTTGGAAGTGCGTCATGCCAGACTTCATCAAATGCTTTCGATATGTAGAGCGCAATAATTTGGACTTCCCGAAAAATCCGATGGACTTATATCAGTTGTGGCTTACCATGGTAAGATGATCGCATAGCCTGTCTGGATAAGTTTATAAATTTCAAGGTAGTTTAAAAGATCATTATTAATATACTTCTACATTAACTTACAACACATAATTAAGAGTATGTAGGTATATAGTTAGAGGGAACAGTTTTGTATCCATTTTTGAAAACAGGCTGTACATAAGACACTTGAAACAACCTGGTAAAGATAGGGACTAATTCAGAAGCGCATTTTTTTAGGCCAGTGGACTTTTCAGAATTAAGTATTTTGAGAATTCGTCGTACCTTTTTAACCCTGAAGGTAATTTCGTGCATATTGCATGGCAAAGCTAGTACTGATAGAAAGGGGAAGTGAAGAGGGATCAAAATAGAATATGCAACGAATTGTTTTGAAAAAAGCTCAGCTTTTGCTTTAGATGTGATGACGAATTCGTCACCAGAAGTTAGGAGTGGAAAATACTTTTCGCAGAAGTTTTGATTAATATTTTTGCGCTGATTTGCCTGAGGTGCCTCGATTTTAGTCTGTAGTTTTTCTGAAGTAGTGTTCTTAAGGAAATTGTTATAATTATAGATTTTCTCTGGTATGGCATCATCGCAAAATTTTGAAAATCAAGGTTTATTGTGGAGAGGTTTTGGAATCTAAATAGATTGTAGTATAAAGTTTCATATACTTAATTGGATTTCATCTGAGATTCGTGAACAAATTGCGGAAGGATCGTTGGTAGAGAAACAAACATCCTTCCAAGAGAATGAAGAGTAGAAAACCCGCAATCAGCGGAATTATAGTGCTGCGAGTAGGCTTGGATTCTACAACTTTCTGTTATATGGGATAGGAAACAGTAATTAGACCACGGTCAGAGGAACCCAGAAAAACGAAAACGGAAGGCTGATAAGATTCTGAATAAGATTTTGGCTATGTGTAACGATGCGTGGAAAGTAAGTAGGTTCTCTGGTGAGGCTGGTAAGATATTGGCTGATTGCAAATGCCTCTGCTACTTTGGCGATCGGTTTTAGTAGACCCTAACTATTCTTTATTATAAACATTAAAGTCGCTAAGGATAATAATTTAAGAGGAAGGGTATCCATATATTAGGAAATCCACGTTCGCAAAAAAAGTCGAAGAGCTCGTTGAAGGAATTGTCTGACGTAGAGCGATAGATACAACAATTAAAATTAGTGGAAGTTCTGAGGGTTAGTTTTGAGCCACAGAATATAGGATTTGTTGGATTTAAGATTCGGATGTCTTGTACAGGATGGGTTATTACGAACGTAAACGCAAACGCCCCCATTCAGAAGGAATGGTGGAAGAAGTACATAGCCAGGAAAGGAAAGGTGAATGGTTGCATTTTTACGGTTATTTTGGTTTCGGTTTAGAAGAGAATATCAGGCTTACACGACTGAAGATAGTGGTTAACAGAGTTGAGATTTTTACTCATGCTACGGATACTGATGTATTAGAAATAACATTTCGATAGTGGATCGCAACAAGAACCTCTCATTTGGAGTTCCTAACGGAGATGTATTAAGACTCCAGAATATTTGACTTGAGGAACATCCATCATCTTGTTTTTCATATAAGATTGTTCGGTTTGCATTGCCTGCTGAAAAAAAAAGACTAGTGTCACTGAAATGTGTCGTGAATATGTTGGAATGGGTTTTCTAAATTAATTACAGTGAATTTTTTAATACATTCTAATATTGTAGGTACCTTCTAAAAAATATTTTAGTGTGTTGTTAAAGTTTTAGTTAATTTTGCCCAATACTCTAAACTCACTTGTTTGGCCAAGATATCTGATATGACACAAGAACATCCAAAGTAAGTAGATTTTGGAAATCTTCCGTTGCTTGGAAATATTTCATTTATGAGTTTATTTTTGAACCAATCCGAAATAAATTAGTATTATTAGATTCGCCAAAAAATCCTCTTTTTAAAAAGTGTTTGACTAAAAGGGGTCGCCATTTGAAAAAACAATTAGACACGAAAATGTGATTTTGCCAACTTTTCTTTTCCTATCTCTTAAACTAATCACTAAAACGTCGCGATTGTAGTTTTCTAACATTATCTGAGGTCTTAGTTTATTTTGCAATCATGACCACCTAGATGCAATATTAAAAGTTGCTCTAAAAAAATCAAATGGTCGTAACAACTTTTAAAAATGTTAAATTCTGGTCCAGAATTGACTCAGGAATCCGAAAATTTAAAAATATAAAGAAAGTCTCCCCTTAACATACTGTTTACCTATATAACAACAAATTTCATTTTGATACATTTAATACTCTAGAAAATATGGCTACTTTTTAATAAAAGTTCCCCCATACTGTATAATAAAAATCTTTTATAGTATGAACAACGTAAATATTCCTTTGTGTTCCGAAAATGTTCATATTAACTTCGTGCCAAATAAATCTTTTTCGATGTTTATCCGACGGTCTAGTGAAGTTTATTCGCAACGTTTACATTTTATAAATCGTCTTCGGAAAAAGAAAAATGAGTGCCAATCGGAAGCTAAAACTCGTTCCTTTTTTGTAGAAACAAAGATTATCGACGTCGTAATCGGAGATGTTTTCAGGTCGTACAAAAGGTTTTATTTCGTCGCTCATATGTTATGTTACGGGGGATGTTAAAGGTGGTACACCCTATATTTTTTATACATTTCATGTGTGTTATGTTGTGAATTTTACATTAATGTTTCGTGTTGGTTTTGAACTTTATTTTACATATAAACAGTTTAAATTTTTAAATGTATAAGGTTTTAAAGCTTTTATACAGGGTGTGTAAAAAGTCTGGAAACGGCTTAAAATGTCCCTAATTTATTGGCTGATCTAAACCAAATTAGCTGCAGAAGTGTAAGACGATATTATGATATCGGCGTTGTTGCCATATGTCTAGCTTTTCAGAAAATCTACTGAATTTTGGTTTTTTTAAATGGAATACTCTGTTTATTTTTACATTTAACAGTAAATTTCTAATATTCTTGGTATAACATATATTATCCCTATCATATCAGCAGTATTTGAAATAAAGACGTTAGGACACCAATATGCAATTAAGCACCTTAGTTTTGAATTATTAGAGTCATTGCGAATGAGTATCAATCCAAAAATGTTTTAGCCAAACGCAGAAGAACGATGAAAGGGTATGGCGATCGGGTCAGCTCTTACAAAGAAGTTAAAAATGTATTTAATAACGCATTTCCAAACCAAAATCCCATTTCAAAATCCACCGTTTTAAGAACTGCCGGAGGATTTGAAGGAACTGGAAATTGTAGAGATAGGTGACGATCAGGGCGACCTAGTATAACAACAAGTGAAGAGAAAAGTTTAGATATTTAGATTTAGATTTTGTCGAAACGCTCTCTTCCTCATTAAGAAAAATTTCTCAACCAGTTGATGCCTGCTGCAAGAGTTATTGGAAAGCGATTTTGAGTGAAGAATGGAATTTTGCGACATTATTGGCTGGGCTCGTTGGCACTCACAAGATCGGGCACTTTCTTTTTAAGGAAATTTGACATTACAGCTTTACCTTCAGCTCCTGGAAAATCAAATAGTGCCTGTTATTCAAAACGTAATGGATCAGAATTATGCAATTACATGCTTCTAACAGGACGGAGCTCCACCGATACCACCGAGATCCTTATAATTTGTTATTATTATTAAAAGCATTAATTTTTGAAAAAGGTCTTTTAAAAACTATTGATATTAGGTATAAGTCATGTTATATCAGAAGTATTAATAATTTACCGTAAAATGTAAAAATAAAAAATATACAGGGTATTCCATTTAAAAAATTAAAATTCATTAGATTTTCTGAAAAACTAGATATGTGGCAACAACGCCGATACCATCATCGGATGCATAATATACCCTTACACTACTGTAACAAATTAAGGAGATTTTATTTATTATATTTTTTGTAAAGTTGGTTGCTACAGAGGGCTAACGACAGCTTCGGTATGAGTTTAGGATGTGAATTTTGTATTAATGTATTGTGTTAATTTTGAACTTTATTTTAAAATAAAATAAGGACTAACAGTTTAATTTTTTTCGAGGAAACTTAAAAGGGTAACAAACCGTTAAATACAGTTCAGTTTCAAAGACGTTATATAATATATTTAAGATTCATTTACATCCCTTTTAATAATGAGTGTATTTCAATAGTTATAAAAATTTAAACAGATGTGGTGTATTACATTCGTTTTTATACATTTCCATGAGTATCGAATGATGCTGTTTATAAAATGAAAGAAAGAATAGAAAATAAAATTAATAGCATTGACGTAAATACACAGTATCATAATGACAAATAACTTTTGCCTACCTCATTATTTCGACTGAATCATTTGTTCCTGGAAGGCACAATATAAATTCGGCTATTTTCTTTAGGTTATTATAGGGAATTGAATTACTTTTAAAATGTTCAGAAATGATCCACCACTTTTCACCTGTAGATTAGTTTATGTAGTACAAATCAAACCTAACCTCATTGAAAAGACTGTCTTTGTCTACATGGAAATGTCCACACCTATTTTTCATAAAGTCAACTCTTATCAATTTCTTCTCTTTACGGAATTTATCGCTATCTCCATTTACCAATTAAAAGCATCTCGCATGGCCATGCTATTTTTTGTCAAGTTGGTAAAGCTCAAACAACGCTCTTATAAAACATGTTAAACAATCAGTAAATAGGATTGGTTACGTGAATTTTCCTCATTATAACTAATGTTAATATTTTTTTATTACAACATTGACACTAGCAAATTGAAAATGCTGAAAATTATATTTTATACCAAAGAAAAGGAAAAAATAAAAAAAATGCCATCATCATTTTTAAAAATCCAAGCCAGACATTCTCCAATGCATAAATGGAGATATCTGAACTATAAAATATATTTGGGGTAAGTTCCAACTAGTGTGTTGTTTACTGCTGAAGCCACATTTTTATGCTAATTACAATCAAATATATGCAAACCCGCATTTATAAAATTACCGCGTTTTATTTTGGCAACGTCTCTTGACCAAAATATGCTGAAACCTCAAAAATAATGTATCTGTTTTTCTCAGATGCCTTCAGTTGCGTAGCATATACAATAAAGCAATAAAAAATCCAGGACCATACTATAGTCAATAGTAACTCTAGATGAGATGAAAAATAAATTACTTATTGGAATATCAAACAAATCTTGGACAATTCTGGACTATGTATTCAGGAGCGATCTACCTCAGATTTAGCACTACAATTTAAAAATCGGTAAATTTTCTTTACCTGGAACTTTCCTTGTTATGAATATTTTCTCTTATTGGGAATGTGACCTAAGTTAGTACCGCTCTTAGGAATTTAGTAACACACAAACATTTTTATTAGATTCAAACTATTTTTTAAAAATTTTATTGGACCTAAATTTTGTTCCGTCATGTTGAATTCGTACTAGTTTGTCTCTATATCATATCTAATTTTTGTGTAAAATTTGAAGTCTATTGAATAAGAAAGTGTTTAGCGTTGATTTGGCCGTCATTTTGTTCCACCATTGAAGTGTACCATAATTTCATAGTTTATCCCTTATTTACACTTATTTTTTTACACAAAATTAATTTTAAATCTGTCTAATAAGTAGTTTCTCACACTTGATTTTTGTGCAAATTTTGAGGTAAATTATGTAAACAGTTTTAGTAATAATTTTTTTAACATCTCACTATGCCGCCGTTTAGTTCCGCCTTATTGGATTTTCACCAAAATGTCATTCACATACGACCCTCAATTTGTGATCAAAATTTGAAGTTAATCGGCTAAGTAGTTTTTTGCTATGGCGCGAATTGGCAGACATACAAAACGGCGGAGTTGGAAAAACATCTCTTTTGGCATCTAGGGACCCTAAAATGTGAAAATGTATAAAAACCTGGGCGGATGATTTTTCACGACTACAAATATTTTATTCGGCCGCAATTTTGTTTCGCCAACTTGAGTTTGTCCTATAATTTTATCAATACAATTAAGTCTTGCATACATTTTGATATCGATACACTAAGTAGCTTTTTAGGGTATTTTTTTAAATATTTTATTAAGCCGCCATTCTATTGGCCATCTTGGATTCATACTAGTTCATTTCTACTTAACACTTGATTTACTTAACAACCTCTTTTTAACTATCTTAGGAAATTGAAAACTTTATGGAAAATGTATCAAATTAAATACATAAAATATTAGTCAAATTATTATTTCTGTAAAAAAATACTTTTTACTATTTTTAATGCTGACGTTTATTTTGAACCAAAACTGTATCTAGACAGAATATCGATGTTTAGATTTTAACAAAACTTATTTTATATGTCTATAAATCTTGAACGTCGATGGTTGTCTTTGGTACTCCTGTACAATCGATTGGAAATGATAGGAAGCAGCCATTTTTCTTAAAGAGATCCTACAAAACTAGGAAAAGCTTTGCACCTCAAATTGTGACTACCTTTTAAAAATAACAATTTTTTAAAATGTGTATTTCTCTCTTAAACCCCATTTTACTCAATTTCTAGACCTGGGACAAAAAAACATCTAAATTTATGCCTTGTAGCAAAAATATGAGGCTTCTTTTCTACCTCATTCGTTATTTTCCCAGGTGGTACCGATTCCCTCCTACGAGAACTAAAAGCCAACTTGTGCATGCAACAATTATTTTTCTGGATGTATTTTTTAAATCTTTGGAGCTAGTTTTGGAATCAGGAAATGAATAAGTAGGCGTTTTTCTGGAATTTGATATGCCATTGAAGTTCCATTTCCTGGAATAAAATCTTCTTTTAAAAGGAAAATAAATGACACACTTTTTATAGACACTGTAAATAAAGTTAAAACATAATTAATGTTAACAATAATAATAATAGTAGGTAATAACACAAAACACATTTTAGTTTAGAGTTCATATTATAGTTGTTTGAAAATATAAAAAAAAATACTATACAGTTTAGTGTATAGGGCTTGTATAAAGTTATTTGCAGAAAATTATATGCATATATAAACTGTGTTATCTGTAAGTAGTGGAATTATATAGTAGACCTAAGTAAAGGCGAATTTACCGGTTTTTGTTTTTACTTGGTTTTGGTGTGTCTAATTTAATTATGAATTCAAAGAAAGATAATGGAAAAATAATAAAAGCTTGCAGTGTTCTTAACATTTATACGATGAAAAAGCCGGAAGGAGAAAGAAGAGTCTTCATTTTATTTATTGTAGTTAAAATATACACGGTAACACATTGAACACGAACAAATGACAATGAACAAATCATATTAGAAGAACTACTTTAATCCACCTTGAGGTACCATAATTTTCAAATAAAAAAAAGTATTAAAATAGATAGAAAGACAGATGTCACACAATTTCGCCTCTTTTTGTAGGGACATTTAAAATCCCTGCCTTTAGTAAGGATCTAAGACTAAGAATGTCTAAATATTTGACCTGAAATATTTGAAATCGTCTGAGAAGAGTCTAACAAGCAGCCAAACAAACGCTTAGAAAACAATCGCAACCATCTTGAAAGTTAGATATAATAAAACAATAAAAAATTAAGTAACTTGGATATGTTTTATTGTGTCAGTCATTACGAAGCACTATTTCTATCTTTTACGTGATCATCCGAAAATTGTCTAAAGCAAATATTTCTTTTTAACTCAACAATTCTCTATTTGCCATAATTGTACGTTTGTGAAAAAAGACAAAAAATTTTGTTTAAATACCCGTATCAACATATAAAAAGCAATTTTTTGTCTTTAACTTTGAAATATGCGATATTTTTGCAAAAAAGAAAAGTGATTTTTTAAATATTTTGTTAGGTTGCCATTTTTTTCCATCATATGGAATTCACATAATTATTTAACAGTAATTTATTTTACTAGGCCGACTTATTACGGTACGAGTTGTATTACTCTCGAGTAATGTAATAACACACAGATGTGTATCGTTGGTATTTTATTTAAATTTTTTTCTATTTTTATTTTTTTCTTTTTTTTTTATTTTCTTATTTTTTTTTATATGAACACATAACTTTGTTCGTGCATCATTAGTTCGACGCCATTTTATCTGTCAAAATGACGTACGACTTAAATTACAAACACAACATTAGGGGCACTGCAAGTCAACGCTTTAGTACCGTAATAAGGCTATTTACCTTCAGTAAATGAGTCTGGTAAGTAGTTATTTACCGGACAGCATGAAATAAAACTATTTCAGATAGCTTCTGTAATGCGGGGTTAAATACAGTACGCTTACGGTAAAGACTTTCTGAGATATGGGCGATCATCACTTTTATTCGAACACCCGGTATATTTTAATGTCCTGAAGACGCTTTGCCATTTTAATTTTTTGTTTATCCCGTCAACTTCTTTCAAGTTTTTGCAGCGTGGATATTAATGTTATTAAAGCCCTTTAGACGAAAACAGATAAACAGAAAGCGCTTTATCTGGAAAATTGATCGCAAAGGATGAAAAAGCGAATACTTCGAAGAAAAACGGATTTAGATAAACTTGACGGAAAGTTAAAGGTCAAGTTTTCCGTGGATTAGATGTGTCGCATTTGGACGAGTTCTTATTTGTGGGATTTAAGAGGTAAGGTTGAGATACAATTTGGGGAACCATAAGAAATTTATAGGTCAAACTTAAATCAAAAAGTAAATTTTGCTTTTTCCTTTATAGATTACATAAAACATTAATGAAGAGACGGTAATATATTAATAGGATTTATACACTTTTATCTAAGGTTGCAAAACGCAAAAGCGGTAGACATATTGGCAGGTCGTGACTAGGCATGGGCGATAACAAATTTTATGTATCGGAAGGTAAAAAATAAAAACCAGTCCATAAGTCTAAATTATATCAATTATATCATCGATAGTTATTGCTACATATCGATGTTTCCTTAAGTAGGAAGGGTAATGCCTTGCAAAATAAACCGAAAAAAGAAAAAAAAAGTCCTCACCCTATTATTAGGTCCACTAAAATGCCCAGCTCTAGTCATGTTTATGAAATCGGTCATACCTACGTTTTCGTTAAGGTTTTTAGTTATTAGATGGATACTGTTTTACGAAACCGCTTAAATTCTTATCTAAATTATAATTTTTCTTATTTATGGTAACTACCGTTTTAATTCTCCTAAAAAACGGGAGTTCTGAACCATTAGAAGAGAGACGTACCACGTGTGTTAATACAGTATATAACAAGTTACTATATAAAATGAAACAGACACCTTTCGTCAAAACATTTTATCAATTCTCCATCATGTTAAAATACTCATAACTTGGTAAGGTTTGCTAATTTTTATAGGTACATTAAGTGACTTTTGAGAGGATTTGATGTATTAACAAAAGAAAAATAGAAGCAATTTTTTCAGTTAGGTATTAATTTTACATATGTAGGTACTGAACATACACACTTTTCTAAATGCCTATATTTTATATGAAACTGCCCCGTACAATTAAAAATGTCTTCTGAGTCAAGGAAATATTTTTTCCATTTCTAGTGTCCTGAAGAAAATAATGGGCATGAGAAGCATTATTCGTTTATCAAGCAAAGATCTCAAAGAGTACCCCTTTGTTTTTGGTAAGATGAGAACTTTAACTTATATAAAAATTTAACCCACAATTCGATTATTAACCAATTTTTGTATGTTGCAAAATTAAAGTGGAAGCCTTATGAAGGCACACAAACAAGAAATTTATTTTTTTATTAAGCTGATTTTTCAATATTACAATAAGTATTTTCGCGCCACAAAAATTCGGCAACATAGCCTGCCTGACGTCATAAACCGTAATGCTTTGGCAGTGCTGAAATCAAAAAGGAAATTTTCCCGAGATTCAAAATTATATAAAAAGCATTAGCAAAAAATTAACCTCAATCGGTATTTAGTAGTTAAGCCTGGAATAGACTATATTTATGTTTCGTAAACATTTAAGGCACATGCCACGCAACAAAAACGAAGCGTTAAAAAGAAGGTATACATTGTGATCCAGAATTGGTGATAATTTTGGCGCCTGAAGTAAATACCTATGTTTCAAGAAATTAACCCACCAAACGCCGAAAAAACACGCAAAGAAAAATAATATTAGATGCAAACGTTTGTCGTTGTGTCCCACCATTTATCCAGCAGTCTTTTATAACATGAATATTCGAAACTACCTAATTTTGAAATGGGGAAAAACACGCATAATATGTATTTCAATTGAAGGAAATATATTTTAAATTAAAACGCAAAGTAAATTCAATTTGTGATGATAAAATAATACTATCCGACGTGGTTTTGGGCTATATATAAAGCTCGGATTAATATGCGTAAAAAACAGATGAAATATGCGCATATATATGCAATAATTTTATGATTATATGCACTAGATATGCAGAATTTCTAGTGTCCATTAAAAAAGTGCGATATGTATAAATCGCAACTTCCGATAATTCTTTTTTTTTTAAACAGCAATATAAAATTAGTACACAAATATTAAGCACTCGTATTTGCCACGTTTTAATATCTTGGTCAATAACATCAGGAGCATATGGGTAATTTATAGAGAATAGTCTCGTAATATAGAATAGGTATGTGTACCTATAAATGGCAAAAAAAATAATAATATTAATTCGAAAAAAATGTACATATTTATTAATTAAAAAAATATTATACAAAACTTTTTTGAACTTATACATATATATATATATATATATATATATATATATATATATATATTTTTGTCGGTATTTTCTTGGGTATAGGTTAATATAAAACCAGTTCTATAATTTTACATCGACGTTTCGCTCACCATATTGAGCTTTCTCAAGATGAAAATTTATTTCCTAAAAAGACACATATATATAGTTAAAAAACATAAAATTATCAAATTTAACCACATTTTTTTAAAAAACATTACATCTAAGTTTTTCGGTACAAACAAACCAAGACTTTACAATATACAGAATACACTTAACAGAAAATTAAAATTTTTATTTGCTACGTACCTTGAAAATGACATGTTAATCCTAAACGGAATCGAGATTAACAGTGATTTCTATAGCATTGGAATGCTGTTAGTTTATAAGAAATGATACATTTTTTTCCTTTTTTTTAAATCTTATATATGATATATGTTTGGGTTTCTGCTATTTATATGTACAGGATGTTATGTGAGAATAGCTTTTTCTTTGGAATAAACTTACTTAGAAATTAAATTATGATAAATTTGGCTTAAGTTGTTGATATCTTTTTTATCATTTACAGCATTTTTCTCCTTTTTAATCTGAATCATTTCTTTGATTGTTAGTTTCCGGTAATTAGTTTCCTGATCCAGAATTTGTGTTTCTTTAAAATTGAACTCGTGTTTTTCTGAAAGTTCGTGTTTGTGGAGTGCAGTAGAGGCATTTTTTGTATATTTGTGACCGTTTAATCTACTATCTAAATATTGTGTTGTCATTCCAATATACTTTTTTGAGCAATTTAGACAAGGAATTGAATACACCAAATTTGATTTCTTTTTATTTATTACCTTGCTTTTCAAAGGCGTGTAAAGACTTTTTAATAAATTATGAGCTTTATGACAGACATGTATATCATGTTTAGATAAGATGTGATTTATTTTTTCCGATAGACCGTCTGTGTAGGGCATTGCAATGTACTTTGTGTTTAGATTTTTTTCTTTTTCAGCTTTCTTTATATTGTTATAGAATAAATGTGTCCTTTGTTTAAAAATTCGTAATATGATTTTCTCAGGATAATGGTTATTTAATAAAGTTTCTTTAACTTTCTTTAAAATCTCAGGCCGATATTCTGGAGAAGTAAGTGAAATAGCACGATCGGTCAGACCTATTACGACGCTATTTCTTTGGTTCTTAGGATGATTGGAGTTAAAATTTAAGTATCGACCTGACCATGTTTTTTTCGTATACCATTTAGTTTTGATGTTTTTATCTACTTTGTTTCTTATTAGCGTTAAGTCCAGAAAGTTTATTTGATTTTTGTCTTCAATTTCTGATGTAAATTTTAATTTGAGGTGAAAGTTATTAAAAGCATTTAATAGATCGTTAATATTATTTTTTGGAACGGCAGTCAAGCAATCATCTACGAATCTTTTAAAAAAAGGCAATGTAAAATCAAGTTTACTTATCACGTTCTCCTCTAGGTATTCCATAACCAATTGTGCGACAATGGAGGAAATAGGAGAACCCATAGCGCAACCATCTAATTGTTGATAATATTTGTCTGCATACTGGAAATAATTGTTATTCAAGGTAATGTTAATAGCTTCTAAAAATTCATTCAAAGGCAGTGTTGTGTGTGCTTTTAGTTCGTCCCATTTTTGTCTTATTATCTCCGATAAAAGTTCATTTGGAATGTTTGTATATAACGAGACAACATCAAGGGATATTAGTACATGATCATTTGGAACTTCTACCCTGTCAATAAAATGTTTAAATTCAAAGGAATCTTTAACGAAATAATCATTTTTACCAGTTATGTTAGACATACAATTAGACAAATACTTTGATAATTTATAAAAAGGAGATTGGATACAGGATACAATGGGCCTTAAAGGTATGTTAGCTTTATGTAACTTTGGTAGACCATATATTTTGGGTGCTACTGCGTTATGTATCATTAGGTTTTTTGCTTCTGTATCAGTGAATATTTTTTTGTTTAACATTTTTTTTATAAAGGTGTTATTTTTATTTTGATAAGAGTTTGTTAAATCACTTTTTAGTTCTTTGTATGTATTTTTGTCACTAAGTAATTCCTTAATTTTTGTATCATAATCATGAGAATTCATAATCACAGTTTTATTTGATTTATCAGGTTTAAGGATTTTAATTTGGGGATTATATTTTATAAATTTTTTGGTTTTATTTATTTTCTTTTGTATGTTTTTTTGAAAGTTAGAGTATTTTGTCTTTTTATGTTTTATTTTATGGTTATAATTAGTGACAACATTTACAACATCTGCGCGAATTGAATCTTTGATTTCATTTGGTTTTTCTTGAATTATGCTCTCTACACAGGCGATATATTAGCACCCAAAATATATGGTCTACCAAAGTTACATAAAGCTAACATACCTTTAAGGCCCATTGTATCCTGTATCCAATCTCCTTTTTATAAATTATCAAAGTATTTGTCTAATTGTATGTCTAACATAACTGGTAAAAATGATTATTTCGTTAAAGATTCCTTTGAATTTAAACATTTTATTGACAGGGTAGAAGTTCCAAATGATCATGTACTAATATCCCTTGATGTTGTCTCGTTATATACAAACATTCCAAATGAACTTTTATCGGAGATAATAAGACAAAAATGGGACGAACTAAAAGCACACACAACACTGCCTTTGAATGAATTTTTAGAAGCTATTAACATTACCTTGAATAACAATTATTTCCAGTATGCAGACAAATATTATCAACAATTAGATGGTTGCGCTATGGGTTCTCCTATTTCCTCCATTGTCGCACAATTGGTTATGGAATACCTAGAGGAGAACGTGATAAGTAAACTTGATTTTACATTGCCTTTTTTTAAAAGATTCGTAGATGATTGCTTGACTGCCGTTCCAAAAAATAATATTAACGATCTATTAAATGCTTTTAATAACTTTCACCTCAAATTAAAATTTACATCAGAAATTGAAGACAAAAATCAAATAAACTTTCTGGACTTAACGCTAATAAGAAACAAAGTAGATAAAAACATCAAAACTAAATGGTATACGAAAAAAACATGGTCAGGTCGATACTTAAATTTTAACTCCAATCATCCTAAGAACCAAAGAAATAGCGTCGTAATAGGTCTGACCGATCGTGCTATTTCACTTACTTCTCCAGAATATCGGCCTGAGATTTTAAAGAAAGTTAAAGAAACTTTATTAAATAACCATTATCCTGAGAAAATCATATTACGAATTTTTAAACAAAGGACACATTTATTCTATAACAATATAAAGAAAGCTGAAAAAGAAAAAAATCTAAACACAAAGTACATTGCAATGCCCTACACAGACGGTCTATCGGAAAAAATAAATCACATCTTATCTAAACATGATATACATGTCTGTCATAAAGCTCATAATTTATTAAAAAGTCTTTACACGCCTTTGAAAAGCAAGGTAATAAATAAAAAGAAATCAAATTTGGTGTATTCAATTCCTTGTCTAAATTGCTCAAAAAAGTATATTGGAATGACAACACAATATTTAGATAGTAGATTAAACGGTCACAAATATACAAAAAATGCCTCTACTGCACTCCACAAACACGAACTTTCAGAAAAACACGAGTTCAATTTTAAAGAAACACAAATTCTGGATCAGGAAACTAATTACCGGAAACTAACAATCAAAGAAATGATTCAGATTAAAAAGGAGAAAAATGCTGTAAATGATAAAAAAGATATCAACAACTTAAGCCAAATTTATCATAATTTAATTTCTAAGTAAGTTTATTCCAAAGAAAAAGCTATTCTCACATAACATCCTGTACATATAAATAGCAGAAACCCAAACATATATCATATATAAAATTTAAAAAAAAGGAAAAAAATGTATCATTTCTTATAAACTAACAGCATTCCAATGCTATAGAAATCACTGTTAATCTCGATTCCGTTTAGGATTAACATGTCATTTTCAAGGTACGTAGCAAATAAAAATTTTAATTTTCTGTTAAGTGTATTCTGTATATTGTAAAGTCTTGGTTTGTTTGTACCGAAAAACTTAGATGTAATGTTTTTTAAAAAAATGTGGTTAAATTTGATAATTTTATGTTTTTTAACTATATATATGTGTCTTTTTAGGAAATAAATTTTCATCTTGAGAAAGCTCAATATGGTGAGCGAAACGTCGATGTAAAATTATAGAACTGGTTTTATATTAACCTATACCCAAGAAAATACCGACAAAAATATTTCATAAGGTTAAAGAAAAAAACGAATTATATATATATATATATATATATATATATATATATATATATATATATATATATATATATATATATATATATATATATTTATATATATATATATATATATATATATATATATATATATATATATATATATATATATATATATATATATATATATATATATATATATATATATATATATATATATATATATATATATATATATATATATATATATATATATATATATATATATTTTTTCCGAATTAAATACCAAAAAAGTTTGTCTCTGATTATTTAATACTGTTTTACAATTAGGAACGCTAAGTTCTACATCGACTGGTGTTATAGGGGCATACTTCAAGCAACAGATTATGTCAGGAAACATCTCAAATCTCAAAATTATCACAAAAAGTACCAGAGAATATATTCGATACTTTAACTAATCTATTGTATGCTTCGTTTTTATTCAAAACGTCAAATCAGTTTCTTTGCAACAAAACTACCTCTGCTATCTCTGGCTGAACCTATACTTCGTTTTAAATTCTTTGTAAAAGCTATTGAATTTGAAAAATTCAATTTCAAATACTAACCGCATTTCCATATGCTTTGCAAAAAACACCATCATCTTTTAATATTAATAACTACTTTGTTAGACATTTGAAAGTGCCTAACTCGATAATACACTTCTTATTTTAAAATGCATACTGATATAAAGATGATATAAATATTTTGTGTAGTAAACGATGTATTACGAGAAGCAAAATCTTAAGCTTCAGAATTCCGTCTACCCAATGCAATAAAATATTTGGTTTAGTACTCAACTACTATATATTTTTTACGGGAGAATTCAAATATTTTAGATACCTATCTGAAAATATTACATTTGATCCAAAATATGCAACTTTATGCAAAAATTGTTAAAATATAAAAATATTGCACAAATATGCAGTTTGCATATAATCCAAGCTTTAGATATGATTATTATTGGGAAAATTCGACAATACAAGGAATAAAATCTTTTTATAGGGCTGAGGTTTACACCCTATTATTTTTAGCAAACGAGTGAATGACAAATGTTGACGAACATAGTATATTAAAGCACTAGTTTCAAAAATGTTTGCAGCAGGCTAGTTTTCTAAACGGCAGGTGAGATTAAATGTCTTTAACTATATTTAAATAATTAAAAAACTATTATCTTATAAAAAAATATATCTTTTAAAAAAAATATTTTTTTTTCAACATTTTTGTTTTTCACTTAAAAGTGGCGAAAGTGGCCATGAGTCAGCATTGCCTCCTTTGTTAAGAAGAAAAATATTGTCGTGCCATTACGACACTCCTTTGCGTAATTATGATTGCCAAAAAGATTTTTTTTTATTATAAAAGCCAAATGATAAATGTCTATGAAACATGACTGTATAACTCACCCTGGAGACTTTAGTCAATATTAGCCTCGTTCCTATGCTAAATAAGAAAAAAGGTGGAATAGCTGTTTTTGTGTAGATGCGTGGATATAGTGAAATCGGTAAGATTTATTGCAGAGTTTTCATCGAAGGCACCGATCACACTTATTCATAAGACACATCTTACATGAAAACAGATGCATAGCTGCTTTTTACGTTAATTTTTAACAAAAAAACTTTCACGGGTATTTTACAGTACTACAAAAGTATGACTTCTGACTTTCAAAGTGTCCAGAGTCACAAAATTTTGTTATAAAATATTGCTATACATTTTTATTTATTGAGTCTTAATATTGGGAAATTATTCTATTTGACTAACTTTTCTTTATTAACTTACTTATACAAAGTAACGGAAAATTTAGAGGTCTTAAATAATTGTACCCTGATGTGACATGAAAATCTAATTTTAACTGATTTTTCTATTGATTGGGACCTCCATTTCTGACTTTTCTTGTGTTTAGAAAATTGCTAAGTTCATCCCATCCATAAATGTCAATTGAAACTTTTATTACCTCTTATTTTGATTTTCTTTTTCTGTTTTTGTTTCAGCAATTTCTTGTTTTAATTGAAAAGTTTTATATCAGAAATTCTCTTGGGGCATAATTTGTCCAGAAGTTTTGTTAACCCCTTCAAGCATATGTATGCCCAAGTATTACGCGGTTCCGTCCCAGATCGCCATAATATGTGGCAACAAATGCTAGAATGCCACAAGGAGAAAATTAAATTGTTATTGGTTCTTTCAAGGTAAATATTTGTTGAAAATATTTATATTTTTATAGGTCACTGCTTTTTTCATTTTTTTCGCGAAATAACACGTAATTGTGTTTTATCGCAAAAATAGTTATGCGAAAACCAGATACTTATATTTTATCCACTGTATTCGCATTATTTTTAATGTAGCGAATTATTTCTGATACCTCATAATAACGCCTATGGATCCAAAATCCTATTATTTTCATTCTATTCTCCTACAAGAAAATTTGTTTTATCCAAAGAAATAATAAAATCCAGAAAATTCAGTACTTAGAAAAGGACAATATTTTCCCCAAATTTGGGATAATATTGCTAATTCAAATATTCGAGTTGGGCTTGAAAAAGTTAGTGAACACGTTATTTTATAGGCCTGTGGAACAGCATTTGACTTCAAAAATACTTTGGTGACGAACGAATCGTCAGGAAAGTGAACCTTTGAAGAAAGAGTTGGCAAACATTACATAAACAACAAATCACAATATAATAATTTAGTTATTATTACAAACCTCAGAAATTTTACTTATCATGCCATCCCGCCAATCTGGTAAATTCATAGCAAGTTTCCAGCCTGTTGACATTGCCTGATCTATTAGTGGAAACTAAAACATGTCATCATTTTTGTTCGTATTCAGGCAGTAGGGAACTAGTTGACAAAGATAATACTATATAGTATACCTAAAGGCACTTGGAAGATATTTTGGTATATAAACCTATTTTTAGACTGATCTTCCCTGACTTCTTCCATTAAATTTAAAATAAAATAGTGCGCCACCGACAGTACTGAAAATCAAATTTTATTTGATGCACTAAATACAGGAATTCTAGTCAATTTAATTTTAAAGAACCGAAACTTACATTTAAGGATCCTGGATCCTTCATCTGATCAATGCATTTCACATAATTTAAGTTGTCATTATTTGGTCGCATGTGACATACAATATAACACAAAAATGCATAGAAATTATGAGAAAATAGGCCTGATGGAACCTTAAATTATACCCTGTTATTATTTTGAATTAAAACATGACTCTCTGCATAGTTTACTAGATTTAAATTCATTCAAAAATATAATTATGTTATTGTAAATGTTACCCTGCTAAAATTTTTGTCACCTCTAATATTAAAAACTAAAATTTATTCCAACCTTTTTATATACTACAATATATCTATTGAAAATATGGAGACACAAGCAAATTGACTGTGACTCACCCTGTATACTTATAGTTAAGAGAGTTTTCCGTATTAAGGCTGATTCACACTAGAGCGCTGGTCAAAATTCAGTCACTCTCAGCTCAAGGTTGGGTCAATCATTTATTTCATATTTTGAATTGGTTAGTTTAGGCTAGGAAATACTTTGACTGCAGAGGAGGAACGTTCCGTCAAGTCAGGGTGTATTAGAGTATTGGTCTGTATTGGTGACGGCCAGGTCTCTCTTTAATTTTTCTTTAATTTTAAATATTCTTATTTCGCAATACTGATACCTTCTGTTACGCAAATGGCATGATACTAAGAGCTATAGGGTTAATTTCCATAATATGGAAAATTATTATGTTTATGTACTTGCAAGTAATCGTAAAGGAACATACAATCACGAATTACACTAAGACATGGAAATATGAAAATAACTATACATCCATAAGATGATTTTGAGCTTATGCGCAAAGTTGTCAGGTTAACAGCTGAAACTCTTGATTTCATTGCACCGTACGTAGGAGTAAACTCGAACTTTATAATCAAAGAAAGTGCAATGCCAACACCACTCAACTACAAAGGATACGCAAATTCATCCTCCCGAAAAGTGATACTTTGTTTTGTCAGGTCTGCCAAAATTCTATCAAGAATGTAAGAAAATTTACATTTCGGCTTTCGAAAAATATAGGAAATAATTTGATTTCATCATCCGAAAGACCTTCGAACAAAGAAAGATATTTTCCTTCGTTTTTTTTAACACAAACCTCGAGCTCTTCCTCATTCAAACATCGCAATTACAGCTAGATCAGAGTTTGACAAATGCTTAAACACTTTCATTTGACAACAAATAACAAAACTTCACAAAGTACAGCGTCATCCAGTATGAAGTGAATACTTTTTTTGCTTGTTTAAGCATTTTTTTTTTAAATTAAGGTAGTCATTTGGTGTATTTTTTTCCGAAGAATTTAGTAAAAGCGCTGGAAAAGAAAAAGTTATTTTTTTAATGGAATAGTCTATATTTAAATTCATTTTAAAAAATCCAAATTTTTCCGCAAAATATTTTCAAGATGGCGGCACTTCCGGTTATACCGGAAGTAGATGTCAACTTTCTTATTTTAAAAGGAACACCCTGTATATAATCGAATTTTTGGAGTCCTAAGTTCAACTGTTTTTGAGATATTTTGAATTTTATGTAAAAAATGACGTTTGCAGGTCTAGACATAACTTTAAATATCTGCTTATCGAAGTCTCTATTATTTATTTGCGGTTGGCTTTCTTGCCAAAAGGGTACACTTTAGTGGCCTGTGCTGATATTTTTATAATAAATAAATATAGGATGATCAAAAACTGACATTATAAATATACTTTAAAAAATCGTTAAAAGTAACTTTTTTCAAAGGAAACCCCCAATTTTTATAATTTTATCTTATTTAGCACTCAAAATAAGGGTGACTTTGTATAAAGTTATCTATTCCAAAAATATGTAGTTTTTCAGTTATTGACGATTTAACATTTTTTATTCTTATAATGCCAGACGGCTTCTAAGTTTCCTTATTAGTTGGCCATGACGGAGAGGCCTGGCAAGAACAAAACCAATTGGTTACTATAGAAACGTAATATTTGTTGTCGTTTGACAATTACCTACTAAAATATTATTTATTTATTGTACTAATTATAATAATTATTAAACTAATAATCATGCCGGGGCGATTAAATTACACACACGAGGATTATTTCAATTTGTTTATTATCTATGGGGAATCTAACAGAGTTTTAACAAGAACATGCCAGATGTTTGCTGATAGATATCCAGATAAACAGAATCCGTCACCGAACAGCGTTAAACAAATGTTGGAAAACTATAAAAATGTTGAAACCGTGAAGACAAAAATTAATAAAAGAAAGCCTATTCCCATTATAGTCTAGTCTACACAAGAGCACAACTTATCCCCTCGTGGGTGGCCGCTCTAATTAAAGCTGGAGATAAACTTTCGAACGGGTCCCTTACCCTTGCCATACAGTCCTCTTTCGTTGTTACTGGATTAAAATAAACGATTCCTTTTATCGTTCCCCATATAAAATAGTCTAAGACTGTTAGATGGGGGGAACGAGGAGGCCACAGGAAAGGTCCATCGTTGGCATTCCACTTGTCGTAAAAGGTAGCTGGTAAAAAGTTAGTCACTGCAACGGTTATATGTGGTGGGGCGCCATCGTGTTAGCAGAAAATTTGACTACGTTCTGCCAAAGGTAAATTACTTAAATATTCGTTGTCCAACTCTTCAAAAATATTCAGATATCTTTCTCCTACAAGAGTTTATAGACATAATTTTATGGAAAAAAATGCTTTGATCATATTCATCGATTTATTGATTTAAGAAGAAACAAAATACATCAAAATTCAATTAATTTAATCTGAAGAGTGCTCAATAAAAAAAAAGAAGGTTTAGTATTTTATGACTTTCTAAAGTGCCCTGTATAAATAGCTTGTAAAGATCTACCTAAAGATAACTTTCCTATAAAACTTGGGACGATATATTTTTTTAGATATGATGTGTTACGGTATGTGGACCAGTATTTGTATGAAGTAGTGTAGTGTGACCTGTATAAATAGCTTAATTTAATTTATTTATGTAATAATATTTACTAAATAATTTATCTAATTTTGGATCGACGCTAAATTGATAAAAAAAATTATTGTAATATTACCTACATGGATTATTTTTCATTAAAAAAGTCCTTGTGTGTTTAGGCAATGTATAACTTACCATTCAAATTTTCTTCGTAAAAATTCAGTTTTATTATTCCATCCTTCCTTACTGCACAAAATACATTAAATTGCCAGGATTCTTGAAAGTTCCGCGATCTTACTGCATAAGGATTCGAATCACTCCAAAAATGGGAATTGTGTCTATTGAAAAGGCCATTTTTAGTAAATTTTGCTTCATCGGTCCAAATTATATTGCCCAAAAATCTAGGGTTATCTTGTACCATTGTTAAAATAAATTTGCAAAACTGTGCTCTTTTCGGCAAATCAGTGCCTTTTAGATGTTGAACCAATGATATTAAATTAGGTTGGAAGTCATGTTCTAACAGAATCCTATGCACTGATTCCCGATTGTCTTGCCACGTTTCTTAGGGATGTCATTGGATATGCTGCAAAATATCCCAGAATTGCAATTTCGACATTTTCATTATCAACAATGGGCTTCGTCTTATTAATTTTTGCCTTGACGTTTCCAAAATTTGTATAGTTTTTCCAACATTTGTTTAACGCTGTTCGGTGACGGTTTCTTTTTATCTGGATATCTATCAGCCAATATCTGGCAAATTCAAACAATCCTCATGTGTGTAATTTAATCGCCCCCGCATGATTATTAGTTTAATAATTATTATAATCACTATAATAAATAAATAATGTTTTAGTAGGTAATTGTCAAACGACAATAAATGCTACGTTTCTATGGTAACCAATTGGTTTTGTTCTCGCCTGGCCTCCCTATCATGGCCAACTAACAAGAAAACTTAGAAGCCGTCTGGCATTATTAGAATAAAAAATGTTAAATCCTCAATAACTCAAAAACTACAAATTTTTGGAATAGACAACTTTATACAAAGTCACCCTTATTTTAAGTGTCAAATAAGATAAAATTATAAAAATTGGGGGTTTCTATTTGAAAAAAGTAACTTTTAACGATTTTAAAGTATATTTATAATGTCAGTTTTTGATCACCCTATATTTATTTATTATAAACATATCAGCACGGGCCACTAAAGTGGATCCTTTTGGACAAGGAAGCCACCCGCAAATAAATAATAGAGACTTCGATAAGCAGATATTTATAGTTATGTCTAGACCTGCAAACGTCATTTTTTATATAAAATTCAAAATATCTCAAAAACAGTTCAACTTATAGGATAATATACATGAAATATATCTAGAATTTTTCGAGGAATCCAAAAATTCGATAATATACAGGGTGTTCTATTTAAAAAAGAAAAGTTGACGTCTACTTCCGATATAACCGGAAGTGCTGCCATCTTGAAAGTATTTTGAGCGAATTGCCCCATCGACTTTAGTTAGCTGCCAAAATTTCAAATTTTTCCAAAGCCTACTTTCTGAGAAATCGATTGCCGCAGTTCATCGCGGGACACCCTGTATATATATATATATATATATTTTTTTTTTTTTTTTTTGGTGGTGGTGGATTTAAAATATGATTATTTTGACGTATTCAACTTTGACATCGTTCATTGGCGTGCGAGCCTAGAAGGGGGAAAATGGTACGATTTTTAAGAAAAAGTTATTAGGAATTTTTTTAACGAAATTTCGATTCTCGATTCTTACTCAGCATCATCAAGAACTCCCTTATACCAAATTTGAACAAAATGAGTCCTTAGCCTTGGGAAATACGAGCTTTCAATAAACACATTTTTTCATTTCAAAGGCAGAAATCGCTTAACCTATTGTCTTGATCAAGAAACACTCTTTTACATTTTTTTATTATTTTAACGATATTTATTGCATTTTAGATTTTTTTAATTTCATAATTTTAATGAAAATAATTAATGAACACAATGCAGCTCTGAAGAACTCGAACATATTTTGAGTACGTCTTAGAACTATTTTGTTTTCTAAATTCTATAAAGTTAGTCAAAATGATAAGAAAATCTAAAATAATATTTTTGATCAAGGCAATGATTCAAGAGATTTCTGCCTTTGAAATGAAAAAAAAATACATTTTTTGAAAGCTCGTATTTCCCATAGCTAGCGACTTATTTTGTTGAAAATTCAGTATAAGGGGGTTCTTGATGATGCTGAGTAAGAATCGAGAATCAAAATTTCGTTAAAAAAATCGCTAATATCTTATTCTTAAAAATCGTTCCATTCCCCCTTTCTAGACTCGCACGCCAATGAGCGATGTTAAAGTTGATGTCAAATATACATATTTTAAGTTCACACACATCACCAAAATTTGAAACTAACCTGGTAGTTAATTCCTGAGATATTAGGGTGTTCCGCTTTTAAATAGGTCATACTGTATTATATATATAATACGTATATTTATATATTTATATATAAATGTGTTTGTTTAATTTTTAACAAAATTTTTGCAAACTGAGCGATGATTGAACATCTAACGTAAATGCTACACACTATTCTGGATTTTGACCGAACAGTGAGCGTACCGTGACCCGAGAGGCTAATCTAAATCGGCATTTAGGCACTAAAAATGTTAATGTTTGACTTGATGTTTGAAAAGTAGATTGAAAAAATCCAAGTTTTTAATTAAATTTCCTTTATCTGTTTGTTTCAGTGAGGCACAGTGCAATGTATTGTGGCGATGTGGAGCTATGTTATGGCTGCTGCAAGAGGTAATGTAAGCAGGAGAACTGGTTCAGTCTTCACGGTGCAAACGAGCAACAACTGTGGGGCACCGGGTCCATGTAGAGATGGACTAAACTCATGCAGGTAAATAAGAAAATATTAGCAGAGTCTTTAATTCACTAGGTGAAAAACAACAATCTATCACCGAAACATTGATTACCACACTTACACTGACATAATTTGTCCCTTGCTATAATTAGCTTTTAAAAAACTTGATTGAGTTGGCCGATACTTGGTAGAAATCGACTCTAAGATCTATTGCACTAAGTAAAAAACAGTTTTTATTTAAAACTTCCACTATATTAAAGAAATTTATCTTAAGAAATGTTGCGCCAACACTATGGTTTCTTCGGATGATACATTTGGTATGAAGGAACAAAACCTTTTATGCATGATTTACTTTGGGGTTTATATATTTACCTAAATCTAAAATATAAAATTCAAAATATGCTTTATTGTCTAAGATTAGTATCTTTGCCAATGTAGCCAAATGTAAAATAACAATGTATATATTATTAGAATTAATTAAAATATAACGAAACAAACTACAAGCAGTCAAGTCAATTTGGGTAAATAAAACTTCAAATAAATAATTCAATTAAAATATTGTACATAATTTATATAGATAAAACATAACATTAAATAGTATATAAAAAACATGACGTGTTTTCATTCCGGGTGTACATTCGTTCACTACTGTCGTTCTGAGAAGAAGTGATAGTGTTGCACAGTGAGACATGTTCCACAATGAATTTTTTTCAAATTTGCCGCCAATAAAGTTTTGAATTAGTGTCTGTCAACAACGGTGTTATACACACGTTTTACCAGTAGCTCAAGGTTTGCATTCATTTGGCAATTATTCTGCAACGTTTCGTTTTATTTTAAGTATTTTTTTGCATATCATTTTGAATTTTATTGCCTAATGGAATATTCTGTAGTTTTTGCTTGAGTTTCATATTCAACATTGGATGATCATCTAATAAGGTTATGTTTTCCACAGTATAGAGATGGGCAAAAGTATCGATTTAGTAACGACACCTACCTAAAAACCCCATTTACAATTTCCACAATAAGACAACTGTTTTTCTTCCACAATGGAATAGGTGTCTAATAAGTATGGGTAACTAATAAAACGCTTTCTAATAATTCTAATATGCCATTATCAATGTCGGTATTTTGCTTTTCAGCTAAATATTTAATTAATCATGGCCCGAGGAGGGAAACGAAAAACAGACAAGGATCAATTTACTGAAGAGCAAATTAAAGCTGCGGTTAATTTCAGTATTTTTGAAAATACGAGCCTAAGGGATGCAGCTTAAAAAACAGGACTGAAATTCCAAACTCTTAATCTGTATGTAAAAAAAAACGAAGAACAGTAGATGAAGAGATGGAAATAAAATCCACACCTAATTATGCTTGTCGATGTATTTATAGTACTGATCAAGGAAGAACAATCGCGGAATATGCAATCAATTGCGCTAAAATATGTTATGGAAAATCAAAGAAGAACTTGCGTGTCTTGGCTTATGAGATAGCGGTTAGCAATCGTTTGAAAATGCTTGTATCTTGAAAAAATATTAAAAGAGCAGGAATGGAATGGTTACAAGGGTTTATGATGCGGAATACAAATTTGAGCATTAGACAACCAGAAGAATTTAGCCTTTCAAGATCCTTCAACAAACGCAATATGAGCCAGATCTTTACAAATTTGGAATCCGTGCTAAATCGTTCATCCGCGTTTTCTGATAAAACTAAAACAATTTAGACGAAACCTCCACAATAACGGTTCAAAAACCCCGAAAAATAATAGCAAATAAAAGGGATAGAACGGATTAGCTTGGCAACAAGCGACGAACGGGAGATACTGGTTTCTACATACAGTATTGGCTATAAGTAGATGAACAACAATTTAAAAGCACGTATTTTATTTTTTAACAACTAATGTTTGACCGATAAACATTAATAATTTTTACTTCTTAGGATGGGAAGGGTACTTAATAATGCCACCAGATTTCCATTATTTTACATGATTTATTTTTTAAGTGCAAAAATTAAATTTTCTCTCTGGAGAGAAGTGGATGAACAGAACAAAAAATTGGTATAAAAGAGAATTTACAAGTCCATAACGAAAGGCTAAATATTTTTTATTGAATATTAAAACCTAGTATTTGGTGTAGTATCCTTTGTTTTTGATGACGTCTGTTAGTTATTGACAAATCCATATTCATCCATGTTTCCACCAAAGCCTTGAAGAACTGGTCCCGATTTGTAAAAATTTTGCTTCGGACTTTCTGTTCTAATATCTCCCAAACGTTTTCGATGGAATCTAGGTCTAGGGATTGGGAAGGCCACTTCATGACATGAACCATTTCTTCATTCAGAAAATTTTTGAACAACCTAAAGATATGTTTTGGGTCGTTATCATGTTGAAAATGAACCCATACCTTATCCTGAAAAGTATCCCCAGACCATGGCAGATCCTCCACCATGTTTCACAGTTGGGTGAGTATACTTTTGCTGCAATCTAGTGTTTGGAGGTCAGCGTACATATCAAATTCCTTCGGAAGAAAACAAATTAAATTTGGATTCGTCATTAAAGCGCACACGCTTCCATTCTGCAACTGTCCAGTATTAATGATATGGCAAATTTCATTTTGTCCTTTACGTTCTTCTTGGAAAGTAAAGGTTTTTTCTCAGGTCTTCTGGAGAACAACTGAGCCTCCACCAACTTTCGACTTATTGTTCTTGAACTGATCGATGGCGTTTCAAATTCCTCAATTTTTGCCGTTTTTACATTTGATGACAAAGGAATATTGACAAAAAAATTGTTTAATTATTCTTCTAATTCTTGGACTAACTTTTTCTGGAAGATCCGGCTTCTTTTTTTATGGAAACAACCACGTGTTCCCGACATCTTTTAATAATCATGCATATAGCAGACCTTCCCATTTTAAACTGCATGGCAATATCTGATTGGCGATCTCCCCGCCTGGTAAGCAACTACAATACGCGATTTTAAGTCTTCAGAGAAATTAATTCCACGCGGCACTATGACAAATTGACGAAATCACAATTTTTATCAACCACAGCTCAAAAGAAAAAATGATGGGTACTGAAGCCAGTGTTATTATAATCTGAAGATACTTGTTCATCTACCTTTGTCCATAGTAGTAAACAATTTTTTCAAGGCGGGATAGTGTCTTGATAAGGAATGGGGAATTTATTTATATTTTTAAATAAACATCAGGGGATACTATTTTTAAATAAAGTGCCAGAGAAATTGGAGTATACAATGCGATACAAAAGGAACGATATAACAAATTTTGTATTTGTTCATCCACTTAGGGCCCATACTGTACGTATCGTTAGTGCCAGGGGAAGTTTATTCCACCAGCCATGATCTAAAGAAAAAATTTGAAACTCTATATACTACACGGAGCACCTCGGAAACCTAGGTCTTGCACACGCTACTGGGTGGATGACCGTCGACCTTCTTGTAGAGGTTATGGAACACTTTATTCGTCACACCATTAGTAAGCTTAAAAATCCTACACTGTTAATCGTGGATAACCATGAAATTCTGCGTATAGTGTTTTATCCATTCAAAGTATAATATACAGGTTGTGCCATTTTTAGAATATGAACTTTGTTTCGTTGTGAGTTTATGATCAATCTCGTATAACGAGTTTTTCCTCACATCAATAGATTTTTAAAACCCCTTAACATTTGTATATAACATTTTTTGCTGTTAAGGTATATTTGCTTCACGTTACATCAACGTCCCAACAAGGATACCATGATCCCTGTCTGGGACATGTATTGCAGACTCGAGGCGCTATGTTCCATTTAAGTAAAACGACAACCGCTATTTCGCTCTTTTTAGAGCTCATCAACCGCCATAGATTTAGTTTTAAAAATATTCTAAGTGCGCTGTACATGTTTTTAAGTACTTAAATGGAGCTTATTTTGAGCTTTTATTTGGACTTTACCGTTCTACTATATTAAAAGAACGAGAACCCAAAAATTAATAAGTAATGAACTGGAACGCTGTTCCGGTGCGTTCTCGTTCATTTCCAGCCCTGTGATCAACTCCAATTTAAGATAAGAATATCTATTATTTAAAAGCTTTTATGACCCCCTTTTTCTGTCATCACCGCTCCTATTTGTAAATTTTCAAAATATCGAAAACAGTTGTCTGAAATTCATTCAGTATAAACCATTCTATTCATTGTGTTTTTTGGCGGCTCTAAAATATATAATATGTTATGACAAACTATGCTAAAATAAAGAAAATAGCACAGTACATAAATACAAATATACACATATCGAATTTAGAAACTCTATAGCAGTACTAATGAAAGGATCTAGTATTTATCTGAGCTTTATTAAAATCAAGTGTGGTTTTATTATGTAAATATACAAATTTACAATTCAAGCAGATCAAGGTGTTCACATTTAGTGCACCAGAGATAAAAACATTTACTATAGTTGGCTACATTAAAATTTAAGTTTAACGTCTGATTCACAAACTGAGAACTCACTTTAATTATTGCGTTGCTTTTATATTTTTCTGTTATTCGCACATGTCCTTTTAACCTAATTTTAAAACTTAGTTCAGTTTGTCCGTAATATATCGAATCTAGGGCAAGAGACGAACAATAGACACTGACCCCTTTCAGAGTAGAAACTTTATGGTTTTGTTTTTTTTTAAGTAACTATCAAATTATCTATGTCTCTATATATACAGTGTGTCTCAGATTCGCTTCTCTATACAGGGATGTCGGCTCCTATTATACCTACAGCAAAGGTTAAATGGGGAAAGTTTTAGAGGAAACTTATTGCATTCGATATCCGGCTTCAGATTTACGATCGATCAATTGTTTTTGGAAATATCGGGGAAAAGCCGAAAATGGCGGATTTCGTTTTTGGCCAGTATATCCAGAACGGTAACTTTGATAGCTTCCAAAATGTGACATTATTCGGACACATTTTTAAGACAAATAAGATGGCGTATACGATACGTCTTCATTGTTTTTTGTTAACCCGCAATATTGGGTTTTTCGATTTTTGGAAAGAGCCTAAAATTTCCAGTCTAATGATATTTCACAAGTGCATTAAAGATTTTAGTATCATCGAAATATTACACTTCGTAAAGTTAGGTTTCAGTTTTTTCTAAGGAGGCCATGATTTAAAGTAATGTTAGCTCTCAATGCTTTTTTAAGGAGGCCATGATTTATCTGTAACAAAATTGGATTTTGACTTTTACTTTAAGTTAAATAGTTGAAAGTATCAAAGCTGTGTTTTAATAAGTAGTAGGTACGCTTTTATCGTAATAAAATCATAAATCTGAGACGTAAATTGTCAAAACCTATAGAAAATGAAGGAAAGGTTGACATGTTAGCTCTGTACTTTCAATCATACAGAAACGCCGACGTTACCTCAGCAAGGCATTTGGAGATGTACCCCGAACGACGGCAGCCTCATAAAACCCAATTCAGGAAAATCGTAGTTAATTTAATTAACCATGGTGCCTTCGAACAACCTAGAAGCGGATAGATCGGTAAGAAGTGTAGAACAGGAAATTAATGTGCCAAAATCAACAGTACAGAGAGTTTAAAAAAAATGTATAATCCATACAAACCCATAATAGTACAAGGACTTAAGGAAACTGATTTTCCAAGACGACTACAGTTCTGTGAGTGGTATACTAGGAGATGTAATGAAAATCCTGATTTTGTAAATCATGTCTTGTGGTCCGATGAGAGCATGTTCACGAATTGTGCAGTCTTTAATAGGCACAACCGTCATCATTGGGCTGTGCAAAATCCTCACGAAGTGGCAGAGAGACGTCTACAGATCAGATTTGTAAGTAACGTTTGGTGTGGGATCATTGGTAAGTTAATTTACCCAATCTTTTTTAAATAGGCACCAAATGATGGTCAAATAATAATCTTTTTTTTTTCGTTTAGTTCTTTAATGGTACTAAAAGAGTATAATCTAATAAAAAAAAACGTAAAACGTTCTGCTCTAGTCTGTCAACTTAGTTTTTTGATATTGTATTACATTTTTATTCAATCATTTAGTGTTGTAGTTTCGAAGAACCTATAAAAATAGAATTGGGTTCTATAAACGTATTAACACTTTATCTAAATTTTCTGCAGATTTAGCTAATTCATCATGTTGAAAATGAAATAAAAGTGGGATTTTCTATTCTACATAGGGATGCATAGACCCGGCTTCTTTTTTATGGAAACAACACCGTGTTCCCGACATCTTTTAATAATCATGCATATAGCAGACCTTCCCATTTTAAACTGCATGGCAATATCTGATTGGCGATCTCCCCGCCTGGTAAGCAACTACAATACGCGATTTTAAGTCTTCAGAGAAATTAATTCCACGCGGCATTATGACAAATTGACGAAATCACAATTTTTATCAACCACAGCTTAAAAGAAAAAATGATGGGTACTGAAGCCAGTGTTATTATAATCTGAAGATACTTGTTCATCTACCTTTGTCCATAGTAGTAAATAATTTTTTCAAGGCGGGATAGTGTCTTGATAAGGAATGGGGAATTTATTTATATTTTTAAATAAACATCAGGGGATACTATTTTTAAATGAAGTGCCAGAGAAATTGGAGTATACAATGCGATACAAAAGGAACGATATAACAAATTTTGTATTTGTTCATCCACTTATGGCCAATACTGTACGTATCGTTAGTGCCAGGGGAAGTTTATTCCACCAGCCATGATCTAAAGAAAAAATTTGAAACTCTATATTTCTCTAAAATTAATTTGATTGTCTGAATTTAATGATTTATTATTACGCGGGAAGCCAGACAAATAAATCATGGCCTCCTTTAAAAACATTGAAACCTAATTTACGAAGTGTGATATTTTGATGACACTAAAATCTTTAATGCACTTGTGAGATATCACTAGATTGGAAATTTTAGGCTCTTTCCAAAAACCGAAAAATCCAATATGGCGGTCATAAGAAAAATTAAAGTTGAGGCGGGTTGCGGGTTAACAAAAAACAATGAAGACGTGTCGTATACGCCATCTTATTTGTCTTAAAAATGTGTCCCAATAATAACACATTTTGACAGCTGTCAAATTTGCCGTTCTGGATATACTGGCGAAAAACGAAATCCGCCATTTTCGGTTTTTCGCCGATATTTCCCAAACTTATTGATCGATCGTAAATCTAAAGCCAGATATCGAATGCAGTAAGTTTCCTCTAAAACTTTCCACATTTAACCTTTGTTGTAGGTATAATAGGAGCCGAGATCCCTATATAGAGAAGCGAATCTGGGACACACTATATATATATATATATATATATATATATATATATATATATATATATATATATATATATATATATATATATATATATATATATATATATATATATATATATATATATATATATATATATATATATATATATATATATATATATATATATATATATATATATATATATATATATATATATATATATATATATGTCACAAGATTACATTAATAGGTAAGTAATGTATTGAAGGCATTGAATTGAAACATGAACGTAAATAACGACTTAAAAAATCTAAATGAGCTTTAACTACTTTGTAAGTGGGTAACATTAATTTACAAATCTGCAAAATGACGTCCATTTGCATCGAGACATTTTTGACAATTGGTGACTGTTCTTCGTATAACCCTGGTAAGTGTATTTCGGTTAATATTTCTAAATGTGTCTAGAACTCTTTGTCTCAGGATTTCTTTGGTCACGGGGGGATCAAATTCATAGATTTCATTCTTCGTGTGACTCCAGAGGTAGAAATCCAAGGGCGACAGGTCAGGGGATCTAGGAGGCCAAGATATGGGACAATTTAAAGAAATTATCCTTTCATCAAACTGCTCTCTTAAGAAGCTCCTGACTTGAATGGTATTGTGAGCGGGACATCCGTCTTGTTGAAACCAAGTTCTTCTTAATTCATCTTCCGTTAGAATAGCTCGTAAGGCTGATACAACCTGGTTTCACAAAAGCTCTAGGTACCTCTGCCCGTTTAGGTTGTAGTCAAACAAAAATGCTCCAATAAGTCGATTTCGTGACATGATTAATAATTTATAAATAGGTGCCCAACAGTCAAGGGCGAAAGGGCCTGCCGGGTGGTACTAGAAACTAGAAATTATAAAGGGAAAATTATCTTACAACTTACTGCTTACATATTTTTATTTCTGGTAGAGACTTTTTAACTCTATTCCATAAATCTTTTTTTTTTCCTTGCTATATTTGGATATTCGATATTTGTATCTTATAGCCATCATAGAAAGAGTTGTTTAGAACAGCTTCAGTCTCGACTCTTCTCGAATAGCCTGGAATGGTAGGATGCGTTATTCATCACTATGACGGAAGGATTTTCTAAATTTAGGAGTAATTGTTCCTGAAACCATTTTTCAAAATTTTCAGCATTCATAGCGTATTGGTAATTACCGAACTTGAATATAGATTTAAAAATAAGGATGGCGGAAGTCACAAAACCAGTCTTTGATCCAGCAAGCAAAATATTGTAGCTGATGCCTTATGAACTATTATTTTTGACAGTTTTTATTGAACCGTCTTGCTAAATATTTCTAAACGCTCCCTTGCTAATATAATAAAAATATATTCATATAGTATTTTGTGTATTTGTCGTAAACCTACCTACAAAACTGAAAATCCAAGTTTCGCCCAATAAAAAACTTTTTAAGTCATAAGGAAGCTTTTGAAATTTCCACACCATCAAGATTCACGAAATTAATTTGTTTGAAGTGAAATTAAGATGATATATTCTCCCGTAGAAGAAAAAAAAAATATATATATATATATATATATATATATATATATATATATATATATAGTGTTTCATTCCGGGTGTACATCCGTTCACTCCTGTCGCGTCGTTCTGAAAAGAACAGTTTTGCTGACGTTTCGCCAAAATCACATTTGGCATTTTCGAAGCTTTCTTTCTCGCGTCCGAATAGAGACTGAAAGTGTTGGTGACTGCGACGCTTCCTTTTATACCCCCACTCGGGGCCGAAGGTTATATCTGCGCAGGCGTTGGTCGTTATTTATGTTTTCCGGATGGTGCTGTTGTTGTTGCGCTAATTGCGCTTGAGTTTTTGCGATTTTAGATTTGTCTATTATTGTCTTCCATACTGTTGGTAGTTTTAATGATTCGTCCCTTTTATTTAAATCGCCTTGCTTTTCAATTTCTATGGCTTCTCGGATTATTCTGGTCTTATAATGTTCTATATTGGCAATCTCCCTACACCCATCGGAATTTATTTTATGGCCGGTTTCCTGATTATGTAGGAATAAAGCTGAGGTTGTTTGTTTATTTCAGATGCTGAGTTTATGCTCTTCCACTCTTGCTGATATTCGCCTGTTAGTTTGCCCTACGTACAACTTTTCACAGTCCTGGCACGGAATACTGTACACTCCGTGGTTTTGCAGTTTGATTTTATCTTTTGGGTTTCCGAGTAGTTTACCTATAGTTGTTTGTGGCTTGTGTATTGTTTGTATGTTGTGTTTCCTCAGAATTCTTCCGATTCTGTCTGTTGTGCCTTTTACATATGGTAAGACTACTCGTTGCTTTCCCGGTTCATATTTTTGTTGTTCGTTGTTCGGGAAACTTGTGCATTAATAGCTTTCTCTATGGTGCGATTTGTGTAGCCATTTTTCTTTAAAGCACTAGATATTACCTTAAGTTCGTTTTGTCTCGTCTGTGTTTCAGTTAGTCGCACGGATCTAGATATTAGAGTATTTGCCACAGCTTGAATTTGTGCTGGGTGATGATGTGATTTTGCATTTAAATATCTGTCTGTATGTGTTGGTTTTCTATACACGGTGTATTCGAGATGTCCGTTATGTAGTTTTGTGACCAAAACATCTAAAAATGGTAGTTTGTTGTTTTCCTCTAACTCTAGAGTAAATTGTATTCTGGGGTGGATTGAATTTACGTGAGTCAGAAATTTTTCGAGCTCTGCATGACCATGTTGCCATATAATAAATATGTCATCCACATAACGAATCCATAATTTGGGTTTTAAACTTGCTTTCTCAAGAGCTTCTTTCTCGAAGTCTATCATAAATAAATTCGCGACTACTGGTGATAGCGAGGACTCCATTGGAGCACCATCCATTTGTTTGTACATTTGCCCGTTGAAAGAAAAATAAGTATTTTTGAGGCAATGCTCCGAGAGTTCTATTATATGTGCCTGGAAATCCTCGTTCATAGCAATCTTGTCCAATGCTTCGTCGATAGGAATACTGGGATATAACGATTTGACATCTAGGCTTGCTATGATGTCGTTTTTTTCAAGAACGATATCTCGTATAATTCGAGTGAAATGCTCCGAGTTTTTTACAAATGAATCAGCTTTTTCTACAGTTGGTTGCATAATTTCAGAAAGGTATTTCTCCAGTTTTTGTAGCGGCGAATTAACAGCACTAACAATAGGTCTGATAGGCGCGCCTGGTTTGTGTATTTTTGGTAAACCATAGAGTTTAGGACATCTACTCGACTTTTCCCGTGGTATGATTTTTTGTTGAATTTCGGGGTTTATTGGTGAACTTTTTATTTTATTTTTAGTTGTTTTTTCTAGGTACGTTGTCGGGTCCCTTGGAACAGGCCTATAACAATTGTCTTGTAGGATATCCTGCATTTTTTGTACGTAATCTTGAGTATTCATAACTACAGTTGCGTTTCCTTTATCTGCTGGAAGGATTGTGACAAAACAAAACATAAATAACGACCAACGCCTGCGCAGATATAACCTTCGGCCCCGAGTGGGGGTATAAAAGGAAGCGTCGCAGTCATCAACACTTCAGTCTCTATTCGGACGCGAGAAAGAAAGCTTCGAAAATGCCAAAATTTTGGCGAAACGTCAGCAAAACTGTTCTTTTCAGAACGACAGTAGTGAACGGATGTACACCCGGAATGAAAACACATTGTATTTTTCCATCCGTGAAGGAGTAAAAATCAACACTATACACCTCTACGGGGAGGAGATTTTCAAGACAATCAAGATGTGTGAGAGACTGAGAGGTAAGACAACTAATCTTTTATGTGATCTAACCTTTCAAATTAAGTGCCGTGACAGCGATTTACTTCCTACTTTTACACGGTTGTCTTATCATACTAAAACTAGAAAAACTAACACCATACTTCAAAATGCTAGTAAGGCGTTATTAAAAGAACAAATCCATCAAACTAGAAAACAACTAGCCGAGACAGAGAAAGAACTTTTAAAGTTACACCTTAAACTAAGTAACATCATTCACCCTTTATTGTGGAATCGCATAGAAACTTTGGCTTTTTGGCGAACAAAAACAAATAAGAATATTAAGACAGATAAACTTTCGAAAAAGTATGACAATCTTCTAAGAAAGTCGAGTCAGCCACAAAGATCGTCAGTAGACGTCAATAAATTAGTACATAATATATCATCCTACAGTCTCTCGGAAAGTGAAAAATCCGTACTGAGTAAGGGTTTTAATTTTGCGATATCTCCTAAGGAAATCCCTAAAGAAGAAATAATAGCTGGAGTGGAAGCTGTCCTTGACTCCTCTGAAGAAACAAAAGCAGAGGAGATTCGACAAGAGGTGACAAGAATTTTAAGATCAAGCAAAACACCAAAACAAAACCTAAATGCCAGTGAACAAAGGGCCTTAATAAACCTCCGAAAAAATAAAAACATCATAATCCTTCCAGCAGATAAAGGAAACGCAACTGTGGTTATGAATACTCAAGATTACGTACAAAAAATGCAGCATATCCTACAACACAATTGTTATAGGCCTGTTCCAAGGGACCCGACAACGTACCTAGAAAAAACAACTAAAAATAAAATAAAAAGTTCACCAATAAACCCCGAAATTCAACAAAAAATAATACCACGGGAAAAGTCGAGCAGATGTCCTAAACTCTATGGTTTACCAAAAATACACAAACCAGGCGCGCCTATCAGACCTATTGTTAGTGCTGTTAATTCGCCGCTACAAAACTGGAGAAATACCTTTCTGAAATTATGCAACCAACTGTAGAAAAAGCTGATTCATTTGTAAAAAACTCGGAGCATTTCACTCGAATTATACGAGATATCGTCCTTGAAAACAACGACATCATAGCCAGCCTAGATGTCAAATCGTTATATCCCAGTATTCCCATCGACGAAGCATTGGACAAGATTGCTATGAACGAGGATTTCCAGGCACATATAATAGAACTCTCGGAGCATTGCCTCAAAAATACTTATTTTTCTTTCAACGGGCAAATGTATAAACAAATGGATGGTGCTCCAATGGGGTCCTCGCTATCACCAGTAGTCGCGAATTTATTTATGATATACTTCGAGAAAGAAGCTCTTGAGAAAGCAAGTTTAAAACCCAAATTATGGATTCGTTATGTGGATGACATATTTATTATATGGCAACATGGTCATGCAGAGCTCGAAAAATTTCTGACTCACGTAAATTCAATCCACCCCAGAATACAATTTACTCTAGAGTTAGAGGAAAACAACAAACTACCATTTTTAAATGTTTTGGTCACAAAACTACATAACGGACATTTCGAATACACCGTGTATAGAAAACCAACACATACAGACAGATATTTAAATGCAAAATCACATCATCACCCAGCACAAATTCAAGCTGTGGCAAATACTCTAATATCTAGATCCGTGCGACTAACTGAAACACAGACGAGACAAAACGAAATTAAGGTAATATCTAGTGCTTTAAAGAAAAATGGCTACACAAATCGCGCCATAGAGAAAGCTATTAATGCACAAGTTTCCCGAACAACGAACAATAAAAAATATGAACCGGGAAAGCAACGAGTAATCTTACCATATGTAAAAGGCACAACAGACAGAATCGGAAGAATTCTGAGGAAACACAACATACAAACAATACACAAGCCACAAACAACTATAGGTAAACTACTCGGAAACCCAAAAGATAAAATCAAACTGGAAAACCACGGAGTGTATGGTATTCCGTGCCAGGACTGTGAAAAGTTGTACGTAGGGCAAACTAACAGGCGAATATCAGCAAGAGTGGAAGAGCATAAATTCAGCATCAGAAATAAACAAACAACCTCAGCTTTATTCCTACATCATCAGGAAACCGGCCATAAAATAAATTTCGATGGGTGTAGGGAGATTGCCAATATAGAACATTATAAGACCAGAATAATCCGAGAAGCCATAGAAATTGAAAAGCAAGGCGATTTAAATAAAAGGGACGAATCATTAAAACTACCAACAGTATGGAAGACAATAATAGACAAATCTAAAATCGCAAAAACTCAAGCGCAATTAGGGCAACAACAACAGCACCATCCGGAAAACATAAATAACGACCAACGCCTGCGCAGATAACCTTCGGCCCCGAGTGGGGGTATAAAAGGAAGCGTCGCAGTCACCAACACTTCAGTCTCTATTCGGACGCGAGAAAGAAAGCTTCGAAAATGCCAAATGTGATTTTGGCGAAACGTCAGCAAAACTGTTCTTTTCAGAACGGATGTACACCCGGAATGAAAACACAGTGTATTTTTCCATCCGTGAAGGACATATATATATATATATATATATATATATATATATATATATATAATATAATATAATAATAATAAATATATATATATATAAATGCTACACATTTTTTTTGTAGAATAGCCCAATATTTTGAAAAACCATTTTAACAAGCTCCCATTCTTTTTCTGACATAAAAAATTAATTTTGATCAGGCTGCCTTTGAAGTTTGAAAATGTCTTTTGTTTTATAAGTAATATGGGGAACATTTTTTAGAATACCGTTTTTCTTCCCGCCATTTTGGAAGATAAATGTTACTTGTGAAATACCATCGGAATGGGAATTTTACATTACGAAAGGCTCCAGTTTAAAGAATATTAGATCACAGAATAACAGTATAACAAGATATAATTAGAAAAACGTCTTAGAGTAACTGTTTAGAGTACTGTTGAAAATGACCAACTCAGACCTCAATGCATGCGTTTACGCCCGTTAATATCATGGGTGTTCTTCTGATAACACAAAACTCTTGTATTCTATTTCTTAAATCCTCTTCACTTTAAACTGGCGTTTTATACGCTAACAATTTCAGATGGTCACAAAGAAAGAAATCCAAAGGATTCATATCAAGCGATCTAGGTGGCCGTGATTGTGGTCCATCTAGTCCAATTCAGCTATCAGCATTAAATACTCAAGCACACTTAAGCTAAAGTGCACTAGCACACTATATACACAATAGTTATATAAGAAAATAAGACCCACGTTGAAAATCTCCTGTAATCCACACGTTTACAGAAAAGTGCCCCTAAAAGGGTTTTTCAATTAATGCGTGATGATTGTCTCCAGTCTATACGTGATTATTGCGAAAGTTCATGATTGCATTACCAGAAAATTTTGTATCTACATTCAGAAAGCAACTTACTTAGCAAAGTTACTAGGCAAAATAGCTTGAACGCGTTATATGTGATAAGGATAAAGTTGCTGCTCTCTTAAAGTTTGCCGTACCATTACATGGGTAATATTTAGTACATGTGCAAATTTTCTAGTACTTATTCTTAGAGTTGTCATTTTAAAACTTTATTTATCACATAATCGTGAGTGGAGATTAATAAAGGTTTGGGTGTTAGGCACATAATTTGACATATTTTAGAATCTTATATGAGACATACAAAATACTTCAGCACAAATTTTCACTCCTTACATACTAGTCACACATACGAACGATAGTCATTTAGAAAAAGTTAATTTGAATAATTTTTAATTAAAGGCTTTAGTGTAAAAATACATTCTAATGATGTGGTATTTGTTCTGTTCCATTATATGTGACACCTAGGTATGTAAAAGCCAAAAACAAAGAAAATCATGTACTTACTTCCGCAGCTAATTTTTTCCCAATATATATATATATATATATATATATATATATATATATATATATATATATATATATATATATATATATATATATATATATATATATATATATATATATATATATATATATATATATATATATATATATAATATATATATATATATATATATATATATATATATATATATATATATATATATATATATATATATATATATATATATATATATATATATATATATATAATATATGTATAATATATATATATATATATATATATATATAATAATATATATATAATATATATATATATATATATATATATATATATATATATATATATGCTTTTTTTTAAATTTACTGAATACAATTAAGTTTATTTAAAATACATGCAGCAAACATTGCAACAGTTCTCTTTCTTATAACGTGCTCGTGAACCGTATAAAGAGGGAGGGCGTCCACGAGATCTCTGAATTGGAGTGGTCGTGGCTGCCTTATAATTCTCATTGTTTCTAATCCCATGCGAACTAATCTTTTTAACGGTGGTAATTCTAACTCCCAGGGCATTCCATGTTTTCAACAAAAGTCAAAGAAATAGAGTCATACATTACATTTTAATATGAATACAAATAATAAATCTAAAACTTCCGTAAATGGTTTACTGCATTTGTCTCCTTTGTAAAGTAGGCAATAAGCTTTGATATCATATTTTGCTAGTTTCTGAATACCGTCGAGGCATTTTACACAATAAAAATAGAAAAAGGAGTCTCTTGACAAAACAATTTTTTTTTAATTTGAAAAATGACTTAATTACATAACCCACATTTTAGGTTATTATTATTCAAGCTCTAGAAAATCAGCTATTGAACAGCCGCAATTTTGGTTACTTGATGAAGTGGCATTACAATATAATCAGCGAGTACTAAGGCTTTCACCTTACCATTGTCAATTTCATCCCATAGAGGGGGTATATTCGGAGTGCAAGAGGTACTATGATTCGATAATATGTTCAGTCAATCCAGTGACTGCCAATGCGCTCATAAGCTTATGGAATGGAGAACTCGAGAAAGTGATGCTTTTAAATTAACAACACTACCTTTTGTTTAATGATTCTCATTTTCCTGCAGGTAGGGCCGCTGACAAATGGACCCAATATTGCCACGAATAATTTATTCACTCAACCTGGAAAGAGATCTCTATTTGGACTCTTCAGATATTCTCCCGGTTATTATAAATATTTTTAATTTGTTGGTTTTGGTTGATTGATGTTTTGCTGGGAGTTTTATTTTTTTAAAAGATGCCGTTTATTATCTTTTTTTCTCTCATAGTTATGTGAATTGTTTATTACTACATGCATAGGTAAGCAAAATGTATCGTATTTATTTGTTTACTGTGTTTACTAAAAACACAAAACACATATTAAATTATTATATGTATTTTTTAGCAGGACTATAAAACTCCTAAAAATTGATACATTTTTGTATAAATGCAGCATGTATAAAACCACTTTTATACATGGTTAAATATTTATTATATTATCTCTCTCTTAAAATAACTCTATTTTAACTTAAATATTTAATTAGAAAACCGAGCGTGTTTTTAAGAGTGTTTGGATCATAATTGCTTTAATATTGCCTAACTTTAATACAAAATTTGAACCCTATTGAATTAGCTACGACATACTTTTTCCAATCGATGGCGTAAGTACAAACCTTAGAACCCTCGTAAATCGAACTTTATATACAGGGTGTTCGTCGATTTAGGTAACATATGGAAAACTTTTTATTATTAATTTAAGCAGAAAAAGTTTTGCTTGTTTCAAACCTAGGATTGACGTAAACAGATCGTACATACCATACACAGGGTGCATAAATAAATTGATAGCATATCACCAACGTAACAATATGGTGTTTCTTTAATGTTTGTCTATTTTGAGACATAAACTTCAATAAACATATGTCGTTAACGGTTTTGTTTTCGAGATACATTGCCCTAAAAAATAATAAAGGTCACATTTTTTAACACTAAAAATTTTTCAAGTCAAACACGGCTTAGGTATAGGCAACTTTTTCAAGCTTTTTTTTAATGCACTAACCTAACTTTTTCAGTTTTTCCGTTTGGGGAGGTTGAACAAATAACAATCCATAAAGTTTATCTTTATAGGTTTTTTTATAAGTAAAGGCTATTCCAAACTTCGCAAAAACTGATGAATGATATGAAGAAACATCTTTTATTAAAATGCCTCCAGAAATGTTTAATAATAATGTAATTACACCATTTAATTAATATTTAGCTTAATATTTGTTTCAATACCTGTTATGGGTTTTTAAATGTTAATAACTTTATTCAAAAATAGGATTGGCATAAAAATCGTTACACTTTTTTATTTGTAATTTTAGAGCAAAAAGTTTTGCTTTCTTTATAAAATCTCGAAGTAAATGAAAATCTCTAAAATAACGTACAGGGTTGAGAAAAAAAGACATAACTTGGAATTATGCGAACAGTAAAGATGGATTTTTATCGAAGATACCCCCAGATAGATTGGGTTATAAGTATACCTAAATTATACATTAGATACATTAAATTAATATTATTAAAAATATAATACTAGGATTTAACATAAATATGAAATCGTTTCATATTTAGGCCCCCGCTGAACCATCATGAATTTCTATGCTTTTGCTAAGATTCTTCTTAAATTTTCCATCATTCATTTTCAATTGCAATACTTCGTAGTTTAATTCAATGGTAGTGTAGGGCTTACTCTTGTGAACTAATTCATTAATTCTTCCCCGTAGGTAATAACTTCGGAGGCAAATTTATAAATTGGCTATTCTGGTGTGTTGGGTATCCCAATAATCTGTTTCTGAACTGAAGGTTTAGCTACCTTTACTTGTGCAGAAAATGACATTGTGCAATATCTAATTGTAAAATTAATTCTATTCTTGTTGCCAAAGGCAACGTTCCGATTAAATTTAAACTCGTTAAAAGTAGGTCCTAAAGTTCTGTTTCTCAAAATAGGTTTGTTTTTTGGGAGACTTTTCTGCACTCAACCAAGTGAGGATTATTGGTGGAACATTAACGGGAGTTTTGCCGATAAAAAATTAAAGTGGTTGTAAAAGTCGCTGGTCCATAATCCAAAAACAAAAGTGTAGTCTATTATCCCCGCATCAGTAACAGAGTATGAGTAAATTTGAGTCTAAATGATCTATGTCGGGACTTTTTAAAATCTTTTGTTATAAAATTAAATCCTAATATCCTAAATATCGATGACGTCTGGTTAAGTTTGATCGAGGCTGTTCCTGAACATGAAGTAAAATATGCATCAACCACTTGCATCGTTTCTAGAAGCTTCGCTGAATTTAAAAAAAGTCTGGAGAAAAATCCAAAATATCCTTCATAGTCCGAGCTACTGCTACATGACTAATATCTGGTCTTTCAGGATCATTGGCCTTGAATTCTTTTGCATCATCTCTAAATGATTTTTAATAAAATTATTACCCACAATATGCACAAACTTTCGCATATTTACATGATAGATTTTGATACTGGTGTTTATCAATCGCTTCTTTGTTGCTTAGGAAACTAAAGATATTAATAACCGATTTTTTTTCATATTTAGAAAACCTTTCGTGTATCCAATTTTTGTGAATTGGAGTTTGGAATAACTTTCACTTTCACTAAAATAAGTAATATAGACAATTACATGCATAAAACAAATTTCTACGCTCTCATATGCAAGTGATAAAAAACACACTATTAACTTTGCTACAAAGTAGCTTATACCATATATTGAAAAAATTCTAACACGTGTGTTAAAAAATACTTTTTCTGGGACCCCTGTGAAAATGGAAAATGAATTGTTTTCAACGCTCGTGTATAGCCAGCCAAATTTACAGTGTGTTTTTTATCACTTTCATATGTGGTCGTAGGAAAAAAAAGTATGCGTGTAATTACTTATTTTAGTGAAAGTAAAAGTTATCTTAAACTTCGCAAAAATTGCATATAGGAAAGGTTTTTTTAATATGAAGATCTGGTATTAATATGAACATTTCCTAATCAACAAACAATTGATTGATAAACGCTGCTAGAAATGAAGCAGGTGAAGAAAGCGATGCAACAAATGTTTTACATTACGTTCAGGAATACCCTCGATTAAGTTTGACGTCATCGAGTTTTGGGATTGAAAATTTATTTCATAAGAAACTAGCCGGTACCCGCGACTTCGTTCGCTTATGTGACTATAATGAAAGGGGACGCAAAGAGGTACTTAAGTCACCTCATTTGAGTACCTCTTTATAAACCACGTTTGTTGTTGCATTCTCTGGCTGTAAAATAGCCAAGCGACTACGCGATCTTACTCTAGAGCATGCGACATAGAGTTGACCATGGGGAAAACAATCGTAGCGCAAGTCTACTCCAGCTCTACTTAAGGATTGCCCTTGAGCTTTGTTAACTGTCATTGGCGAAACAAAGGTTTAAAGGGAACTGTACGGGTATAAACTGAAAAGGATAGTCTGTAAATCAAGTGTCAAGGCATAAACTAAGTATCTTTGGAAAGAGAATAGATATTTGTTTCTACATTTTTTGTTTAGATTTTTTTTGTTTTAAAATTTATCAAATCGTTATTTGATAACTTTATTGTTCACAATTCTAATGTCTTTTGAACTAAAATAAAACATTTAAAAATTCGCATTTCTGATGTTTTAACCTGTAGCCGAGTTCCATTACACCATTTTGGTGGTTTTAAATTTCGAATAAGCATCACTCGTGCCCCGACTTTTAAAGTTAACTCATGAGGAGGGATTCCTGAAGGGTTTAGAGAGTGTAGGAACTCGACAGGATAATTACTCGCATTTTCTTGGTCTATAACTACATCTATTGAGTAGTATGTTAATTGTGGAGCAGTAATTTTTTCCAATAAAGCTAGATTTATATCATCTGCTGTCTGTGCTATTTTTTGGAGTTAATATAGCTCGTTGTTTAAACCAAGAAGCGGTTTTATTTTGACTACTTTCGAGTCCCCTTTAAACATTTAAGGGGCAGTTCCACCCCCTTGGAAAATGAGTTTCGAAAAATCCCTTCTTATCGAACCTCTGCACTCTAAAATCAAGATGTTTGCACAAGCTCGGGTTTCTACGGCAAACGGTTTGAGAAAGGTCGCAAAAATTAATCAATGACCCGATTTTTTCAAAAACCAAACAAATGAATATATAAAAAATCTTAAAATATGTAATAAAATAAAATAAAAAGCAGGTGTTCAAGTATTTTTCCGAATAACTAATTGTTTTTTAAATAAAAAATGTAATATTAAAGGGTTGGTTTCACCCTGTCTCGGTTTAAAAAAATTTTTAAATATGTAAAAAAATAAAATATAAAGCGTATTATGTTCAAGCGTTTTCCGAATAACTAACGGTTTCTTAAATAAAATATATTATAATATTTAAGGGATGGTTTTACCCCTTTGGACTTGAATTTTTTAAAAACCCTAAGATATCTAAAAAACTAAATTAAAAAACACGCGTCCAAGCGTTTTTTCGAAAAACTAACTGGTTTTTAAATAAAAAAAATGTTGTATTATTTAATTGGTGGTTTCACCTCTTTAAAAACCCTGTATCATTTTTTTTTAAAAATCCTAAAATACGAAAAAAATAAATTAAAAAACACGTGTTCAAGCGTTTTTCCGAAAAACTGTCGGTTTTTTAAATAAAACATATTGTAATAATTAAGGGATGGTTTCAACCCCTTGGAATTTGAGTTTTAAAAAATCCCTCTACACCCTAAGATGCCAAAATTTAGCCTTTTATCTCGAGCGGTTTGAGCTGGAGCGTAATGAGTGAGTCAGTCAAGTAAGCCTTTTATATATTAGTATAGATGTTTTGATACAGGCCATTTAGATTAGACTTTTATTTTCGGATTTTAGGCCATTTTTTGGATGATCGGAATTTTGGTTTCTTCCCAAAAGTTTAGTTTCTGGTCCACCAATAATCCTCACTGGTTGTTTGAGTGCAGAAATCAAGATTTTTTTACACTAATTTAGAGGGGATAATTTTCTTAATTTTTTGCAAGGAGAATTTTTAGACTTAATTGGAACGTTGCCTTTTGCAAAGAGAATTGGATTAATTTTTCAATTAAATATTACACAATGTCATTTTTTCTACAAAAGTAAGCCACTGGCTAAACTTTAGTTTAGAAAAAGATTAATGGAACGCCCAATACATCAGTACAATCATTTTTCAAATTGGTCCCCGGGGATCACCTGACCACACACCACTAGATTATTATCTGTGGGGAAGAATTAAAGAATTAGTTTATAACACGACACTATCATTGAATTAAACAATAAGGCATGCATGTAAGCAACTACAAAGTATTCAAATTGAAAATTTAGTTCGAAGATTTAAGAAGATTTTAGCAAATGCATAGAAAATAATGATGGCTCAGCGGAGGCCTAAATATGATACAATTTTTTTTATATTCATATTTCTGTTAAACCTATTTTTGAAAGAAGTTAATGAAATTTAGAAACCCATAACAAATACTGTTACGAATATTAAGCTAAATATTACTTAAAGTTATTAAACATTTATGGAGACATGCTAATAAACAGTTATTTAATATAAAAGGGAAAAAAGTATTAGATTAGACAGAGACAAAAAATTGCGAGCTAAAATTTAATATTTTTCCCGTGTATAATACACTATTTTTTTCTGTGACAGAAAAAAATTTAATATTAAAAATAGTTGAATGACGTCAGAAAATTATCGATATGAAATATGAAGTTTTAAACTGGTAGGCTGTTGTACGACAATTAGGCCTGCGTTGCTAAGGAAACCTTAAAAGTAATCAAATATCTGTCAATTTATTTATGTGACTTGATTTAAAAATTGAGAACTTAGCGGCTGTTTAATAGTTATTGTGAATAATTTAAAGTTAAAAAACGTCTGATTCGAAATTTTCTCTGACTCGACCTAAATTAGTAGAAGCAGCGAAAGTAGCGTCACAAAAATTATTACCGGTAAATCGCAAAAAATTTACTAAACCGCGTATTCAAGATTTATGGAATGGAAGATGAAAAAGACATGCAGTTCTTTCTCGAAGAAGGTATTACTGACTTATTTTTCGGAAATGGCACAACAAAAGCCATCAACAGTGTTGACAAATTATTCAATGATTGAAAGTATGTTACAACCGAATAATAATGTAGATATTTCAAACTAATTACATTTCTGAAATAAAATGGGAAAGGTTTCACGCCCAAGGAAGCTGTGGTTTTTACGAGTACACAAATTAGTGATTTTTTAAATAATGCTCCCGATGAAGTTTATTTAATGGCCAAGATTGTTGTTGTATTTCGGATTGCAGGAGCTTGTCGAATTTATTAAATCAGCCAGGTAACATAAGATGATACAGAAGATTCGGGAACGTTATTAATTGTGAAATTTCAGCAAACAAAGAATGACGTAAACGGTAATTTCGTAAAAAGTGATTTGTTAGTTCGCCAATTAAGTTTTGCTTTTGTCACTGTCATTGTGTAGTTGTGACATTTACAAAAGTTATTTGTGCCATTGTTGCTTATGTCATTTTAAGCTTATAACTGTCAAGTTAGACTAGGTCTAAATTTAAACATCTTTTTTACATATCTTACCAAGTGGGAAAAGAAGTAAAACATTCAACATTAAAGTGTAGACCGCTTTCTACATTTTCATTATAAAGTAATTTGTATGCTCGTTGCTTAATATGCCAGCATGTATAATGACAAAAACAAATGTTTTTTGGACTGCCAATTTGTAGAGATGACGTTATTCTATGGTTAAGTTGTTTAAAAAACATCAACAAAATTTTACTAAACCGTCTCTGGGAACACTTTACTCACAGAAACTAACAACTAATCAAGCCTTTACCGTTTTTTATTTGTTTTATTTCAGGTTTCAACCAAACAGCCGTTTCAAACCTGCTAGTCATACGGAACAAATCCTGCGCAGCTTCTCGAGAACGGATTTTAATACTGCCCTCTCTCGGGATGGGTCCAGAGACGTGCTCGCCGAAGTTCGTGTGCAAACGCCCTACGGTGACAGGTGTCAAAGTTTGTCGCAAACCACGCTGGATAATCCTTCTCAAGTGAGATATACTTTTTATTACCATTAAACTTATTAAGAGGGTATTAAAATGTTAAAGAACTCTTGTGGATGCATTTTGAGAAGGTCGTGGAATCGGTGGTGGGAAGGTAATTTCTATTTGATACAGTCTAAGCTCAGTAACAATATATAGTTTTTTTCAACTTATAATATTTAAGTATAGTTAACTAGTGTGGTAAATAACAAAATAAACAGGAATAGAGTTGTTGGATAAAGGACCCTCGCAGAACAGATGCATCAAACCAGCATAAACATTGACTCCTTCTAAGTTTAAGAGTAACAAGACTCTGAATATGTTAGTCAGTTTGGAGGAGATTCCGCATCTTTTCACAAGACAAATTGGTCTAACCCAAGATGTATCCCACATGTCCGTGCATCGACGATTATATGCTGAAAATCCTATCCCTATAAAATAATACTAGTGCAAATACTTTCTGACGATGGTTAGGACAGACGAGACATGACAAAATCTTGTAACACCAATTCAAATTTCACTCGTCATATAATACTTTGCGATGAGTCGACTGTAAATGGAACCGTCAACGGGCATAATTGTCGATATTGAGCGAGGGAAAACCCTAACTGGATACGAAAACATCACACCCAAATTCCACAATAACTTAACCTTTGGGCTGGGACAATAGGTCGGAGGATACTTGGGCTCTTTTTCTTAGAGAAAAATCTGAATGGTGCCAGATATCTGCAATTATTAAGGATTAAAATTGTTTTTAGTCCTCGTAACTTCTTTTTTACCACTGTAAAATATTTTTATAAATCTGATGCGGTAACGCATGTAAACAGTGGACTGTATGATAGGTGTGAAAAAAGTGGTAAATGAGTAAAAGAAAGAACGCACAAAAGAGGTAAACGGCACTCTTACCTTAAACAGCACAGTTCGTCGGCTTCGAAGGGCCCTTCTCTTGTGGTGCTGGGATTTTTCTTTGTTCACTTGTCACTTCGATGTACTGGAGTATTGGAGAGAAGGAAAGTGTTTTCCTGTCGGAAATATAGACCGAACTCACGAAACTGTTAGAAGTTTGGTAAGCAAGTACCGTACATATTTTCGTACTATCTCAATGCCGGTCGGAGTAGTTCTTCTTTTTCGTCGAGCATGTAGAATCAGATGCACGACTTCTAGAGTGCTTAAGAGGGTTAATACCAAATTTGTGCGTTATGAATAGTTATAAAATTAAATATACCTGTAAATGATGTGATAATAAAATAACTAAGATACGCATCATTTATGCCCAAAATAAGTAATAATTAATTTGACAATTAAAATAAATTGTAGATAATAAAGAAATAAATAAGAAATTAGGAGTTTCCTTAACATTCCACCCACCAAAACGAATGTTTTAAAGTAAATTGACGATACAACATATAATAGCTTAAAGCGAACGCGCAAGCGAATTTAATTGCCAGGTAAAGGGCAAACCTTTACCACAGGTCGTTGCATTAGACCATGAGACGTTTTTATAGTTACGACTCGAATAACGCCATCCTTCCCAGGATGAGTCTCTGTAACTCTACCTAATTCCCACTGTAAAGGGGGTTTCGAGTCGTGCTTAATTAAAACTACCGAGTTAAGTTTAATTTGAGAGACGGCGTCAGTCCATTTATGCCTTTCTTGAAGAGAGTGGACATATTCTTGGGACCACCTCTTCCAGAAGTCTGCAACGTTGAACCAACTGCCACCGATTTAGTCTATTTATATTTAAGTGACTACGGTCAGGCTCACAGATACCACTAGCAAGTGGCTCCAGTGTTAAAAAATGACCAGGGGTCAGAGGCTGTAGGTCATTGGGGTCTGCACTTATTGGACACAGGGGTCGCGAGTTTAGCACAGACTCGATTTGAGTCACAAGAGTGTGAAACTCTTCAAAGGATAAAATTTGTGAACCTGTAGTTCGGTATAAATGCGCTTTCATAGACTTCACGCCGGCTTCGGCCAAACCGTTAAAATGAGGACTTCCTGGTGGATTGAAACTCCAATTAATCGACAATTGTTCAGCTGCATTGGCAGCGTATTCCAGGACCTGCCGACTGGCACCCTTGAAATTAGTGCCTTGGTCACTGCTAATAAATGAACATCTGCCACGGCGGGCTACAAAACGCTTAAAGGCCCCTAAAAATCCGTCAGATGTTAAATCTGAAGTAACTTTCAGATGACTTGCTTTAGTGGCAATACATACAAAGATACATACATATCCCTTGAAAGTTTTAGCATTTCGATGACGATACATCAAAAGAGAGAAAGGACCTGCAAAGTCAATGCAGACTGAAGAGAATGCCCTTATCTGAGAGACACGTAAAGAAGGTAAATCCGCCATATAAGGATTGTATGATTTTGGTTTGCATCGAAAACATCGTATGCATCGAGAAAGGCAACGATATATTGCGCTTCTGGGGGATAATATCCAAAAGTGCTGAAGAATTAAATAATGCATAGTTTTCAAACCAGGATGAAGGTTAGAATTGTGGATCCACTCAATAATTAAATCAGTAAGTCTATGTGATTTGGGTAGTAGAATAGGATGTTTAGTATCATAAGCTAAATTGCTATTTCTAAGCCTACCACCCACCCTGATTAAACCATCTGAATCGATGAAAAGGGCAAGCTTTCGAAAAGATTTGGGCAAGAGGGTATTACTTAGAATTTTATCAAAGATATCTGAGAATATTTCACGTTGTACGTGACGAATGATACATAAACGAGTCCTATTCATTTCAAGAGGTGTGATATACTGAGAATGTTTTATAGATTTGGATGAAAATCGAAAAACATACGCAAGAATCCTCTGAATTTTTAGTAGAGCTGAGAAGTCATGAAGCAAATTATTTATAATACTTTCATTTATGGAAGTAATTAAGACCGTTTGTTTTTCTTCATCACCAGTGGATTCATAAGAAGCCACAGTAGGCTGCGGAGGCCAGAATGCTTTAGACTGAGAAAGAAATGCTGGGCCACACCACCACAGAGAATGTTGAAGAAGTTGAGCAGGAGTTAACCCTCGTGAGGCACAGTCACTAGGATTTTCCGACGACGGAATATAATGCCAGGAAGATTTATCAATTAGGTCTTGAACATGACTTACCCTGTTCGCAACAAAGGTTTTCCACTTATGAGGACTGGCGTTTAACCAGGCTAAAGTGACAGATGAGTCAGACCAAGCATAGATTGCATCAAAGGAGATGAACTCTGAATAGACTTCTTTAACAAATGAGATTAGATCCGCCAACAGAACAGCTGCGCAGAGTTCTAGACGAGGAATCGAAATGGTTTTTAGAGGGGCGACTTTACATTTGGCAGTGACAAGAAAAGTTTTAACGACTCCACATATGCTCTCGGTACGAAAATATATAACCCCTGCATAGCCTATTTGTGAGGCGTCGCAGAAACCATGCAATTCGATACGCTGAAGATCATCAACTATTACACGTCTAGGAATTTTTATTTCTGTAAGACGATATAATTCAGACTTATATGTATTCCAAGTTAGGACAATTTCATCCGAGGGAGTATCGTCCCACGATATCTTCGATGCCCATAATTTTTGCAAAAGACATTTTGCGAGTAAAATAATGGGAGAAATAAATCCTACGGGATCAAATATTCTACTAATTTCTGATAGAATACTTCTCTTAGTACATTGTAGCTCTATTGGGTTAAAAGTGTATGAGAATATGTCATCTTGTGGACACCATCTTAATCCAAGGACCTTAATAAATAAAGGTTCTTCCTGATCAAAGCTAATAGATGTTTGAACATCAGAAGAAGGAATATTTGCGAGAATAGCTGGATGATTACTAGCCCATTTTCTGAGCTCGAAACCTCCTAATTTCATTAATTGAATTAGCTCTTCTTGGAGCTGTAAAGTTGTTTCAAGGTCATTATTTCCACTGAGCGCATCGTCAACATAGATATCTCTTCTCACCGTGGCAGCTGCCAGAGGAAACCGAAGTGCCTCCTGATTGGCAAGCTCTTGTATAGTTCTCAGAGCCAAATAGGGAGCGGATGACACACCATATGTCACAGTCAATAGATGATACTCACTAATTGGATCCTCGGAAGAAAAGCGCCAAAGAATCCTTTGAAAATCTCGAAATTGAGATTGAATGCGAATTTGCCTGTACATTTGTTTTATATCACAAGTAAAGACAAAAGCATAATATCGAAAATCTAACAGAATAGTTGAAATATCACGTTGCAGTTTAGGTCCAACTAATAAGGTTTCATTAAGAGAAATGCCACAAGATCCTCGAAAACTAGCATTGAATACTACTCTAAACTTAGAGTTCGGGTTCTCATTATTTGTGACACAATGATGAGACATGTAATATGCTTTAGGTGATTTGAAGTCGGACTTTGCGACAAGAGTCATGTGTCCGCTATCCAAGTAATCCTGCATGAAATCCGAGTAGGATTGTCTAAGTTCAGGATTTTTAGATAATCGCTTTTCCAGTGTGCAGAAGAAACGATAGGCTTGGGAATATGTATCGCTAAATGTGGGTTCATTGGTCTTAAATGGCAAGGGCACACAAAACCGACCAGAAATGTCTCTGTAAGTAAGAGATTTGTAAATCTGTTCACATTTTATGTCATCAGAGGACAAAGAAGAGATTTTAGGGATATGTTCAATCTCCCAAAATTTTTTAAGTAGCAAGTCAAGATTCATATCTACAGATGTATGACAATTGAATAAGACTGTATGAGATTTAGATAATTCAGCACTATTTGAACGTCCTTGAAGAATGTAGCCAAATATGGTCTCTAGAGCAGTAGGTTGACCAGGCTGACCAAAAACACGACCAGAACCTAAAACTAAAGGAACCAATTCCGCACCAATTAGCATATCGATCGGTCCGGGAATATGGAAAGAGTTATCTGCCAATTTTAAGTGGCGAATATGTGACCACTGTGAAGGGTCGACATTAATTTTCGGCTGATCCGAACATATTTTTGGTAAAATAATAGCATTAAAAGAAAACCTAGGATCTAGCTGGCCACAAGGTTTTATAGTACAATGGGTTATCCCGCTATTGGATTGAGCTGACATATCGTTTAATCCCTCAATTGGAATTGAAGATCGAATACGAGATAGTCCAAGTCTATTCACACATTTTTCAGAAATAAAGTTGGCCATACTAGCAGTATCGAAAAGGATTCGAATTTTTTGAAAATTGTCTCGACTATCCTTGACTTCTACAACAGCTGTGGAGAGAAGGACGGTAGATTGATGAGTAGTTACTGTACTCGTCATAGCATTAATGGCAAGATTAATATTTGGTTCCGAATTTTTCGGACATTGTGAAGAACTTGGCAACGTTGGATCTGTAAAAGACTGTTGTTTGACAGGTGAAACGGTCTCCGCATTTTTGTCTACATGTAATAATGTATGATGAGATAATCCACAAACCCTGCATTTAGATGAGGAAATGCATTTCCGAACAGAATGTTGGAAAGCAAGACAATTCGTACATAAATTATGTTGTTTTGCAAAAGAAAATCTTTCTTTGGGAGTTTTAGAAATAAATGCGAAACACCTATATAATGCATGTGATGAAGAACACATGATGCATTTTAAATTACTATGATTAAGGGTGTTATTGTGGTTAGATGTATTATTTTGATTAGCCGAAGTTGAAGTCATGAATGCTGGAAGCGAATTTTTATTTTGAAAGGTTTTAGTGTTTCTAGAACTTAAATGAAAATTATTCTGTTTATTGTTTACTTTAAACCCTGAATTATTGTTGTTTGGAACAGCCAACTGAACTGACTCTAATGCCTTACATTTATTCTCCAAAAAATATTTTAATTCAAAGTAAGTTGGAAAGTCTGAAGTATTTTGTATTTCAAAATCAGTTCTGGTAGCTATGTCCAATTTCTGAAGAAGCATATTCAATAAAAGAAAATCCCACTGATCGACAGGGAATTGCATAACACGAAGGGCGGCTAAGTTCTTTAAAAGTTCCCCTTTGAACAGAAAAGACTTGAGAAATTTCATTATAATGGTAAGTAGCTAATAATCTTTTATTTTGATATCTTTTTTCAATTATTTCATAAGCTGCTATGTAATTATTGTCAGTTACTGGAAGACCCTTAATTAAAGATAATGGTTCTTTATCCAATGACGTAAGGAGATATTGAAATTTTTCTACTTGGAAAGTTCAGTGTTTTGGTGTATAAGACTATTAAAGAGATCAAAAAAACCTGACCATTTCTTAAATTCCCCATCAAATATGGGTAAAACTATTTTTGGCAACCTAGCTGTGAATTTAGGTGTAGTACCTATGAGAGAATTATTTAAAGAGACATTTGCATTTGAATCACTTATTAAAATTTCATGTTTTATCGCTTTTGCGCCATAGAACACCTTATCAGCAGCAACTCGTAATGAGTCGTATGTACTAAACTCATCTTCAGATATTAAAGAAACAATTTGATTATGAACTGTTTGAAAATCGTCGTACACTTTATCAATTCCTTCGACCCTTGCAAGAAAGGTAGATTTTTTGGAACTATTTTCTGAGACCTCAAGTCCCACGTCATATGTCTCCTTTAATCTATTATATGCTGTAGTCCGTTTTAGTTTAAGTTTTGCCAGTTTATCCGACATGATAAATTTAAATTATTGACAATTTTGGCGAAAGAAATTGATGTATATTAAATTAATTTATAATATAATATTCTTGTTTAAAACAATTGAAAAACTGTGTGAAATGCAACTATAAATATGTAAACTTTAAGTCTTTACCAGAAAATATAGGTTGCATTCAAACGCTTTAATACAAATTAAATTAGCTACATGAACGTATTATTAACCTTATTAAACGATGAGTTGGGCTCTTAAATCCCTGAAATATCTATTTTATAAAAATACGTAGAGAGAAGTACCGGCTGGAACTTCGCGCACGAGTTTTGAGCGATAAACGTATGCGCAAGGATTATCGATCGCCTCGGCCGGACTGCCGGACGAAATTAAATGAAAAAATTAATATTTTTAATGGCGTTTAAAGATTTAGAATTAATTAATTTAAATACTAATTCAAATCCGGCTCGAAGGACCAAAATGATGCGGTAACGCATGTAAACAGTGGACTGTATGATAGGTGTGAAAAAAGTGGTAAATGAGTAAAAGAAAGAACGCACAAAAGAGGTAAACGGCACTCTTACCTTAAACAGCACAGTTCGTCGGCTTCGAAGGGCCCTTCTCTTGTGGTGCTGGGATTTTTCTTTGTTCACTTGTCACTTCGATGTACTGGATTATTGGAGAGAAGGAAAGTGTTTTCCTGTCGGAAATATAGACCGAACTCACGAAACTGTTAGAAGTTTGGTAAGCAAGTACCGTACATATTTTCGTACTATCTCAATGCCGGTCGGAGTAGTTCTTCTTTTTCGTCGAGCATGTAGAGTCAGATGCACGACTTCTAGAGTGCTTAAGAGGGTTAATACCAAATTTGTGCGTTATGAATAGTTATAAAATTAAATATACCTGTAAATGATGTGATAATAAAATAACTAAGATACGCATCATTTATGCCCAAAATAAGTAATAATTAATTTGACAATTAAAATAAATTGTAGATAATAAAGAAATAAATAAGAAATTAGGAGTTTCCTTAACAGAATCTATACCGAAAATGTTGTTTTAGATAATAATGCAGTATCGAGTAATGACATCTGGTTGCAGCAGGGTAATGCGTCCCAAAACTAAGCTCGGGAATGCCTTGACAAGGTGTTTTTTGGAATGTGGATAGGGAAAAGGGAGTATTGGATAGCCAGCTTGGCCCCCAGACTTAAAGCTCTTAGATTAATTTTGGTCGGGGCACGGCAAAAATGTCATTTTTAAAACTAAGCCGGTAAACCAGGAATATATGTATATGTGTATATATATATATATATATATATATATATATATATATATATATATATATATATATATATATATATATATATATATATATATATATATATATATATATATATATATATATATATATATATATATATATATATATATATATATATATATATATATATATATATATATATATATATATATATATATATATATATATATATATATATATATATATATATATATATGTATATGTATATATATATATATATATATAACGCCATTCCGCAAGACAAACTTGATAATATTCAAAATATATTTAATAGCTATCGCAAAAAATAGAATTTACATACGAAATAGAGGAAAACAACGAATTAATTTTTTTAGATATCACTATACATCATCTAAATGAAAATTTAAAAACTGAATGGTTTACAAAAAAAATTTGGTCAGCAAGGTATCTAAATTTTCTTTCCCGTCATCCAGTATGGCAAAAAAAAAATCCCTAGTAATTTGTCTGGCGGATCGTGCTATCGCTCTTTCTGACTCCGAATTCCGAATACAGAAAGACAGCTATTATAAAAGCAAAAAATGCCCTATTTAAAAATAACTACCCTAGAAAATTATTCGACCAAATTTTCAAAAAAAGAATCCATAATTTATACAATTCTACAACGAAAACTAACAAAAAAACAACAAACAACTCGACTAAGAAAAACTACGTCTCTCTACCATACACATAAGGCTTATTAGAGCAGCTAAAAACACTTCTAGAAAAACAGGACATAACAGTGTTCCACACAGGCTCTAACTTAGTTGACAAACATTATACAAGACTTAAAACAAAAACCCCGGAATATAGCAATATATATATATATATATATATATATATATATATATATATATATATATATATATATATATATATTGAAAGTCAAAACAATGTTTTTATGTACTATTGTGCTTTTCAATTGGCTGAAAATTTGCCTCACTAAATTATGACTGATATGTTTATTAAACACATTTTAAAATTTTTCTCTCAGACGCGGGATGTATAGTAAAAAGAGATAGTTTTGGATATTTTTATTGTGTGGTCCAATGATTTGAGTGTTTAAATTATTATTATATTTTTGAAGTCTTTCCTTAAAAATAATGTCAACTAATTTTTGGTTCAAGAAAAAAAAACGACTATTTATTTATATATATATATATATATATATATATATATATATATATATATATATATATATATATATATATATATATATATATATATATATATATATATATGGTGGGCAATAGCAAGAATACCTACATGGAAAAATATATGTGCCTGCCGTAAAAGTAGTTTCATAGCGACAAAAAAAAACTGGGACAAAACGTTTTTAATTATATCACCTAGACTAATATAAGTTGCCTACCGTCAAACAAAAATATGGCACCAGTTGTCAAATTTGAAAAGTAATTGTCACTTTCAAAAATGCCTACGTTAAGTCTAGAATAGAAGGCGTTAATATAGAATGTGCAACAAAAGTCTGAAAGGCTCCAAATATATCAAAAAGCGCTCATCAAATTTTAAATAAACTTGGACAAGCCATGTATGGAAACTGGACAAAACCGTAATTGTTCACCTGTGCGGAAACCAGCATTTACACAGCAGTTCAGCTTTGTCAACGTCAAATTTGACATAATAGATTCGTTAAGAGAAATTCTAATGATATGGGGATTCAAGAAGGACGTTGCAGCAAGTTTGTGAAATACGTATTTAATGATAAATATCCGAACCGAAATCCAATAGTCTATTGTGTGCATAATTTTGACAAAATTCAATGAAATTACATTTTCCGATTCTACTAATTATTCTAAAGATGTTTCCTAAAATACCTTTAATTCCTCATTTCAACGGGATTTTAGTTAAGGATCATTTTTAAATACCTGATAAAAATACTAAATTCTAAATACTTAATCGAATTAATAATTGCGGCTATAGAAAGTAGATTTAAAAAAATGTATCAAGTGCTTAAAGTGTTGCCCATTTACTTTAACAGTGAACAAGACATTAAGAATGCTGTTAGCTATGTCTAAATTCGTTTTCGAATCGTCGTCTCAGAGCCTCCTTTTTTTGGAAACGACATTTTTGGGATATCCCCACAAAAATAATCTAGGGGCGTCAAGTACGGGCACCAGGCTAGACATTCAATACTGCCCTTTCTTCCGATCTACCTTAGGGTTAGGTTTTTGTGGAAATTTTGTGTGACATTCTCGTATCCAATTATGGTTTTTCCTAGCCCAATATCCATTTAAAGTGAAAGTCGACTCATCAGAAAACATTATTTGACAAATGAAATTTGTATTGGCGTTACAAAATTCCATTATCATCTCATAGAATTCTAAACGCCTGTCGTAATCATCATTAGAAAGTTCTTGCACACTAGTGTTGTTTTTTAGGGGTGGAATTTTTCTGCATGTAGTAATCGATGCACGGACTTGTGGGATACGTCCTGGTTTAGACCAATTTGTCTTGTGGAAAGGCGGGGATTACCCTCCAAACGCACTAACATATCAAAAGCCTTAGCGCTATCCGTTGCTGTTTTAGGACCGCCAGACCTCGCAGTAGACATTGCTATTGGATTTCGATTAGGATATGTATCATTAAATATTTCACAAACTTGTTGCAACATTCTTCTTAACACAGTATAATTAGTATTCTTTTTATTTTGCTTAAGAAATCCATTATCTCAAATTTGACGTACACAGAACTCAATACTTCAACTAGCAATCAAATACTGATTTCCGTTGAGGTCAACAGTTAATATTAGTAATTTTTAAAAAATTATCCTTTATTCAAAAACCGTTGAATTTTGGAATTAAATATGGTAGGATAATATATTTAAACAATAAGTAGAAACGGAAAATTTAATAAAATAATATCCATTTAAAAATTAAAAGTTTCTATAAATTACTGAAAATATACATGGCTCGTCCAAATTTAATTAAAATTTGATGAACGATTCTCGAGATAATTAGAGGTTTCCAGAATTTTGTTATAGATTGTATACACACGTTAGCTATAAGAAATATTGCCAATATCCTGCGAATTAGAAAAATACTGTGTTATTAGCTAAATAGAAATTCTATAAGCATAGAAATATAATAACAAATCCAGGTTCAGGACGTCCAAAATTTCGAATGCACATCAAAATGCAAGATGAGTTCATTATCAGAAAAATAATCCATTTGAAACAGCAGTCACAGTAAAAGAGAAGGGGCATTTACTTTAGATTAGTCTGTACCGCCCAGCGAAGAATTTGCTGTGCGAATTTTATTAAAAAGCGTTGTGTTCTTAACAAGACTTATCTCACTGAAATAAATAAGCAAATAAGAGGTGAATTTGGAAGAAAATATGTAAATCAGAATAACATTTGGGAAAATGTGTTTTTTTTAGATGAGAAAAGTCATAATGCAAGAACGCTCATGGAATTAGGACAAATATACTTATAGAATTAATCAAAGTAATCGATTATTGTCTAGGCTTGAATTAGGTCCAAAAGACCAGGCGTATATGTGGCCTTCGAAAAGCCTCAAATTAAACTTCATTGAAAATGTTTGGGCGAAAAGACAAAAGTGTTCTATAAGCAGGATTGTAATCTAGAAATAAAAAAAATTTGTAGCAAAGCATAATTGAAAATATGGAAAAATGTCGAAAAAGCTAATCATAGCTGATTTTTATGATTGTTGGTACACTAGTAGATTTCTGGGCGCTGATTACGAATCTAGAGTCAGATTTTTGTCGGCGACGTTTTATTCTTCAGTTATTAATAATCATAATATATACTACATTTCTACTATTTTTCCTTTCATTTCACAAATATTTTGATAAATTCTGTAAAAACTGGCAAAGGAAACAAGAAAACAACAACATATATATATTTTTGATTTGTTTCGTTATTTTATATAAAAATAAAAAATCGTTAACATTTGGCATTAGAAAAAAATAGAATAAAAACTAAATAAATACAAAGAAATAAGTATTTAAATGGAATATCTATTTTATTGCAATTTTTTAATACAAAATAACGCGAATAAATAAAAACGTGTGTATAGCTTGTAGCTTTTCATTTTGTTTTCTTTCGATTTTCTATAAAATTTGCGAAAATGTTTGTGAAAATAAGAAAGAAATAATGGAAATAAGTTATAGACTTTGATGATGAGTAACTCGAGAATATGACCCAAAAAAATTATAAAAATTGGCGATAGTTACTTTAACCGAAATTTTATCGAAAATATTAATATTTTTATCACTTGTTTATTATGTTGTTAGTGTGATTTAATCAAATTTATTTTTGTTACAGTTTTAATCTTATTTTTGTTCAATGTTATTTTTTTTAATTTTCAGTTTATGTTTAAGTTTAATTCATATCATTGCCAGGTTTAATCATATGTATTTCTGTTAAATGTATTTAATTCCTGATATTGTTTAAGATAATATAAACTTTTTAGTTATTATTCTTTTAAATGTTCCGTTTGTGTTTGAGTTTAATTCATATCATATTTGGGGTTATTATCAGAAGCACATGTTTTAACAAAGATATGTATTTATTATTTAATAAGACAGTTTTTCTGAAATTAACATGTCAAATAAATCTGATTTATCTTATTTCTGGAGCTACAAACATGTTGTCCCATTTTTTTTCGCACGCGATGATATATCAGTAGGCAGATAAAACCCACACATACTGTCTAGGCCGAAATGAGACCTTATTTTTTGAACCTTCTATCTCGAGAAGTATTTTACTTAAAACTAAGAATATCGATTTTTTTAATTTCAATTTTCCAAAAATAGTAATTTTATTAGTTTTATCCGATAGGCTCAATTTTTTGGGAAGACCTTGAGGTATCGATATACTTTTTGAAAAAGCAAATACCCCAAAACATGAGTGGGTAACAGAATAATAACAGAATTTAATGTTGATCAGTGTTGGCAAAACCAAAAAAAAATTGAACATTTATATATTTTCTCGCAAATAATTATGTTCACGGAACATTTAACCGAGCATTTAACTCCAAACCTGAACTGCAAGTCGGTACATTTTGTCTCCTGTTCATTTTTGTTCTGAGTCGTTTTTTATTTAATAATAACCATAATAACAATATATTTATTATTACACGAACAAAAAAAAATTAACAATTTTAAAATTATCTAAATAAAACACTCATAAATAATAGACTTGTAAAGCAGACATCCAGGTGCCCAACCTGCATACTGTTCAAACCTGAATTTATTTTAATTAACATGATAATGACGTTTAAATAATTCATGTAGCTATTGCATGTATTTCCCATTATTTGGATTCATATTTGGCAAATAGTTTAATGTGGGACATCTATTATATGAAAATTATATTATTATATTTATAGATGGGGAGGGTGAAGGAGACGATATATGAAATTTGGAAATTTATGTTTGAAAAGCAATTAATTCTAACGGCAATGTCGGACGAAAAACTTCTTTTGAATAATTCTTATCTACGGAAGAAGTTGACCTCTTCGTAAGTCAGTGAATATCATATATATATGATATTCACTGACCTACGAAGAGGTCAATTTCTTCCGTAGATAAAAAATATTCAAAAGAAGTTTTTCGTCCGGGGCCTAAAATCTAGGAACATACTGAGTGAAACCAGAGCTTTCAAATGATGTATGACATTTATTTACAATTGCAATTTAAAAATGTCGGTTACGTCACATTTTTGACAGATGTCAATAAAAAAAAACTAATAAATTTTATCAGAATGTGGGAAACTAAAAAACTAAATTATCGTGTTCGAGCATTTTCCATAAAACCTGAAGACTACCAAATTATTAGGGGTAGTCCGTACTTTTGTTCCACGCACAATTGAACGGTCGCCCTTTTGAAATGGCACAATAGAATCGCACTAAAATCTAGGAACATACTGAGTGAAACAAGAGCTTTCAAATGATATATCGCATGCCATATGTTACCATTTAAAAAAAAATGTCGATTATGTCATATTTTTGACAGATGTCAATAGAAAAACAAATAAATGTTATCAGAATGTGATAAACTAAAATACTAAATTAACGTGTTCGAGCATTTTCTATAAAACCTAAAGAGTACCAAATTATTAGCGGTAGTCCATACTTTTTTCCACACTGTATATATATATATATATATATATATATATATATATATATATATATATATATATATATATATATTTTTAGTCATTTAGATTTTAGAAGATCAGGAGTTATGTGAGTTCTATTAATGCCATAAATTAGTCTTAAAGACGGGTTTTGGACCTTTGAATCCATTATCGGTCGATATTATTAAGAAGTATTTGCTTGTTATTTGTCACGTTGGCAATTCGAATTTGATTTCCGAAACTACTGATGATTTATAAAAATTGGGTGTATACATATATAGTGTATAAACGCGGACCCAAAATGGCAGAGAGCTCCTTCTAGACGCGCGTCGAATTTATATTAAAAATATGTTTAGTAAATTATCCTAGAATGTATGCTCAATGAACAGTAGAATTAAATCTTCGCTCCTCATAGACAATTATTCTGGGTCTCCCCCACCCAACAATTTTTCTGTTTTCTCGATTCTCTGTCCACCCAGAAACTTTGTATGGCTAAGTTCGTGAGGGTGTTGTACTGCACTAATTTACAGGATTTTTTTTAAATGATCGTCTGGTTACTGAGACCTTTCAACACTATTTTTTTGTGTTGTTTTATTGCGTATTTTTTCTATAAAACCAATACATTTTTCTTCAATAACATTTCTGGACGATGTGGAAAATGCACCCACATATTCTTAAAATGTTACTGGAAACTCATCGCGCCATCTAACGGAAAATGCAGAAGAAAGTCTACTGCTCCAACTATTAACCTAAAATGTTTTAGAAGCAATGAAGAACGAAATGTACGTCGACGGTGGCGCGCGGCGTACGTCGTGTCAACTTTTATAACCGGCATTTATCCCTTTAAGCCGTAAGATCTCAAAAAGAACTGGGAATAAGCAGTTGAAATTTGGCACATTTTCTGGACAGGCCTTAGAGCTTTCAAATTGATAGATATAGCTGATAGCATGATGTCACAAAAAATTACGCTGTGATACGTGATAACTGTCGAAACTTTCTGACGTATAATTTTCGGCTCTTTAAAATTTCAGAAAACATTATTTTTTATAGTCTCACGAACTTTATTCAAAGTGGGCAGGGTTAAGGGTTGGGAAATACATACATACGTAATTTTGATGCCCTCTAGTGCCCAAGCGGCTGAACTGTTCGGCAAAAGCGAAAATTACTTTTAAAGGGCATATCTAAGAGAGAAAAATCCTGAATGCTTTTGTATTTAAAAAGTGTATGAAATTTACAAATATCAAAAATTGTTTTGAAAAAAATATTTTTTTCGATTTTTCCTCTGTATTTCGGTGAAAATTAGTTTTAATAAAAAACGACTTAGGGCAAAAAATAACGGGAGAAAAAAGTAGTAAACTGCATTTCAGGTTTGGAGTTAATGTGCGAGATTGTTCCCCAAAGAGAATGATTTGCGATGAAAAAAATCGTTTTTTAAAATTTTGTTGGGTCTTGCCGATACGGACCAACATTAAATTGAATTAACATTTAGCGGGATCCACTTATGTTCTGGGGTGTTTTTTTTTCCAAAGAGCACATTGATGGCTCAAGATATAGCCAAAAAAAACTGACCGTATCGCAAAAAAATGAATCTACGATTTATTGAACTTTAAAAAACCGATATCCTTAGCTTGAAACGGAATATTTCTGGAGTTATTTACCTCTTTCACAAAACCGGAGCAAATTCGAAAACTTCATTCCATTTTCTACCACTTTCTAATTTAATTTATTTTTCCTTCCGCCCAGGCAGCATATGTGCGTTATGTCTGCCTACAGATATACTTTTACCAGGCAGATGATAAATCGCCTCCCAGCCTATTAAAGGTTATTAATAAAACATATTAAAATCAATGCAGTTTAGTTTTAAAACTTTCCTGAGGAGACCTCTAATTGGGTAAGGGTCTACCATAAAGTATTAGGTAAAAAAACATAATTTTTTGTCAAGGGCTGTGAACATGGTTTGTAATACCCCATATTTCAATTAAATAAGATTTTTTACGCATTTAAAACAAAATATTTGGCCTCGATTTTGAATTCCTACCCCAACTTTACCAGTTTATCTCTATATCACACTTAATGCTTGCACAAAATTTGAAATTAATCTAATGAATAGTATTTTTAGGGCGATTTTTTAAATATTTTATTAGGCTGCCATTTTGTTTCGCTATCTTATATACATACTAAAATGTTATCAGTTTATTCCTATGTAACACTTGATTTTTGTGCAAAATTTGAGGAAATCGGATAATCAGTTTTTTTAGAAATAATTTTTTAACGTTTTATTAGGCCGACATATTGGATTTTTACCAAAAAATTACCCATATGACCCTCAATTTTTGACTAAAATTTGAAGTCAATCTGATGAGTAGATTTTAGACTATACCGCGAACTTACAGACAGACTGAAACCGACAGACAGACCGACCGAAATGATAAAACATATTTTTTGGCATCTAGGGACGCTAAAACCTGAAAATATGTAAAATCTGAGAGGGTGATTTTTTTTTCACAATTATAAATATTTTATTTGGTCGCTATTTTGTTCCTACATCTTGAATTAGTACAATAGGTTATGGCACACCATTTGAAATCAGTCCATTAAGTAGACTTTTCAGGCTGAATTTTTAAATATTTTATTTAGCCGCTATTTTGTTCTGCCATCTTAGATCGTACCAAAATTTTACTAATTGATTTTTGTGCAAAATTGTATACTCAGTTTTTCAGTAATAGTTGTTTTTACTTTTCACTAGGCCACCATTCTGTTTTGCTATTCTGAATTTTTACCTTTTATTTTAACCGGATTATCTCCATAATGATTTTTAATTTTATACCAAAATTTTAAGTCAATCGGGTAAGTATTTTTTTAGCTATGCCGCGAACAGACAGATCGACGGAATTAAGAAAACATGTAGCATCTAGGGAATCTGAAACTTTTACTTTATGCCTCATTCGTAAAAGGCAATTCCCTCGGTCTGTGTGTTGGCTTGTCTGGCTGTCAGTTCGCGGCATAGCTTAAAAACTTATCAGATTAATTTATTTCAAATTATAGTCAAAAAGTGAAAAGGTCATATGGGGATGACCCGGTAATATTTTGGTAAAAATCCAACATGCCGGAACAAGATGGCAACCTAGTAAAACGTTAAAAACAATATTACTAAAAAAAAAATTATTTAAATTATCTCAAATTTGCACAAAAATCAAGTGTTACATAAGAATAAAGCGATAATATTTTGGTACGAATGTAAGTTAGCACAAGAAAATGGCGGCCCAATAAAATGTTTAAAAAATCAGCCTGAAAGAAGTATGCTTACTAGATTAATTTCAAATTTTGAGCAGGCATTAAGTGTGATATGGTGGTAAACTGGTAAGGTTGTGTTAAGATTGCGAAACAAAAGGATGACTAACTAAATTTTTTAAAAAACTGCTTATTGAATTTATTTTAATTATGCCCATAAATCAAGTGAAGGTAAAAACTAGTAAAATATTGGTGGGAATCCAATGTTATGGAACAGAATGGCGCCCAATAAAAATGTTTAAAAAGACAGTATATATATATATATATATATATATATATATATATATATATATATATATGTGTGTTTCTAAATGACTATGTACTGAATTAAATTAGGTCACGCTTCACTATTCCTAATAAAAGGAAATATTCATAACGAGGGAAGTTTCGGGTAAATGAAATTTACTGATTTTTAAATAATATCTCTACAACTAAACAAGACTTTAAATTAATTATTTTGTCAATGGCTTATTGTCAAATAATTATCTAAATATCAATTTCTGGATTTTCCGAAATTCTCTCCTTAAACGGAAAAAATATGTTTTTACTTTTTTTACAATATTTCTTCAACTAAATGGAATTTTAAAGCTATTCTTCGGTCCACGACTTTCAAAAATTACTTAAAAATTATTTTCTGGATTTTTCGAAATTGCACCTTAGGCAGTGAAAGAGGGTAATTTTTTTATATTTTTTCAAGTCAACAAAATTTTAAGACTATTATTTTTAAAGTTTTACGTTTTTGCAGTTTATGTTTAAAGAAATATAAACAAAGGCTCTCTTTTTCTATACAAAATTCAGTCACCTACTCAATCCATCCAGCAGGCTATACTCTTTCTGAAAATAGGTTCGTCTATTTAATTTTTATCATTACGTGAAACGCGCAGTGACTGATTGCTTTTAGGAATTCGTTTAGCTGTCATTTAGACAGAGAAAGTGTTTGACAGGTCCATCCATAAAAGTTCTCAACTTGGAAATAATATTCCGGAACTAAATTTATCAATTAAAAGTTAGGAAGTTAAGCCTGCTATTTTCTACGCGAACTTCTCTCGGCTTGTTTTAAATTCACGGGATAACTTTTTCCATACAGGGGTGTATTCGTAAATATTTGAGTAACCTTTTTCCCAATGACAATTTAATGAAAGTTTAGTTACCTACCAAATTTTGTTTTAAAGCTATAAATGTATACTTTTTTATTTCAAAACGGTGCGGTAAAACAAAAAATCTAACAAGTGCTTTCTTCTATCCAAATAAAAATCTAATAGAAATACCTGGAAATCTAACTGTATTCTGTGGAATTATCAACTTGCCTTCGAAACGGTTAACCGAAGCAGAACATTCCGTCCTTTTCAAAGGTCAAAATTTTGCAATAGCACAGAGTAGCATTCCCGTAGAAAACATAGTATCCTCTGTTGAAGACGCAATCAGAAGATTACCAGCGGAGCAAGACGATGAAGTCAGATATGAGACAGCGAAGGTCATTAAAAATTCAAAACCACCGAAGTCGAATCTCTCCGCAGCCGAAAAAACAGCAATGAAGGACCTTAAGAGAAAATGCAAACATTCTGGTTCTTCCAGCAGATAAAGGCAACGCCACAGTCGTCATAACAGAACGGAATAAATTGAATGAAATTGAATTGAACTCAACTTTTGGACAACAACACCTATAAGGTTATGCAGGCAGACCCTACAAATAGAATAGAAAGGCTCATCTCCAATATGCTTAACCACCAGCCTAGAAGAAATCATTACAACCAAGCCGCTCCAAGATTACGAGGTTCTAGGGTGTTCCCAAGATACAGAAGAACAATGTACCACCTCACGATGGTCTCGCCCACATACAAACTAGGTAAATATGTTTTAAATTTTCTTAATATATTTATTGGAAAACAGATTCTTTTATAAAAAACTCACATTTCGTGGAAAAACTTAAGGCAATCAAGTTGGATCCCGAAGGTATCTTGGTCAGTTTCGTTGTAGAATCACTATACACAAATGTTGTTATTAACGACTTAATTTCTATTATATCAGACAAATTGGATCATGATAATCTTGATAAGAACTTAATACCCCTAGTGGAAGCATATCTTACATCTACTTATTTCATTTTTCAAGAAACTTTTTATAAACTTCAGAGGCAGCTATGGGATCTCCTCTATCACCTGTAGTGACGAATATCTTCATTAAAGCCTTTGAGGATATTGCTTTAACATCCGCTCCACTAATACCATGATTGAGATATGTAGATGATACTTTTGTTGTTTGGTCTCATGGACAGAATAATCACCTCATATTTCTGGACCACCTTAAACAACAACATTATAATATTAAGTTCACAATGGAAATTGAATCTACTGGAACGATTACCTTTCTAGATGTATTTGTTCAAAGTACGGAAAAATATGTTAGGAGTGTCTGTGTATAGAAAACCGACACCGCACAAAAGAAATCGGTTATCAACTCACGAATAATTAGAGCCATTTTGATTTCTGATCGAGACTCTCTAACATCGGAGACAGCAAAACTGACTCAAGATTCTCACTTCTTAGAGGGAATGGCTATTGCACTGAATATATTACGCGTTCAATTAAAAAATATAGTAAGGAAGAAGAATGATAAGAAGCCACCGTTAGGTAGTGTTGTTGTTCTCTAGAGACATGGCACTACAGACAAAATAGTACGATTACTTCGGCGGTCCAACATACGTCCGATCTTCTCTACAGCTAAGAAGATTGCACAATGCTTGCGATCCCCGAAAGGTATTGTACCTTTTCAAACAGAAGGAGTGTAAAAAATTCCTTGCTCCTGTGGAGAAGTATATGTGAGAGAAACAGGTTGCTCAATATCAACTAGACTTAAGGAACATGAACGATGTATTAAAAAGAAACAAATTGTTCAATCTGCTGTAGCTGAACATCAGCATATCACTGGCCATATTATAAATGTAAAAGAATCCAAGGTTCTAGCATCGGTTCCAGGATTTTATAAAAGAAAAATTAGATAATCTATTGATATTTTTAAACAAACAAAAAACTTCAGTAGAGTTACGAGTTACGGTCTACATCACACGTGGAAAGCGATCTTAACACTGAGTCACGGTTCGGTGACAACAAGAGTATAAAAGCCCGCCTGAATCTCTCCGAGCTCATTCAGACTTCAGATCTCGTGGAGTTAAGATCCCTGGAGATGCCTCGTGCAACCGAAGGCGAAACGTCGGATAGTAATTCCAACTTGACACGGTCTAATCCAAAGAACCATCATTTTTTAATTAACCAAAGTCGAGAAAGCCTTCGTTCTATGTTATCCAAGAACTATTAAAACATAATAGCAAAGAGGGTTATATTCTTTATATGGCCTACCATCAATATTTGGGTTTTTTCTTCCTGATTATAAATATATCAGGTTTAAAACCTTTATCTTTAAAGTCTACTTAGAAAATTCACGACAACACTGCCACAAAATATGCCTTCGAGATAAAACATTCTAGCACCTAAATGTGGAGTCAATAAGAATACATTGCCTTGGCCTATGGCAGGGCTTGTGCCATTTTTCTTGGTTCTATTTAAAGCTGACATATTTATATTCCGCAAAAGAAGACTTATTTATGGAACAGGGTGTTCCAATTAAAAAATAATACCGTTTTGATCTACCCTAACAAAAAGTGGTGGGAGGTTATTTTTATTAATTTTTTGTAGGGATAAAAATTAATAAGTTAAGGGGGTGAACATTTATGCGTGAACATGAACACTTTATACCTACAGATGAAGAGTTGCGGTGTTTATATTATCAAGGCACGTTTTGGTTTTTAAGATACGTGCTGATATTGAAAATTGTGACTCTTCAGGCACCTCCCGTAAGTTCCTTATCTGATCAATATATTATAATCCTAAAAACTATTCCCAATATAGTTTTTTGCATAGAATCTAGTGCACTAGAGAATTTCTTTCCTAAAAGGTTAGTTAAAAAAAATATAGAACAAACTTGAATTTTGATTAAATTAATTTTTTGTATACCATATTAAAAGACATAAAACATATACCTGGTGTAACAAAACTGTGGCTCAATATTGTAACATTTTGATTGGTTGAATAAAATATATTTTTGCATATTTTTACTATTTTTCTATTTTTAAACGAGTCACTAAATATATTTTTGTTTATTGATAGGTCCCGAGTCAAAGTCCTTAGTTTGCCTTCTTTTGTTATCATATCGCCACTTAGGGTCTAATAGATCCAAACGTTTATAGCAGTCTTGATCTTCTGACTTCTAATTCCTAAAATTGGTTTAGCTCCTATAGATGGTATATTGACTCCGAGTTTAGTTAACTCTTTCGGATTCTCATGGCTCTTTTTCTTTGGAGAAGTTTTTGGAGTAGAAATCTGGAGCTTACGACTTTCACGGCTTTTTCTACTGAAATGATACCAATACAGTAGAGTCTCGATAACGTGAACTAATTAGGGGCGACTGTGTTCATATTTTCGAGAAGTTCATGTTACTGGATAAAGTTATTCACCTATAAAACTGATTTGAACGGTATACTTTGAACATATGTTTTACTAAAAAATCAAATACAAATACATATACAGTACAGTAAAAATGTATATTTATGTATAATACATTATGTAGATAACCAATTTATTATATAGATATGTACATTTATATACTTAACCTTTTGTTTTTAAAAAAAAACTTATCCAATTTTGTTTAATAGGCACGTTTTTTTGTCTGAAGGAATAGTTGCACTTTCACGTAATTTGTGTAAAAATATTCTCGAAGTCAGCATTGTTTTGTTCTACCCATTCCAGACCTCGGTTAAATATACGAACTGCCTCTGCGTGGGTAATTTCGTCCTAGGCCTGAGAAAAACCTGGATCTTGATCATATTCGATTTTTGAATCATCAGAAATTGCAGTACAATTTTCATCATGTTCAACAAAGTCATCTTTATTCCATTCCTCGATATCAGCAGGTTCGAAGTCTTGCCCTGGATCAATTTCATCTAGCAAATTGAGGTTAGTCTCTACAACACTATTCAGACTTAACAATTCTTGACGAAGTGTTGCCAGGGGTATGGTATCTTCACGATCGTCATCGCTTTGGCTTTCCAAAA